>PVLA01000434.1:0-561391 GCA_004027455.1 Hydrochoerus hydrochaeris | reverse complement strand
TTTTTTTTGGTCTTTTTGAGACAGAGTCTCTTTATGCAGTTCGGGCGGCCTTGAGGTCACTTTTATAGCCCAGGCTGGTCTTGAACTTGCAACGATTCTCCTGCCTCACCCTCCTGAGTGCTGACTCAGGTGATTCGTATCATCAAGAAAATGTGGGAGACCCTTCTGTAACTCCCTAAGAGACTCAGGCTTTACTGGCCCAGATAAGGTCTTAGGGAAGTATGGGAAGAGACAATTATTTTCTGATCTTGGTTTTTGGTTTAGTTTCATGTATTTTGTAGGGAGACCTCCCTGCCCTGTGCCTTTAATATATGTTACTTTTTAGGCCAGGAATGATGAGAACATCTAGTTTGAGTAAGAAGGAGAGCAACAACATTTTCTCATTGAAGGCCTTTATTATACCTGTTCCAACCAGTAATCCCTTCCTATCTCTGCATATATTTATTGGCCTCCTCTTCTTTTAAGAGGCTGTCATGGCTGAACTCCACACCCCCACACTGGAAATGAAGAAGCCAAATAAGTAACATATAAGACAGAGCCTTAGTCAAAATAATTGACTACAGTGCACCTTCATGAGATAAGCCTAAAACAAGAGACCAGGGTAAAGCCGCTGCAGCGAGAGCCTTTCACGACGCTGTCACAAGCTCATCAGTCACTGTTTGGACCTCTTCTCAACAATCCCATCCCCTTCTTAACACAACCAGGTCAGGGAACGCATTTGTGTGACCTAAGAAAGAGATGGAGATGTATCTTGGGTGGGGTCGGAGACTTTGGGACTCCCGATCCCGTCTTGGGGCACATGCTTTATTTATTTATTCCTCCATTCATTTGATTTTTCTGTTCTTCAGCATTTACTTGTAAACCCTGAAGGCAGAAATGAGTTTCAATATTTTGAGAAATCAAATTACAAAACTGTCCTTTAAACACTTAGAAAAAAAAAAAAAGAAAAACAAATAACCCTACTTTATTTGTATTTAGAGCAGATTATTGAGTGTTTTCCGAGAATTTGCATTTGTTTTTCAGAAAAAAGGACTCAGATTATATCTTTTTATTATTAACCTTGCCCACATATGCTAATTGGAAATTAGTAATTGGAATTTAAATTGGTAATTGGAAATAGTGGGCAATGACCTTGTAAGGCACTTACCTGGAAGCAAATATTCATGAGTAACTCACACTATATTCACTATCAAGGCATATTATAAAGAAATCAACGTGCTGGTTTCTCTTAAGCATCTGTAAAACTCAGCAGCTTTATTCTACATGTGATATTTCTCTTCTCTCAGTGTCTGATTTTCATCTCTGTTAAGGACACTGATGTACAATTTTGGTTTTACTCCACTTGGGGTCAGTATTGTGCTCCTGATTGCTCCAGTGTTCTTGTTTTTACAATTTACAGATGTTAATTTGAATTATCAGTGGAAATAGCCATGCACGACAGATCTGGAAGATGGTAGCTGGATCCAGCTGTGACTAACATCACACCCTTTGACTGCCAGCTGCAAACTTGCTTTGTAGCAAATATGGTGTCCAATTAATTTTTCTACCCTTTAATACTTCTGAGCCCTTTCATCCTCACTTCTGAACCCTTTCATCCTCACAAATGCTTTCAAAAGGTGACTTGCAGTTTATGACAAAGACAAAGGGGGAGGTGCTACAAGTCATTGTTTTACTTTCAACTGTTGCTTCTATTGTCTTCAGCAAAAAATAAATAAGAACAATTATAGATTAAAATTAGCTATCTTAAGTAGAAATACCACAGCAGTTTCACCCTTGGCTGCAGAGGAGACTCTCCTGGAAGAGGAAATAAAATCTTGAGATTCACACCTGACTGTGAGCATAGACAAAAGGGGGGACAATCAGGTATAAGCGCCTTAAAACATTCCTCATGTAATTTTGATTGTGGTTGGGTTGAAAGCCGTTGACATTTGGAGAGTGGGAGCTGACTGTAACACAGAACAATCTAGAGTCAAGGTAAGATGAAAGGGGACAAGGAATCAGAAAAGCCCCTGTTCCTTTTGCTGTATGGATGGACAGTGTGGCTTTGAACATGCACATCGCTACCTTAGGTTCTTGTGCAAATGCAATAAAAGGCAAAGGCCATGGGACGTGACAGTCATTGGAAGACAGTTTTTTATTATTATGTTCATTCTTAGAATCACAGAACTCAGTTTCATTGCATTTATGCAACTTAAACAGCACCCCTTTTCTTTTTTCTGGGTTTGACTTCTGTATTTTCTGAGCTTCATGCTGATGTACTGGAAACAAATTTCCTAGAAGGGTGGAGGGCAGGACTTTAAAAAAAACAGATTATAAGGCTTTTGGATCCAGACCAATGGAGTAAGTACAGTTCTCCCTAACCTTCCTACTAAATACAGCTGCAAACCCTGGACATTGGATCAGGTATGATAAAAATACAATGAATTTTTTTAAAAAAATTATAAACATTTACTGTACATTTCAAGCATACTTCATACACACACATATACACACAAATGTGAAGTCTCTAAAAGATAGAGAAAAGAAAATGAACTGGTTATGGACTAACCAAAAAATATCACCAAGACCCTAACCATGATGCGTAAAAGAGTATAGTTAAGGCTTTTTGACAATATACTTTCCTCTGATAAAAGTCCGTGTTGCACTCTTACCCTGTTGAAAGGTGCAGGTGGAAAACCCAAACCCTGGCCTGACCTGGAAGTAGGGAGACACACCTTCCTCCCCATGGTATACCAGCAAACCAGTGGGGAACCTGGATTGCTACCTCTACCCTATGGAGATAAGAGCCCCTTCCTGGATACCTCCTTGCCAAGGCAACAGAGGCCACCAGGCGTGTGAACGTCCACCAGCTACCATGTAGAGCCACGAGGTAGGGAGCCAGTGGGCATTGTAGCCTTCTATTTGCTCCCAGTGGTAAAGCGGTAAATAAGTAGTGCCTCTCTCCCACCATCAGCCCAGCTTCAGCGCTGCCCACTCTTTCAAAAGTTTGAAATAATGTCTAGCATTTCCTAGTACCCCAAATGTCTAGAACTCAATAAAGAATCACACATCATGGTGAGAATCGGGAATATCTCAAATGAGGGAAGAAAGTCAACGGATGAAAGTTGAGAACTAACAGATGTTGTCATTGAGACATTGCAGATGGACTGATCTAGTAAGCACTTTACAGCAGACATCTTAATAGTGCTTTTACGAGCATTTATAAACATGTCTGTAACAAATGAAAACAAACTATTCAGGTGACTTTGGTGTGCATCACTGACACCTGTTAGGGATTGCTTTCAGCCCTCCCTTTTTCTTTTTTGCAGTATTGGGGATTAAACCCAAGATGTTTACACTAAGCTATCTAGCCAGTTCTTTTTGCATTTTTTAAATGTTGAGACAAGGTTTTTCTAAGTCACTAAGTTGCCCAGGCTGGGCTAGCATTTTCGGTCTTCCTGCCTCTTCCCACAGAGCTGGGATTATAAGCCTGTGCACTGCAATTGGCTCCAAGGGGCAAATATTAAGACATAGGCATTTGGCCAAGTAGGTCTTTGTTTCTTAAATTTTAAACATTTCTATGAGGACCTAAAGTTGGGTTCAATTTACTCTTGACAGTCCCATGTTAAGCCAAAAATAACGTAGGCAGAAGCATATGACATATTCATCTCACTGGCTTTTATGGCAAAAGTTTTTTTTTTTAATTTAAAAAGAATAAAACAGCCAGGGATTTAGCTCAGCAGCCTAAGTGCCTGCCTGGCAAGCACAAGGTGGTGAGTTCAATCAGTGGTACAAAAAAACAAACAAACAGCAAAACCCAAAAAACAAACAAACAAACAACAAAACCCAAAAAACAAACAAACAAACAAACAAACAAACAAACAAAAACCAGAACAGAACAGAACAAAGCAAACCAGAACAGAACAATGCAACCAACACAGGACTTCAAAATTGTTGTAGCTTGGAATAACTGACACCATCTTGAGCCCTGCATTTAACTAGTGCCCTGTATTTGACCCAGGAAAATGGAAAATTACTCAGGGTATAAATCCCATGAGAAAAGCAGAATGAGCTGTATCTACAGGAGAAAAATTAACCTGCTCAACAGAAGAAGCAGGATACAGGGGTCAACCAAAAATTAATGTAAGATTTGAGCTAAATTGTTTCCAACAGGATGTCTTTTATGATTCTCTCTTTTAACAACTCTGTAACTTTCCAGTTCAGGGCCACTTGTCTGGACCCTGAATCAAGGGGGTCTGTAGACGAGTGGTCCTGAGCTCAGTTAATTAAATTCCAAATTTATCATTTTGGCTGCTTGGATTCCTATATTGTTGTTCACGAACCCACCTCAAATTGTCACCAAGAAGTGAAAATTTTTGGTATCTTAGGATCTGGTTATAGCTGTCTGGCTGCTGTCTGATGTAGTCTCCATCTCTTCATAGGGACCACGGCTGCTCTTCTTGCTCTTTGAAACTCCTGTACCTTCCAGCTTATTCTTACTTCTCCACCAGTGTCAGGTTAGGGGAGTTTGGTGGATGATGCAGAGACAGTCATTTCTGTGAAAATGGGCAGAGCTGGGAAAGGCATGAGGGGAGACTGAGGGTCTCTTCTTCCACAGCTACCACTGGTAGTGGGGGTCACCAACACAGTGCTCCCGAGAAGCTTTGCTAGCCTCCCTTCTGTCAACATCCTCTGTTCAGGTCACATCCAAACTTTTTCATAGGCCCCAAACTCCTACAATCAAATGCCCAGGACAGCTGGAGGCTGGATTTTCATTTTGAAACACAGGTCAGTATTATCAGTCTATTTAAAGCATAATTCTACCTATCATCTGGCCTACTTCTTCCTAAAAATCCGTGAGATAAAAAGTGAAAAAAAAAAAAATGAGTCAGTTCCACATTAGTTTCCCAGCATCAACTGAACTAAACTGAAGTTTAGAGAAACCTGAAGGGCCCTGTGTTTGGGAAGAAAGAGAAAATTCTGTCAAAGTGCTTCATAACCTCCTCATTTCCAGTGAGGGACAGAAAAAGTCACTGCTCTGTTGTCTCCTCAGAAATATTTAGTGTGTGGAAATGAGAAGATCCCTTTCTGTCCAGCCTGACCTTTAAAGGAAGAAAAAGAAGTCACCAAGTAGCAGCTCCCCCTGTGTTTGCACCCAGGCAGCTCATTCTTTCCACCTTCAGAACGCCCTGCCTGGCGATCTCTGCACCCCTTCCCTGGGGGTGTGGCGAGTGGATTACTTCGCATCATGAGTTTAGTTTCAGGCTGCAAAGTTACTCTAACAGAAGCACAATTGTTCTTGGTCTTATCAAGCTCCAAGGTCCCTAAGAATGTTCCATTGTCCAAAATTCTCTGGATAATCAGCTGATGTCCAAAGGGCGGGGTGATCTTTGAAAAAGGAAACTGGAGGAGATCAGCTCTACACTGGATGACCTTCTTCAGTAGGCTCCACAGGCAGGTTAAGTGCAGCTACTTGATGGCAGGCCTTGTTTATTCATATGTTGGTCCCATTTTTGGCAAAAACTTCTTTTATCTACTGGTGGGGAGGTAAGGTTTAGGAGGGAAATAAGCAGTAAATAAGGGAATTGAAGCTTTTTGGTCTGTTTTTTCTTCACTTTATATATTCATTTTTGTAGAGGTGAATGTCTATCGTGAGCCTTCTGTCATGGCAAAGGCTTTGAGTCTTGCTGAAATGGGGCAACGTTAAGTTTGCAGTGCATGGCTTCTCTGACACCATCAGCTGAATTTCAAGAAAACCAAGAGAGTAGAGGATATTTGTGGTGATGTTTAAGAACAGCAGCATGATTTCTCTTATATGAGAAACCAAAAATATAAGAGCAAAATGAAAGATGGATAATATGAAGTAGGGTGATAGGTCTTTCTCATGTGGGAAGTGGGTAAGGAGACGGAGAGAGGAGGAGGAGATGGCAGGGGGAGAGGATGAGAAAGAGTTGAGATGTGTCACATGCATAGACCAACTTCACTCAAGGAAGATAAACACGTATTGCAAACACATGCTAATAAAGGAGGAAGTAGCTGCCTACCATTCACAACAGGTAAGCTGTGGAAACACCCTAGATGCCCATCAACAACAGAATGGGTAAAGAGAAAAACATATTACATGATAGTAACAAGGAATGGGTTAGAGTCATGTGTAGAAAAATGGAATAATCTTGAAACCATAATATGTGAAATAAGTCAGATACAGAAAGTTAAATATCACATTGTCTTATATGATAAACCCAAAATATAAATAAAGAACAAAATAAATGTGAAGTGCTAGAAAACAGACTTGGAGGGGTGGAGATCAGGGGAAGTGGAAGGGAAGCTTCAAATGAATGTACTGCAAACATGTACCAATAATAAAAATAAAAGAGCAGCTTCAGCTTCAAAGATGAGGCAGTAATAAATTATAGAAGGTAATAATCCAGGACTTACTAGGAAATGAGATACATACTGAGTTGGTTAAAATACTCACATGGAAGATGAGGCCTTGGATAGTGACAGGTGAATAACATATAGCACATGCAAGGATAGTTTGTTTAGGAAAAACACCTCTCTGGAAGACAGTTTTGAGGTCTGTTCTAGGGAGGTAACCACAAATCCTGAAGGACAGAGTCCCTCAATCTGGGGCAGAAACTCATATCAGTCCGTGGCTTGTTAGGAACTGGTCTACACAGCAGGAGGCAGTGGCCAGCAAGCCAGCAAAGATTCACGTGACAGTCACTGTCCGTGGCTTCCATCAGCTCGGCCTCCAGTCAGAACAGGGGTGGTGTTGGATTCTGGTAGGAGCACCAACCTTCCTCCAAAGTATGTGTGCCGGGGATCTAGCTTGCACACTGCTCCTTTGAATCACTGGAGTGCTGTGGTTGATAGCTGGGTATCCCTGCAAAGCCTCATGTGCTCATAGATAGGGCTTTTGGGGGGTGGTTGGATCATGGGTGCGTAATACTCAGTCATGGATGTAATAATTGGATTAGCCCACTGACTGGTTTAGCATGACTCAAATTTAAAATTTCCATATGGAACTTCAATTTCTACACAGTCAATCTGTTTTCATAGCATAGTCTATTTTTTTAAATAAATTAGCTTTACTGAAGCATAATTGACATACAATGAACTTCACATATATTTAAAGTGAAGTGTTAATGATGTTTACACAAAATCAAGATAACTATTAGTTTCCTTTTGCCCCTTGGAAATTTCTTGTACCTACTTCTTTCTATCCCTCTCCCTCACTGACCTGCTTTCTGTCACTCTAGACTAAATTCTGTAGATCTCTCAGTTTCTTTAGGATGCTTTTAATTATTTCAGCAATGTTGTGCCGTTTTGGGGATAAGATCCTACAAACGGTTTGTCAGGTTTATTCTAACAATTGTATATTTTGAAGCTATTATAAATGGTAATTTGAAAATTTAAATTTTAGATTGTTGTCAGGATCCACAGTTGATATTTATACACTGACTTTGGAGACTGCAACCTTGCTAAATCTATTAGCATTAATAAGCTCTTTTTGTAGATTCCGTCTTTTTTCTGTGTAGAACACTGTGTATCAGCGAATAAAATTTATCTTTTTATTGTCAATTAAGATGCATCATACTGACTTTACTTCACTTTGCCATGTTGGCTGGACTCTCCAGTACAATGCTGAATATAACAGTAAACGGACCCTCTTGCCTTGTTTTGAATTTTAGGATGAAATCATCCAGTTTTTCACCATTAAGTATGATGTCCGTTGTGGTTTTCACCAATACCTTTTATCAGGCTGAGAAACAGTATTCTTCCGTCTTCCCCTTCCTTCCTTTTAGTGAGATATGATTGACATAAAAAGTAGAATGTATTTGATGTTATATCTATGGGTTTCCAATTATACTGCCTAAACCCACTGAATTTTCACCGTATTGTTGGATTTGAAATGTTAATATTGTATTAAGAACTTTTGAAATTTGTGTTTATGAGGGAAATTAGTCTTAGTTTTCTTTTGTGTGACAGTTTTATCCAGTTTGGGTATCAGAGTAACTGTGGCCTGACAGAATGAATTGGAAGTTTTCCCTCTTCAATTCTTTGTAAGAGTTTGTGTAAAAGTAATATTATCCCTTCCTTAAATATTTGATGACATTGACTGGTGGGTCTATAATTTTCTTTGGGGAATGGGTTGGTTTTTTTAAACTAAAAATACAATGTTTAAAAATGAATATAGGATAGTTAAGTAATCTACTTCTTTTTGACTCATTTTTTGGTAATTTGTCTATCAAAAAGCCTGTAGTCTTCAGGTAAGTGTTGAATTTACTGGCATAAAAAATTATTCATGACACTCACTTACTCCTTTAATATCTATAAAATCTGAAGAGATCTCCCCTATTTCTAGTAATTTGTGTCTTTACTTTTTTCTATAACTTTAATTAAACATTTAGCAATTTTTAAAAATGTTCTCAAAAATGAGCTTTTTTTTCATTGTTTATTGTTTTTAAATTACATTTATTGATAAATTTTGGGTATACATAATGATCATTTTCATCATAGATAATTTGTATCTAAATATGATATCTTTTGATTATTTTTCCCCATTCTTCTACCCTTATTGTGATTATTACTTTGCTGATGTCTGCTCTAATCTTTATTGTCTCCTTTCTTCTCATTATTTAGAGTACTAATAAAAAATAAATAAAAATAAGCACTAATTTATTTGTATCCCACAAAATGTGGTATGTTGTGTTTCCATGCTCATTCTTTTAAAATATTTTATGATTTCTCTTTTAAGTTTGTCTTTCACTAATAAGTTATTTAAAAGCATGATATTCAATATCTAAATATTTACATTTCAAAATAATTGATTATGTTGTGCTTTGGTGCAGTTTTCTTTGTTTCTTTTGCTTGGGATTTATTCAGTTTCATCAAACTGTGAGTTTATGATTTTCACCAAATTTGGAAAAATGTCAACACATTAATTCTTTAAATATCTGTCTATCTATCTATCTATCTATCTATCTATCTATCTATGTATCTATCTATCTATCTATCTATCTATCTATCTATCTATCTATCTGTCTATCTATCATCTATCTTTTTCTCTCTCCTTCTTTGAGAGACCCACTCCAATTAAATATACATTTATGGCAGATTGAATCTTTTCCACAACTCACTGATCCTCTGTTCATTTTTCCCCATCTCTGCATGTGTGTTTCATTTTGGATAGTTTATGTTGCTATGTTTTCAATTTTCTAATCCTTTTCTTAAAATTTCTAATTTGTTCTTAAATATCCAATGGAAACACAAATCCCAGGGACAAGAGATAAAATTCTTATTTCACCTAATCTTAAGAGAGGGGAGGGCAAGTGATGATATGATGTTTTCCGAAGACTCCAAGTACCCTGAAGTCTATGTGGTCCAGGGAAGGCTTTCACAGAGCTGAGGGTAGGTCAGAGTCAGAGGCTGCCCAGCTTTCCAGACTTTCTTTCCTTTTTCTCTGGGCCCTTCAGCACTTGTACCAAACTGGACTGAAGCTGCCGGAAGTCCTACACTAGCTCACAGGGACTGCCACTTCTGATAGTTTCTCTTTAACCAAGACAGTCTTACGGGCCTCAATCTACTACTTTGTTCTGTCACCTCAGAAAGTTTCTCGATCTTTACATTAGGAAGTAATGGGACATGTGTGTCTAAAAGAACTTTGCTGATCACCAGTTATTTCCAATAAAGGCACTGTCCAGAAGTCTTGGTGATCCTCTACAGTCTGTGTTGACCATGAAACTCAAAGATGTCTGCCCAGCACAGGCCCCCAAAACACATTCAGCAGTTACTGGTATCTCCACCAAGGATTGTGGAGCATTAAATTCTCTTCGCTCTTTTTCATTCCAGAACAAAGTAAATATGTCACACAATTTTATCCCTGATTCATAAGAGGGAATGGAAGATGGAGGTTTGGAATCAAGGAGAAATCCACAGTACAGGCCAATAGTGCTAAGATTTTCTCAGAGGTGTACTGAAAGCCAGGTGAACACGAATGCCTTAGTTTGTGTTCTTAACATGGTAAACAGTATACAACAGTCATAGCATTTCATTACATATTTCAGGAGTGCTTTCTTCACTGATCTGATAATAGCTTCAGAGACTACAAAAATAAAGTAGCGTTAACATCAATCTGTTAGCTTTGCCTGGAGGCCACCTTGATAAAATGAGACTTTAGATTTCATGGCCCCTGACCTGCTCGTTGAAGGAGAGAACTCTAGGATTCCCCTAGGAGCTGTTAGAGCTACTCGAATAGTGACTTGGTTTAACAATTTTGTGACCTGTTTCACCGTTTTGTGCTTTTACTTTACTCAGTGTGTGCTTCCTCCTCCTTTTCCTAGGAGGATGCAGCTGATGGCAGCTGGCATTGATTGCCATTAGCACAGTGGTTAAATGGGTCATGTATTTTTTGAGGGCTTATGACTCTTGGAAGGCATCAGGTTCAAGGGTATTGCCCCAAATTCCTGGTTCTCTTGATACAACAGGCTTTTTTTGGTCCCTCAGATTTATTCCTTTTTTCTCCTCCTTTTCTTTCTTTCTTTCTTTCTTTCTTTCTTTCTTTCTTTCTTTCTTTCTTTCTTTCTTTCTTTCTCTCCTTCTTTCTTTCTCTTTCTCCTCCTTCCAGTTGGGGTGGTAGCTTTTTATTGGTGCCAGATCCTTGACTATTTAAATTGTTGGACAACCTAGCGACCAGCCAAGCTGTAGATGTAGAAAGTAATTGCTTTTCTTATCCTCAAAATTTACTGATTTCTAAAAGGCGTTGGTCATTTTTTCTTCTGCCATCCTTAAATATCTTACTGGAAGGTATCACCCTGTGTCACTCTAAGTTATGTTAATTTTCAGTTGGGGCTAAAGCTTCATGACTGCAAAGCACATGCTGGCTGGACCAGTGGGTCAGGTTGTTTTGGAGCGGTGGAGGCGGCAGGCTGAACCTGGTCTGAGCCAGTGTTGCTTTCCCACAATGCTCTCTGAGTGGACACAGCACATTAGGACCAGGAATTGCCACCCTGCCTATCTTCTCTTATTAGGTTCAATAAAACTAGAACACAGAGATCATGTCCTCCTAAGCTGTTGGCTGGTTTTTTTCTTTTGATAGTTCTATTAAATGTTTGAATGATTTTATTTATTTATATTAAAAATTAATTTTATCGGTACAGTTTAGATACATAATGATCACATTCATCATATGGAATTTGTACCTGGGCATGACACATCTTAATTCTGTTTTCACCCTTTCCTGCCTTCCCTTCAACTCCTCTGCTTCTCCGCAGTTACAAAAGTTTGGTTTCTGTTTTCCCTTCTGTTTTGTTTTTCCTTTTCCCTTCCATGTTTTCTCCCTTTCCCTTCCTTGGTTCCCATTTCTATTTGAACATTTTCTTCCTATATCACAGTATCTATTATACATTTTAGTTCTTTTTGCACTTTTGGTTTCTCACACCAGAGAAACAACGTGGTATTTGCATGGTGTCTAATTTATTCCACTTAACCTTTACCTACAAATGTCTTAAGTTTAACCTTCTTTAAGGCAGAGTAGTACTCCACTGTATAAAAACTCCCACATCTTCTTTATCCAATTATCACTTCATGGGCATTTGGGTTGTTTTCAAGATTTAGCTATTACAAACTGTGCTGCTATAAACATGGGTGTGCATATATCACCACTGCGTGATGCTTTTAATTCTTTCAAGAAGATATCGAGGAGGAGAATAGGTGGGTCAAATGGAACTTTTAGTCCTAGTTTTTTTGGGAATCTTCACACTGATTTCTACAGTGGTTGTACCAGTATACACTCTTACTAACACTGGAGAAGGGTTCCTTTTTTCTCCATGGTCCCATCAGCATTTTTTATTGGTCAATTTCTTGATAACAGCCATTCTTTCTGGAAAGAGATAGAATTTCAGTGTTGTTTTAATTTGCATCTCTTGAATGACCAGAGACGTTGAACACTTTTTCATATATTTGCTATTTCTATTGCTTCACCTGATAAATATCTATTCATTTTAAATGCCCATTTTGGACTGGTGTAGACAGCAACTGAACTGGAGATTTACCACACATTCAGGGACAGAACAAGGCCAGCCCTGAGAACATGGAGAGCCAGAGGTGAGCCATGCAGAGATGCTGTTGGGATTAGAGCAAGGCCAGTCCAGCTGGTGTCTGGCTTTGGTGTTCCTCCTTGTTAACCACAGCGGAGATGGCTCTGAGAATGTTTCACTTTCAGTGTTCTCAGCAAAACACTGAGACCTTGCATTTTTGACTCTGTTGTGTGCTTCCCCCTTGTTTTTTACGGTGCATAAATAAAGACAAAGACCATGCCAGGTTGCTGGTGCCTCTTCATCAGAGATGTCAGGTTCAAACCATTTTCAATTTTCCTTGTAGTATATGTCTAGTTTTTTCCTAATCTCCAACCATCCACTCTCAGGACCCCACTGGCTTTGTGGATTGAGGTAGACTGGGTCTTTAAATTTGTTTGGTCTGACTTTTTGGAGTTCTTCATATATTTGGAGTTCTTCATATATTTGGAGTTCTTCATATATTTGGAGTTCTTCATATATTCTTCATATATTTTGTCTGAGGAATAGCTGGCAAAGATTTCCCCCCACTCTGTTGCTTGTTTCCTTTTCTGTGAAAAAGTGTTTTAATAAGATGGAAACCCAGTTATTGATTCTTGGTGATACTTTCTGCATGATCAGGATTTGGTTTATGAAATCTTTGTGTACACCAATGTCTTCAAGAGTTCTACCTACTTCCTAGTCAATTTAGTGCTTCGGTTCTAATATTTAGATCTTTGATCCATTTCAATTTTTGTTTAGTGCATGGTGAAAGACACAGGTTTAGTTTTAGTCTTTGACAGGTGGAAAACCATTTTTTTTCAGCACCATTAAAGAGGCTTTCTCTCACTGGAGGTGTTTGTCTCTTTTGTCAAAGACAAGGTGGTTGACTGTGTTTGAAGTGGTTTCTGTATCTTCTAGTCTGTTCCACTGATCTTCATTTGTTTTTTTCCCCAGTATCTTGCTGTTTTCATCATTGTAGCTTTGTAGTACAATTTCAAGTCAGTGATTGTGATGCCTCCTATCTTGCTTTGTTAGCTGGAATTACTTTTGCTATTCTAGGTCCCATCTGGTTCCAAACGAATTTTAGGATTTTTTTTTGTCTAATTCTGTGAGATAATGTATTTTGATCAGGACTGAATTAAACCTACACAATTTTGGAAATACAGCCATTTTCTACATTGGTTACACCTATCCAAGATTAAGGATAGCTTTCCTTTTTCTGACATTCTTTTTGATCTCTTTCTCTTTTTTTTAGAATACTATAATTTTCAATGTAGTTGTCTTTGACTTCCTTTGTTGGGTGGATTCTTAAGTATTTCTTAAGTTTTGGATGCTATTATGAAAGGTGTGGTTTTCCTAATTTGTTTCTTAGTAAATTTGTTATTTGTGTCCAAGAATGGCATTGACTTTTGAGTGTTGACTTTGTATCCAGCTACCTCAAACTTTTGTTCTACCATAGTTTTTAATTCTGCCTTTGACTGCCTTGGTAATTGAATAATGATAATTTTATGCACTACATGATTATGAAGGCCTTTTGAATGTTATCACGGTAGAATCATAGAGCTGGAAGGGACATCAGAGAACTTTAAAAACCTCCATGATTTTGAAAATGACAAAATCTAGATCTGAAAGAATTTAATACCTTGTACAGATCACATAGCAAGTTGCTTTTAAAACATGGCTCTTGGGTACCTAATCTCTAGGCCTGTAGTTTGGCACTCCTCAGAAACACTAAACATTTTAGCTAACTGAGACTTTGCAACTTCCACAGACTGCTCTGAAGAATACCCAGTTCTGCATTCATTGAATGTAACATAGTGTGGTTAGCCCCACAGTATTTGCATGTTCTGCAGTTAATACATAATTTTGAAAAATCAACTGAAGTTTTTCAGGAGACTTGAAAGATGTCATTAAATGATATTAAGTACTCATCAGGAGACTTACCTCAGAGATTTGCAATTTATTCATTATGACTATCATCACAATGTTGTTATAACTCAGAATTTGGAAGATTGAACTTAAAAATCTCTTTGAAGAGATGCTGGGAACAAAGAAAATTTCCATATAGTTAACAGTGTGAGTCACACAGAACCATCTGGAAAATATCTTGAAATATTCAGAGAACTTTTTTAAAGATCCAATTACTGCATAAACCTGTGAATGCAGAGCAAAGTGAGAGTGTCTCTTTGTATGCTGTGTGAATGGCACAGAGAAGGCAGAAAAATTGAAGCAACTGTGGGAGAGAGTATGGATCCTGTGTGAAATTCAAGAAGAAAGAATGAAAGCAGGAAAGAAAAAAAAAGCCATGAATAGTTAGTGTATCTGCAGAGGCTGTGTGAGAGATTCAAAATCAGATAATCATGAAATTTATGGTTATTATTTCCTTTTTCTCAGACTAAAAATAAGATATAATAGAAGCAGCTCTGCTCAGAGGTAGAAAAATAGAAACTCTGGAAAATAAATTTCTGATTTTGCTTCCCTGACATTTATCTAAGTGTAAATGTAAGTCAACCACTGGAGATCAACCTGATGGTGTCCCTGGTTGTGAAAGGTCAGGCTGGAAGATATGACACTACAGTACAACCTCTGTGAGTCGTGATAAGTATCTCCCAGGCAAAGAACTTCTACATTTGGAACACTATTGTGCTTATGTAGGGGAGATACTGAAGGTTAATTTAGCAAGATTTCTGTTTTTTTAAAATTTTTTATCAGTATATGTTTGCAGTACATGATTGCATTCATCATAGCAAGTTGATTCACATAGATAACAAATCTTAATTCTTTTTCATGCCTTACTCCACTTCTTGGAACCCCCCCCCATTTTTGTAAAAGGTCTGTCTCTCTGTTTCCTATCTTTATTTTCTCTTTCTTCCTTCCTTCCTTCCTTCCTTCCTTCCTTCCTTCCTTCCTTCCTTCCTTCCTTCTCTTTCCTTCCTTCTTTCTTCTTCCTTCCTTCTTTCCTTCCTTCCTTCCTTCCTTCCTTCCTTCCTTCCTTCCTTCCTTCATTCCTTTTCATTTTAAAGAGGATAAAACCAAGGAAAATGAAACAAAATAAAACCAATCAAAATAAACCAGTATAAGTGATACAAGACTCAAAACCTTAAGAAATCAATAATAGTTACCATAATGCCTTTTGTTGTCTTCAACATAGCTGCGGATACCTTCAGACATAGTAAAAATCAAACAGAACAGAATAGAAACAATAAATGCCAAAAAAGAATGCAATAAAGGACTTCAAAACAAGCCAATAGTAAATCCAAAATGGCTGCTGTATTATGTCATGCTATCTTTTAAATAGCTGCTCATACCATCAGATTTAACATAAACAGACAAAGCAAAAGGGAATAAAGCCCAATCCAACAAAACAATGAAAATGGTATGGTTTCCAGGTGGGGATCACTTCCTGGTAAGGCCTTGTTCACTCCCTCTGTAGTTCGTGAATAGTGCTGACTCACAGAAAGAGGTGACTCATGGAGAGAGGCTTGGGTCTGGCTGTCCCTACCTCGGCAATGGCCTGTGTGTGGCCTTTTCTCTTTATCTATATTTTGGGTTTCCCATATAAGAGGAGTCATGTGATATTACGCATGTGTGTCTGATTAATTTCACTTAACATTATAGTTTGACAAATGATGTGTGGCACACTAGGGAGGGGCTCATCTGGGGAAGCAAAGTCTGCATTTGAGTTATGCTCATGAGGTTTCTTCTTATCATTCTGTGATTAGGAAAGTTATGTGGCCAGCCTATTGCATGCATTTTCTTACCATACGATGTGTGGTGCTAGTTTTATACTCCCACCTCCATCAATGAATTGGAATCTTTTTCTTCTGGGCAATAATGTTGGCAGGTGTTTAGATCACAAGGGCCCTGAGCTTTTTTTTTTTTTAAGGTTTTTAAAAATTTTATTTAAAGAGATTAAAAAAAAGCAAAGTAGAAAAAAGGGAAGGAACAATACAGAATTAAAAAAAATAAACAGTAAGAAATCACTAGTTGATAAATTACATATTGTCTTCTTAGATACAGTTGTTCAAGTTACAAAATTAAAGCATACAAGGTGGACATTCAAACAGTGAGGCTGCAAACAGTTCTGTTCACTGATCCAACAAAAACTTAGCAACGTGGTTATCAATCCTACACACTTAAACATACATGCAGTTATATCCTATAGAGCTCTTTCTTTTCCTCTTTTTGCTTTTTAAGTCCATTATCTGTTTAGTTATATCATGTTTCAGCTTGCTTAGTACCTTACTGATCTGTTTGGTTGCTGTTATTTACTATTTATTTATTTATTTATTTATTTTAAAGTAGTAAAATACCACAGAACAAGATGGAACAAAGCCAATTGAGACAGTGTAGTGAAATTGGTACAGAACTTCACAGCAGGTTACCAGGATAACAGTAATAGGTACCATAGTATATCTCGTTTTCTTCACAATAGTTGTTCTTTCAATATGTATACTAAAATCAAAGGAAATACAGAACATTATAGAACTTATCAAAACAGAATATTAAATAGAGCAATACCATTAATCAGAACAATGTAAAACAGTGATAAAGAATATTTGCCTTCAAAGAGATGGTAGAAGGAAATCCCCCTTATTTTCTATATTGTGTATAGTCAACCTCACAAGAGATGCTCAGATCTCTGGCTCCCATTTGCTAATGGGGGAGGGGGTTTAGGAGGGATGGGGGATGGATGTTTGAATTGCAGCCTGTATGCCAGTAAGCTCACAGCTGCTTACCGGGGTGGCATGATGGCTGCTTGGTTTCCCAGTGCCCTAAGTTCCAATATGGCGCAGATCTCAGGAGATGCTGATGGTTCTTGCCCTGGGGCAGCTGCAGCTTGCTGGGCCACAGCCACTTACCAGAGCAGAGAGCTGGCTGCTTGGTTTCCCAGGCCCTGAGCTTTTATTTATTTATTTTCTTTTCTTTTTTTTTAATTTAAAGAGGGGGGAAGCAAAACCGAAAAAGAGGGTAGAAACAATACAGAATTTCAAAAAAATTTCCTGATATTCTCTTTGGATCTGTTTCATATATTCTAGATTTTGTTTATAGTCTTCATCAAAGGCTTCTCTCCTTTTTCTGGGTTCCTCTATTCTTTCATTTGTGCCTACTTGAGCAGTGTATCATTTCAAGCAAAGCTGAGATAGATGTTGTACTGGTCCATTTTGTGTCCGCTTGGGCTGGGTGGGCATGTGAAAACTGACATTGTCACACGAAAAGACATGGCTGCCTATTTAGTCATAAAGGCTATAT
Source organism: Hydrochoerus hydrochaeris (assembly GCA_004027455.1). NCBI lineage: Eukaryota > Metazoa > Chordata > Mammalia > Rodentia > Hydrochaeridae > Hydrochoerus > Hydrochoerus hydrochaeris. The sequence goes on along the minus strand of PVLA01000434.1, from coordinate 544,100 downwards.
AGATTGGAAAGTATTCTTTTAAAGGTTGTAAGGGAAGGCAAAGCAGATGAGTTCCACACTTAATCCAAACACCTCCCGTCATCATCTCATTTTATCTACATAGTAACATTGGGATATAGATTTGGCAAGGAAAGTCCCCATTTTATGAATGGGAAGAAAGAAACTTAAAGAAGCTGTGATTTATAGAGATACATAAAATACACATCTGATTTGTACTTTCGGTATCATTTTTCAGTCTTACTGTCAGAGGTGGAGAATTGTATTTTCTTCTAACTGCCCTTCTCTTTATGTGCACCAGCCACCATTTTTCCACATGAGTGGAGAGCTAGAGAAGACATACTGAGTCATCTCACTGAATTTGTTTATTGTATTTACTTGAATCAAATAAACTACAGATTTTATTTAGTGCAAACCTTGGGAAAGTAGCAGGAAGTCCCTGTTTTAACAATGCTTCCTGAATTATAATGCCATTTTATTTTTCCTTATCCTTTTTATCTTCCCCTTACAAAGGAATCACTTGAGGTTGCAGAATGAGAATTCAAGTTCATGCAGCAGGATTTTTTTGAACGCATGGGATTCTTTAACCGTTCAGAGTTCTCGACTCTCAGTTTAACCAGGGCAAGGCCTAGTTCATTCCAACAGGGTTTCCAACGTGATCCCAACCCTCCCAGAATGTTGGTTCTAAGGAAAAGCACTCTATGTACACAGAGCAGAAATTTTTCAAGCCAGCCCATTCTCGCAAGAGCTGATTACCTGCCAGACAGTGGAGAGAGACAACGGAGGAAAGATCCACCCAAGCAAGTCTGGGGTTTTCACTCTGACCATTGCCATCCCAGATGACTCTTTCATTTGGAAACTTCATCTCCATTACTGTACCAGCCCTGAGATCCTCCCAACTCCACCACAAACACAGCCCAGACATGGCCTCAAAAGGTTTAGAGAGCATTTTTATTTGAAAATTTTCTCCTTTGAGAAGGATTTGGAAGTCTTTTTTTTTTTTTCCTGTTTAGCAACACTTCTTCCTCTTACGTGAATTTCTCTAGTTCCTTCTCTCTTTCAGGCTCCTTTACATAAACCAAGTGGGACACATACAGGTGTTGATTACTGTGCTTTGGATGCAGAGCTGTTGGAATGACAGCATAAAATGTATGAGAACAGATCCTCCATTACTCTGTTCATGGCAAATCTGAAGTTGCTTGGCAAATGTGAACCAAATTAAGAATTTAGGAGTTTGGGGGTGGGGGATTTACCAAAGTAAGATTCATCTGGTTTGAGAAACGTCAGACCATCTGTAATACTCTGAAGAGTAGGAAATTCAACAAATAGAAACTACTTGGGATAGAAAATGATTAAGAATGTTTCTAAATTCTGAACATAAGAAACAAGTAAAGGAGAAGAAAATAGTATACAGAATACAGAGTGAGCTGTGGTCAGGAGTTCAGATTCCTAGATTCCAAACGATTATACTTTGTGAACTCTTTAAATTCTGTTATTTAGATTTATGGTGGAAAAAAATGCCTCTTTTTAAAAAAGATAATAATGTGAAATTCCTGACAGGAAAATCAGTTCTGTTTGTTGCCACATTTTCTTCCACTGGCCTGATTACAACTTCTGAGAGTGTAAGTAAAACCTCATTAGCTAGTGTTGAGAAGGTTATTCACAGTATATTCTAATCATCCTCAACATCTGGTTCTGTTCTTTTAATCTCCTCTCCTTTTTTTCCCCTCAAGAAATTTTAGAATCACACCTGACACACTTATAAACTGACTATCCAGAGAAGTGATACATTTTTAAAAACAGAATCACCTTTAACCATTTGGCAAAATGTATTTAATTCTAGGACATAAAAGAAAATCTGACTTATATTGTCCTTTGCATATAGTTGCAAATAGCTTAAATGCTGCAAGATTGTGTATTGAAGCTTGGAAAAAAAGGTAGACAAGAGCTATATTTATGAGTTTATCTTGCCTTCAAATTAATTCCCCCCACCTTCACGTTTTGCCAGAGCCCTTCGGTTGCCATAGAAACTGTCATGGCCTCTAGCTGAGATTCCTCTGAGACTTAATTGCATTCCGAATTTCATAAACTCTCTATTAACCTTTGCCTGACAGGTATATGTATGATGCAAAATGGGTTAGATTAATATTTTAAAGTGATATATACATTGACATTTCCTGCACCTATTGTTCTCTTTCAGTTGATTAAGCATATTTATAAATAATTGTGATACTGTTATTGTTGATGTGTTTTTTCCTTTTTAGAAACGATACTGGATTTACTAGATATGTATCTAAGAGACAAGGGCATTTTTGAGGGAAGCTGAATTTGTGTGTATATGTTTAAATATATTCAGAATACTAATCTATCTATCCTTGTAATATAGAGTGGTACCTCGGTTCATGAACTTGATTTATTTTCCAATTTTGAGGAAGATAGCCGCAGTTGTGTTTATGTGAGGAAGATGGTCATCATTTTATTTATCACCCCATATGGAGTTTGTGAACAGAGATAAAATTTTGTTGAACGTTTTTGTTTGAGAACCATACTGTTTTCAAACAGAAGCGTTCATGAACGGTGGTATAACTGTACATCATGTGTTAGGCATTGTAGTTAATATTTATGTGTTAATTCATTTAATCTTTGAACACCTCTATATAGCAAGTAAAAGGATAACCACTATTTTATGTTTGAAGGAACTGAAATGGAACTAGAGTTCTCCCAGTTACTAAATGATAGCGCTGAGATTAGAATCCAATTTGACTCCAATGCCCTTAAACCTTTCATTTGTATCTATTTGGTCAACTCTCGGGCATCATAGCCCGAACCTGCCTGGGGACTGTTTGGAGAATTCCAGAGCAAGTCTCACTTTCTAGGGGAATAATTCATTTGCTGCTATCATCAGATTCTGATCTAGATGCAGGAGAAATGAACACATAAGGCGCATTCCTTACTCTCAAGGAGAATTTGGAGGTGGAGGAGAGGCAGTAAAAGCAGGAGACACATGAAAAGAAATTCCAGCTTACAAAGACTTGTAAGACAGGTGTTACTAGCATAAAACCCCAGTCTCTCTACATGGGTGTATTCAAAGATACAAAAGTTAAAAGTAGAAATACTTAAACACAATTGGAACTCTATAGAAGGTTCTTTAAGAAGCCAAAGACAATTCCATTTCTACAGCCTAATAAAACATCTGCATCTTCTTCTCCTGCACCTGTAGATAGCAGCATTGGTAAAGAGACCAGTTTTGCATATGTGTCTCTCATTATTCTAGCACCATTTATTGCAAGCTGTCTCCTTTGTATTGCAAACTCCCCCAAACTTTCTCCCAGAGTCTGCTCCTGTCCTCTTTGTTGTCACTTCCCAGTCCCATTTCAGGATCATCTGTTTAGTATATAGATCGATTAAGTCTCTTTTTCTAGTTGCTTCTTTATTTGTGTGTTTTCAGTACAAAATGGTTACAGTCCTTCTGGGGTGTTGATACATGTACAGAACACATCTTAATTCTTTTCATCATCCCCCTTTTCTCCTTTCCTCCCACTCTCCCTTCTCTTGATTTCTTTCCCTTTTGCAAAATATCCATCTCCCTTTTTTCTTGTTATTTATATTTGTCTTGTTCTTTACTTGTATTTTGGGTTTCTCATATAAGAGAAACCATGTGATATTTAAGCTTGTTTTCCTGATTTATTTTACTTAACATTATGATTTTAACAAGCTTCTCTTATTGTTTTCACTTTTCATGTTCTTTCATTACAAAAATTTTAAACAATGAGGAATTATGAACTAGTCAGATACTGGGCTTTCTTCTGAAAGGAGACCTGGGTTAAGCAGAAGACAGCAAACATAACTCATTATCTATTTTTAACCGTATTGCACCTGAATGCTGTGGGAATCAGAGAAAACGTCTGGTCAGTCTCACCTGGAGAGGGATTCACAGAGCTGACCTTGAAGGATGAGGTAGTGTTTGCTCTCTGCTAAGTGGAAAGAGGCATTGCAAGCCAACCAAGTTAACACATGCCAAAGTCCATAGGTATGTGTAGGTATAATTTATTTAAGGGACAGGTTATTTCTTCAGAAATAAATTCCAAACTCTTAGAAAAAGCAGAAAAATACAAATTGATCATTTGTAAAAGCAAAAAAATGTGGTGTTAAGAGATTCAAACAGAATTCAGTCCAATTTTTTGAATTTCCTGTTAAAGAGAGACCTGCCAATGTACTTTAACTGAATATTGTCTTTGCATCAGACCTTTTACTTAGAAAGCTCAAAGATATTTTTTTGCCTCGTCCAAAGGGCCTGGGGCCATGGCATTACATTGCTAACAGAAGTTGTTTAGTATCAAACAGGAAGGTTTTATCCAGAGGTAAATTGGTTATCTACATCCAATCAAATAATTTAAAAGTGAGACACAGTTAAATCAGGTGTGTCTGTTTTATTAACCTCTCAGCAGGGTGGGCACAAACTGAGTTGTTATTTTTGTGGTGTCACAACCCCTCATTGTCCTACATTGTATTTGCCTTCTCTGCAGGACAGTGGATTCCTTCATGGAATCTTAGGAAAAATTAATCATTTCCTGTCCATTCTGGTTATAAGCCTAATTTATTTGAAATTCTTATACCATATCTGACTCAAAAAATTTCCTTTAGCCTAGGATAGGCTTGGAGTTGTAGGAGTCCTAGCACATATACCTGTATGTATAGGGAGGTGAGCGGGTACATGATGTGATCTTTTATTGTACATCCTCCTCCTTTATTTTAGGGGAGAGGGTGAGCTCATTTAGACTCCTTCCTTTTTTTCAGGTTCAAACTCTTTACTGTGTTAAAACAAGGAAAAGAAAGAGGACAAAAGACTCTTATTGAAATGACTGTTGTTCTATCTGTTGGTTGTTGATGTTTTTCTGGTCAGTGCTGACTGCCTGATGTTTGATTCTGACTGGGTATATGTGTTGGATCTTGCGTGATAAACCCCTCTCAGGACTGGTTGCTTTGCTTGGAAGATTTGGTTCTGAATCAGCATCTCCCAATCTCCTGGCTCTCAGCTTCTGCTCCATCTACCTCAGACCTTGTAGCTACTGTAGTTTCTGTTTAGAGCTGAAATCTCTGGGTGGTCCCAGGAAGATGGTTTAAGCCTAGCTATTTAGATTGTATCTGTCTAACCCATGTAAGGGCAAGTGTTTTCATTGCCATTTCACTGTCATGAGCAAAGCTTCTTTAAAAACTTTAAAGCCAAGAGAGTGGAAAGAAAAAAGTAAAATGTCTTATACTACAAACTGTGCAGAAAATCTTACAGGACTTACAGAAAAAGCTGCTATAATAAATGAAGTTTTTAAGGTTGTAAGATACAACATCAATATACAAAAGTTAACCAAGAACTGGGGATGTATTTTAGTGGTATTGTGCTTGCCTGGCATGTATTAAAACATGGATTTTTATCTTCAGCATTGCAAGACAAAAGAAAACAATTAATCGTATTTTTAATTACTAACAATGGGCAGTTAAAAGCTGAACTATCATTTAGAGTAGTGTAAAAAATGTAATAAATTTGGGATAAATTTGAAAAAGACTTGTAAGACTTATGCACTAAAAACTATAAACAATGTTGAGAGAAATTAAAGAAGACCTTAATTAAATGGGGGACATACATCATGTTTGGGTTCAAGAGATAATATTAAGATGTCAATTTCTCCAAAGTGATCTATAGATCTAACTCATTCACAATGAAATCTTAGAAGACTTTTTTGGTAGACACTGACAGATTGATTCTAAAATTTATACAGAAATGCAGTGGGGCTCTAATAGCCAAACAGAATTTAAAAAATAAGAACAAAGATGAATGATTTTAAGATTTAATGTATAGCTACAGTAATCAAGACAGTGTGATATTGGTGTCAAGATAAATAGATAAGTGGGACAAAATAGAGAATCAAGAAATGATCAAAACATAACTCATTTTTGATAGTGCTTCTATAGCAAGCAAGTTGGGAAAGGATGATCTTTTCAAGAAATAGTGGTGAATAATTAGATATTTGTACCACAAAACAAAATAGAAAAAAATCAGAACTTTGATACACACCTCATACTACATATAAAAATTAACTCAAGTTATAAATCCATTGTCAAATTTAAAACTGCAAAAGTTCCAGAGAAAAATGGAAAATCCTAGAAAACTTGAATTTGCAAGGATTTAAATATGATGCAAAAATATGAACACTAATTAGAATGCTGTTAAGAAAATGAAAAGACAAGTCATAGGTTGGAGAAAATATTTTTAAAACACATGTCTAATAAAGAATGTGTACTTAGAATATATAAAAATGTTTTGCAACTTAATAACAAAACAGAGACTCAATTATTTTGTAATGTGAACAACTACTTTTAAGATAACAATAGGCAATATATTAACTAATGTTCATTTCCTACTTTCTTTGAAATTCTATCATTTATATCCTTTTTTGTTGTTTGTTTGATTTTTGTTTTTCAAATAATAAAAGAAAAAAGAGACTCAGTTAAAATGGTCATGATTTAAACTTACTCTTCACCAAAGATGATATATGGATGCAAATAAATACATGTAAAGAAGCTTACTAACTTGAGTATTGAAGAAAATGCAAGTGAAATCCACGATGAGATGCTTTTAACCTCCCCTCAGAACAGTTGAAATTCAAGTAACTGACCATAGTAATTGTGTTTGAGGACATGAAGGAACTGGAATCAGTTGGGAAACAGTGCAGCTGTCAAAGCTAAACACATCCCTAGCATGTCACTCAACCATTCTACTCTCAGTCATTTACTCAAAAAAAGACTCTTGCAATCATGTTCTTATATGGTCTAATAATTTTTCACTGGCATCTACTCAGCTCTATAATTTTTATATTCTGAGTGTTAGAAATTTTACAGAGTAATCAAAATTACACACAGCTAGGAAGGAATCAAGATGTTCTGTACAAAGTTTCTATAAGTTCTCTCTTGGGTTACTAAATGGCAGGGTAATACCCAAGTCCTTGATTCAAGCACTTTATAGTACAGTAAATAATTTTACAAACTAAACAATCTTAGGTTGATAACTTAATATTTATGAACTTCAGTATTGCCATCTATAAGTAATAACTGAATATTTTTTAAGCTTGTTCTTTTCCAGGAATTTCTGAAAGAACCTCACATTAACCCTAAGCAATCAGTAATATTGCTGTCTTTTTAAGACTCAGTTTTTCAAGGCTTGAGCACAGTGATGAATTGATAAGTGACCAATAACTGCTTTGCTAAAAAAAATGAGTGTGTGTATTCATAAATAAAGTTATTGTAATTTTATTCTTAAGAAGAATTTGTAGCCATAAATTTAAATGATAAATACTTTTTAAAAATTTTGCATAACCAGTGATTCAGATTTTTCCATTGGTTTTGACTTACTCTTATATCTGTAGCTAAATATTACAATTCAACTATGATTTGAACAAAAGGAGTTGTATTCAATCCTCTAATTTTTCTAGTAAATTTATTGCTATTAAATATGATATTTTGTCTTTTGCTAACCTGCTTCTCACATGTTTAAAAATTTATTAAACTAAATATATTGTCATGTATTGGAACCTCACTTACTCCATTTGTCAGTGATATGAATGACTGTTGAGTGAGAAAATTTTTGAATACTCATAGATTATTTTCTCAGTGTTTTACATTATTTATAATGTAATAGCTATAGATATGACACAGTTTTAAATCTGAATTATTAATACTTTATTAATCATATTCTTAACTATGTGGTTAATGATAAATCACATTCTTTCTTGTAAACCAATGACTTCTGTGGTGTAAATATCACTGACACAACCAATTTCGAATGATCAGTGTGAGGTCACCGTGACAAGCTGGGAAGAGATGTAAGTAAAGTAACACACCATCCACCATTTATATTCACCATACATAGATGTAAGAACTCTAAATAACCTAGGTAGCATTGATAATACTGAATGAGGCAAAATAAAAGTAAACAATAAGTAATATTTATCTTTGTTTTTAATATAATTAAATTTAAGTTTATATAGTTTAAGTTTTAATAACTTGCTTCTGAAATTAAAAAATTAGTTAACATCAAGAGTTTGCATTTTTCATCCGCATCTTTGGAAACTGAAAGTAGATTATAATTACGGTGAAGAAAATTCAGGAAAAATTCATATAAGCACCTGGCTTTTTTGCTTGTCCAATGTAATCAGTCCCTTAGGCACTGTGAGAACTGGTTTGGATAGTTAGGCAACCTTATAAGCAAACATTTCAGCAAGGTAAAGTGGAATTTCCTCAAAACGGTAGTGAGTTCAGAAAAAATAAAAATAGGTTTTAGTTATATGTCATTTGTATTTCAATAAAAGAATCCTTTATTGTGCATATTAGCTATGTAAATGTGTGGGTTTTATTCCATTATGTTTATATATGCATATAACATACTGGGATTACTCTCCCTCCCTCGTTACTCTCCCTCTATTTTCCTTTCTCCTCTGTCAACTACCTCATCTCTGTCTCTCTTCTATTTTTGTTATCTCTCTCTCTCTTTCTAAAACTTTTTTTCTCCTAGATTCCTCAAATGAAAGAAACATACAATATTTGCCTTTCTGAATGTATTTTACTTCACTTAACATGATGGTCTCTGGTTCCATCTATTTTCTTGCAAATGACATGATTTTGTTCTTCAGGGTTGAATAATATTCTATATATATCACATTTTATTTACTCATTCATTCATTCATTTTCTTTATCTGTACATCTAGCTTGATTCCATAGCTTAGCTGTTATGAATTTCACTGCCATAAACATGAATATGCAGGTATCTCTATTAGCAAGCTGACTTTAATGTTTTTGGAAATAGATTAAACACTCATATAGCTTGATCAAATGGTGGCTTTATTTTTAGTTTTTTGAGGAACATCCACGTTGATTTCCATAGTAGATGTACTAATTTACATTCCTACAGTGTAGAAGAGTTCCTTTTTCCACTTGTATGCTTGCCTGCATTTCTTGATTTTTTTGTATTCTTAATGATAGCCATTCTGACTGAGTTAAGATAGCATCTCAGTGTGATTTTGATTTGCATTTGCCTAATGGCTCAATACTGTGAACATCTTTTCATGCATTTATTGGCCATGTGGACTTCTTTTGAGAAGTGTCTGTTCAGTTCATTTGCCATTTATTCACTATTTGTGCTTTTGGGGTTACTTTTTTGAGTTATTTATTAATATTCTGGGTATCTTGCCAGAAGAGTAGCTCATTTGTTGAGAATTAGGTGGTTGGGCCAGGGATATAGCTCAGTAGCACAGACACCTGCCTGGCAAGTGAGAGGTCTTGAGTTCGGTTTCTGGCACCAAAAAAAAAAAAAAAAATCAGGTGGTTACTGTTGCTTGGGTTTGTTTCTGTGTTCTCTGCTTCATTCCACTGGTCTATGTGTTTCCTTTTTTGTGCCAGTACCCTGCTATTTTTGTTTCTATGGTTTTACACATATTTTGAAATCAAGAGTTGTGATACCTCCAACATTGTCCCCCTCCTCCCCGGATGGCTTTGGCTGTTCCAGGTCTTTTGTGTTTTCATATGAATTTTAGGATTTTTTTCCCCTAGTTCAGGGTATCTCAATGGGAATTACACTAACTATGTAGATTGGTTTTGGTAAAGTGGCCATTTTAATAATATGAATCCTGTTGACTCATGAGTGTGGGAAGTCTTTCCATCTTTCAGTGTCTTCTTCAGTTTCTATCTTTAGTGTCTGTAATTTGCCAAAATGAAAGCATCTTTAACAAGTCTTTTGGAAAAAATAAGTTGTTTGGGCAAAATCTACTTTCCTATAACCAGGTTACTTGCAGAACTACATAAAAAATGCCAGTGGAAAAAGTTGTTACTGCTTAGCCATTGAAATATTAACATTTCAGCACCTTTGAGAAATCGTACCACTGGGGAGATTTTGTATCTTTTCATTGTAAAAGATAATTGAAAACTATCAGAAGAAACCAGGCAGACTCCATGTATTCTATCCATTAGATATGATAGGCAGTAAGACTGAAACTGTATGTAACTTATCTAATTATGGTACTGATATTTGACATATCCTATTACTAAGGGATTTGGTCAAAAGGACAGATATATAAACAACAGAGAAAGTACAAAGGAAATTAGAATAGATGCGATACATATATATATGATGTACCCTTTTGCAAAGGAATTTAAAATCGATGTGTTTCCCCCCTCTTCTATGCTAAGGAATTGAAAAGTGAGTGATTCTGTTGTGAAATGTCTCTGCCTCCTATGAGGAACTGTTTAGGTCTGGGAAAATGTTATAATCTTGTTTTATCTGAGAACAAATATTGAAGAGCTGTGCTACTATCTGTGGAATAAAATCTGAAAATCATTTTCATTTTTTCCCAAACTTTGCTTTTCATCAAGTCTTCTAGGTGGGACAACACATACCTTATGAGCCACATAAAAATGCTCACCTCTTGTGGAAGTATGTTGTTTCTTGATTTTAAATCTTCCAAAAGCATACAGTAAAAGCAACAGAAACTAGGCTATACTTTTATGTTTTATCCGGATGTTGAGTCTTTTTTTCCTTGCCTATTCTTTACACCATCATTATCAGTTCCTAGTTCAAGCATTTATTGACCACCAAGCCTATGCAACGTCCAGTAATACTGTATAAGACACAGCCCTTTAAATACAATGACTTTATAATTTAGTTGGGGAGATGATTGCAATGAGTTAGACGGTCTCTGTCTTAATTACATGACCTTTGCAGAAACTCAGATTGTGGACTTGTGTGGAAATAGGCTACTTTAATTCATCGTTAGTTAAGATGGGTCATACTGAATGAAGTAAGGTGGTCCCTTAACTCCATATGAATAGTGTCCTTGTGAGACAAGAAGAGACATAGAGACAGAAGATTCAGAAAGAAGGCTATGTGAAGATGGGTATAGAGATTAAAGTGACATGCCTAAAGGCCAAATGAACCTCAGAGTTTGCTCACAACACTAAGAGAAAGATGTGGGACAAGTCTGCCCAGAGAATCTACAGAGAACATTATCCTGTCTTTACCTTGATTTAAGACTTTTAGCCCACAGAACTGTGAGATGATACCTTTCTGTTGTTTTAAGCCATAAAGTTTGTGGTACTTTGTTATGATAGCCCTAGGAAAATAATTCAAAAGTTATAAAAAAAAACTATGGTTAAATATTGACTATGTTCCAGGTTCTGGACTTATAGCTATTTCTGTCTGTGAGGCATTATCTAGGTATTATCACTGTTATCCCTAAAGGAGCAAGCTGAGAATCAGAGAGGATTAAAAATTTGCTCACTGTCATTGAGAAAATAGATCTAATCCTTATCAGTCTGACTCCACTGGCCATTTCCTTAACTGTAGGAAGATGCTCGTGTAAGCAGACAGCAGACAAAATGATGGGAAATGCAGGAGCAGGTGCCCCGGCTGGAGCAACCTAAACGTCCATGAATAGCAAAATGGAAGAATGAATTGTGGAACAGAACATCTACAGAAGGGAATACTACTCAGAATTACAAACGAACAAACTGCCACAACATGCAACCAAATGGATAAATCTTAAATGCAGTATGGAAGAAGCCACACACAAGAGGGTGCATGTGATGCAATTTACATTTATACCAATTTATAGAATAGGGAAAGCTATGGTGGAAAAAAATCAAAACAGTGGTTATTTCCTGTGTGGTAGGTGTTGTTTTGGGAAGTGGGTTGGTCATGCACTGAAATCCTTACTTTGATGGTTCAGGGTGGTGGTGGCAGATCCAAGACCTGCTTATTAAGCGCTGGGCACTCACCCCTGTGTGTATCCCTAGCTGGAAGCGGAAAAGGTTGTAAATATCACAAGGACAAAGCCAATTTTGTTCACCACCAGTTTCCAGCATCTGATACTAAACCTGGCTCATAAAAGTTCCTCAATATTTTTGAAATAAGAGAGTCTACTCACACACTGGTTATGCCTACATGTTGATGTTCATTATCCCTAAATTCCTGCAATTTGTGCCACATTATTTAGCACTTGATTATATACCATATGGTGATGTTCTGTAATGTGTGTCATTTTATCAGCCCAATCATCTATACTAACACAGTGAGCAAATAAGTGAGAGTGAGCAGAGAGAGAATAGCTATGTAAATTAAGAGGTTCTAAGGCGATTACTGAAATTGCATAGCAAACTAATATGCTGGCTCTGGAAACTCTGCATTGTGATTCGGGAAGTGCAGGAAGTTTGTGATGATAATTAAAGTCAAGTAAATAAATCTATTTGGCACCGTGATGGGCACTGGAGGAAAATAGAGAAGAAGCAGAATGTAAGAGTCCCCTTCTTCTCCACAGGGAACGTTCCAAGACCCCCAGTGGGTGCCTGAAGCTGTGTGTAGCACCAAGTTTTATATACACTATGCTTTTTCTTTATGCATAGCTACCTATGATAAGGTTTAATTTAGAGATTAGCACAGAGATTACTACAGTAACTAACAATGAAAGAAGATAACCATAATCATATATACTATAATCAGGCTTATACAGACGTGCGATCTTTCTGAAAACATTTTATTGCATTGTGCTTAACCCTCCTGTGGCAATATGAGACGACATAATGCAGACACTGTGACATGAAGTGAGGCAAATGGTGTAGGTATTGGGACATAGTTACGCGATGATAGAAGGGTCCCCGGGTCACAGGTGCTAGAACTCTGTGGCAGCTGTTCTGACCATGGGGAGGGCTACCGAGTGCCTAGCGGAGGGCCAGTAGAGATGCTGGACAAAGGGATGATCCATGACCGAGGCAGGCAGGAGGGGATGGTACAAAATTTTACCGTGTCAGTCAGATCTAAATTGAACTCAGAGCAATCATAAACCTGTGGAAAACGAAGCTGTGACAAGGGGGACCACTGCGCATGGTGTTTAGGCCGAAGGGGTTCGTCTCCCTACTGGAAAAATAAGGCTCAAGCTGGGTGGCGTGCCCAGAATATCGTGCACAGAATATCGCAGACTGTTGTAACATCGAAGAACTGTACCTCTGCTCAGTCTCAGCTTTTCAGAGGAAGAGGCTGGAGAGACAGTGCTTCATTTAGAGACATATCAGCCAGGAGAGATGGAATGGTCTTGTCAAAGTTTTGCCCTTATGTGGCTCCTGGGGCTACAGAATCTTGGCACACAAAGAAGGAAGAAGGATTTTCCTTTCAACTTTTTAAAAAAAGAGCAGCAATCTTTCTGCTTCGGTCAGCACCGACCCCAAGTCAGCCGTTCTATTTTATACTTTGCCTCCTTCCCAGAAGTACGTAAAATGGCTTGGCATAAGAAACAAATGTCAAAGTTATTGAGAAAGAAATGAAACCCCTCCAGTACGGAGGTTTATCTCTGGAATAGCTTTTCCCCCTGCTCTTTGGCATCTTTGGGACATGTCTAGAGGCTCAGCACCACAACCCCACTATTCCTGGCTCTGTCCTGAGCTCTCCACTTTGTCTTCTCTCACACCTTACCAGAAAAGTTGCATTTTAAAATAAAGTTGCATTTTAAAAGTTTCTGTCTAAAGAGGATGTTGCAGGAGGTTGGGTGAGAGTCAGGGAGAGGAATTGTTTTGGAATAGTCTCCACTCGATCAATATTCACATCCCAGAGCTATAATCTGTCCTGCTAATGGTTAAGATTGACCTTAACTTTAATTTCTAAAACTGCTACATTCACACTTTTCCAGTTGGTTAAGTATTTTGTATTGAAAACAAAACAAAGCAAAAAAAACCTCTTGCATTCTCTCAGTAAAACCTCCCACAACAACTTTTTACTGACTTAAAGGCTTTTTCTAGAACAGATGATAGGTGAAGCCAGAGAACAGTCTGCCCATAAAGACATATTGATTCAATCAGATTTGCCAGGACACAACTGCCAGGGAGAAAAATAAAAAGTGACTTGAGAAATCAAGATGCTGCCAAAGCAATTTCTTGGCCAGGAATCTTTTGGCTGCTTCTTATTTTAAACTCTTTCATTTTGCATTTTGGGAAGTGACTCTCAAGTTAAAGCTGGAATTCTAAATGCAAAAAAATAAATGCTATTTGCTGTGAATTCTGATTATTTCTTTTCAATGAGTGACCAAGAACCAATTTTTCAGATAGCAGTAATTTTTGCATACTAAGAAGGAGCAGCATTGATTGGGATGCACAGAGGCCAAGTCTCACCGAGTTAAAGGAAAAATATTTAAGAAACAGAAAGCCTTAGAAAGCATCTAACTTACTTCTTTCATTTTATGCGAACAGAGAGGAAGATAATCTTTTCAGAGAGCACACAGTAGGATGGGGAACAGCTGGACTTGTCAATCGTGTGTGTGACTTCCATGATCTATATTTTGTAAATTTTAATTTTTATTAGTACATGTTTGCAGTGCATAATAATTCCTGGGGGGCTGGCATGTATATACAACACATCTTAATTCTTTTCATGTTCCCAACTGCTCCCCATTCTCACCTCTCTCTATCTCAGAACCCTTCATATTTGCAAAAGACCTACCTCCTTATTTCTTGTTACTTGTCTTTTATTTTGTGCTTTAATTAATTTATACTTTGGTTTTTTTCATATAAAATAAACCATATGATATTTCAACTTGTGTGTCTGATTTATTTCACTTAACATTATAGTCTCAAGGTATATTATTTTCCTACCAAAGACTCAAATTTACCCTTCTTTATATAGCAGAGTAGTACTGCATTGTGTATGAATGGCACATTTTTTTTTTAATCTATTCACCTGATGGTGGACATACAGACAACTTCCAAGACTTAGATATTATGAATTTTTGCCACTATAAACATGGTCATGCATGTTGCACTGTAATATGGTGTCTTTAACTCTTCCAGGAAAGTAGTCAAATGGAATTTCTTATTTTAATTTTTTGAGGAATCTCCATACTAATTTTCATAGTGTTTGCAATTGTTTATATTGCCAACAATAATGTGGAAGTGTTCCTTTCCCCCAGACTTATCAACATTTATTATTATTTGATTTCTTGCTAGCCATTGTTTTGGAGTAAGATGGAATCTCAATGCTGTTTTTATTTACATTGCCTGAATAGCCAGAAATGTTCGGACATTTATATATATTCATTTCAGCTGCCCGTTTTTGATTTGAGGTAGGGCTGTTTCTGGAGTTCTCTCTGTATTCTAGATATTAGTCAGTCCTCTGTCTAATGAGTAACTGGGGCAAGTTTTCTTCTATTCTAATATGCCTAGGTTTTATCTTCACTCTGTTGGTGGTTTCCTTGCTTGGAAGTTTTGAAATGTTATAGAATCCCATTTGTTGATTCTATATGTTATTTCTTGTGTGTTATTTCTTGAATTGGGGTTCTGTTGAGAAAGTCCTTGTTTATGCTTATGTCATCCAAGGGTTTTACTTATTTTATCTTCTAGCCAATGAAATGTTTTCATTTTAGAATTTAGAGCTTTGATCCATTTTGATTTCAGCTTAGTATCTGGTGAGAGACATAGTTCTGAACTCAGTTTTCTGCATGTAGATAGCTTTTCCAGCACTATCCTTTGTTAAAAAGGCCAAATTCCCTTCAGCGTATGTCAGTTCTTTTATCAAAGATCAGGTCTGTTGAATATGCTTGGGGTTGTTTCTGCATCCTCTATTCTGTTTAATGATCCTCATGCCTGCTTTGTGCTAATATCATAGTTTTTTTAATCATGGTGGCTTTGTAGTATAATTTGAAATTAAATTTTAATTTAATTTATAAGTATTTACTTTTTCTTGAAGATATTGTGAATGGTATTGCTATTCTAATTTCTTTCTTAGTGAGTTCATTATGGTGTATAGGAACACTTATGCGTTTTGTGTTTTGATTTTTTTGTGTGTTGATCTATCGCTACCTTGCTGCATTTATTAGTTGTAGGAGTCATTTGGTGGAAGTTTTTGGGTCTTATATGTAGAGTAGCTGTGAATAAGGATAGTTTGATTTCTTCCTTTCCTGTGCATATCCCTTTTATTTATTTCTGTTGTCTGATTGATCTGGCTAAAGTTTTGCAAAGTATATGGAACAGGAATGGTGATAATGAAAAATTTTGTTTCATTCCTGATTTTAGGAGAAAAGTTTTCAAAATTTCCTCTATTAATATGATGTTGATAATAGGTTTGTCATTAATGACTTTTATCAGATTGAGATAAAGTCCTTCTATAATTTTTCTTCAGTATTTTTATCAAAAATTGATGTTGGAATTTGTCAAAGGCCCTTTGTGTATCCATTGAGGTGATCACGTGATTTTTGTCCTTGCTTCTGTTTGTGCGATGTATTGTATATTGATTTACATATATAGAACCATTATTGCATCCCTGGGATGAAACTTACTTGGTCACATGTACTTTTTAATTATTCAGTGCATTCTGATGGCAAGTATCCTGTTGATGATCTTTGTATCTGTGTTCATTAGAGGGATTGGTCTGTAGTTTTCTTTTTCAGTTGAGTCTTTTTCTAATTTTGTTATTAGTTTAATGTTAGCTCCCAGGAATGAGTTTGGCAGTACTCCTTCCTTTCCAGTTTCATTAGAGAGAGTTTGAGTAGTGTTAGTGTTAGATCTTTCCTGAAGTTCTTGTAGAATTCAGCAGTGAATTCATTGTGCCCTGGGTTTTTCTTAGTTGGTAGGCTATTATTGTTATTATTATTATTATTATTATTATTATTATTACTTTTGCCTCAATATCATTGCCTGGTACTGGGTTATTTAGGATTTTGATATCTTTTGGTTTAGTTCTGACAATTTGTATATATTTAGGAATTTACCTATTTTTCTAGATTTTTTAAAATTGAATTAGAGGTTTTTTAAATAGTTACTAATAATCTGGGTATCTATGGTGTTCATTGTGATTTTGCATATTTCTATTGCATAGCTAAGGGTTTTTCTCTTTCCTTTTTGAATAAGATTTGTTAAAGGTTAGTCTATTTTGTTTATTCTTTTGAAGAACTGCTCTTTGGTTCATTCTTTGTGTTGACATTTAAGTCTCAATTTCATTAATTTTTTTCTCTGACCTTTAAAATTTCCTGCCTGTACTAGCATTGGACTTGAATTGTTTTTGTTTTTCTAGGACCTTGATGTGCATCATTAGGTTATTTATTCGAGCATGGTCTGTTTTCAAAGGGGTGTTCACAGCTATAAACTTCAATTTTAGGACTGCTTGCATTGTATCCCATAAGTTTTTATGTCGTACTCCACATTTGTTTGATTCTAGGAGCTCTCTAACTTCTTTCTTAACTTCTTCTGTGATGCACTGAATATTCAAGAATTTATAGTTTAACCTTAATGTATTGCATAATTTTTGTGCTTTCTTGCACAAAGTGATTTTGAGTGTGACTTTATCATGATCTGAAAAATATATGGGACTCTTTTGTATTTTCTTAAACATATTTTATGGGATAGAATGTGGTCTATTTTGAAGAAAGTCTCATGTGCTGCTGAGAAAAATGTGTATTCCATTGTTGTTGGGTGGACACCCTGCAGATGCCAATTAAGTTCTTTTTTGGAGGATTTGGCTCAACTCTGATATTTTTCTGTATTTTTTTTTTGTCTAGTTGATCTATTTGTGATAGTGGAATATTGAGGTCCCCCACTATAATTGTGCTGATGTTTATCTTATCTTTTATGTCCAATAGTGTTTGTTATGTGAAGTTGGGTATGCTAATGTGCAATGCATATATATTTAGAATTGTTACCTCTTCTTGTTAAATTGTCCCCTTAACCAATATGTAATGAATGTCTTTGCTTCTTCTGATCAGTTTTATTATGAAGTCCAATTCATCTGGAAATACAATAGTTCTGCTTGTTTTTAGGATCCCATTGGAGGGAATATTGTCCTTCATTTTTGATTTTTACTCTATAAATCTTTTTTGGAATATATATATATATATATATATATATTTTTTTTTTTTCTTTTTTGGTACTGGGGATTGAACTCATGACCTTGCACTTGCCAGGCAAGTGCTTGCGCTGCTGAGCTAAATCCCCAGCTGTTGTTGGATTATATACATTTCTTGTATACAGCATACCATAGAGTTTGCTTTTTGATCAAATTCACCAATCTGTATCTTTTGATTGTAGGTTTGAGACCATTAACACTGAGAGTTATTACTGAAAGTTTTTGACTTATTGACTTATTCCTGTTATTGCATTATTTTCTTGGTTTTTTTCTTTTGCTTAACTGCTCCCTACTGTGTGTATTGTATCACTAGACCTTTTGGCATGGTTGCATCTGTTGTCTCTAGGTTCCTTTGAAGATTTTTTGGAGTGCTGGTTTGGTGGCCATGAATTTCTTAATGTGTGCTATGCCATGGAAAGGGTATTTCTCCAATTATTTTTCTTTTTTTAAATTTAATTTTAAAGGAATAAAACAGAACAGTAAAATGAATTGAAACAGTGATAGTAGAAAATCTATAATAATTAATATATTGCATAATGTTGTCCTCTAAATAGTTAATAGCTGCTCAGAGACCAGATTTAGGCTTGCAAAGTCAAACAAACAATACAGTTCCTCTGAATGCTGGTTGCTCACAGTGGGAGATGAGGGTTAGGAGGCTGTTCCTCTCTCCCCAGCCTGTGCTCCATCTGGTTCACAGGCGGCAGGGGGCTTAGCTTCCTTCCTGGTTCTCCCCAGCCCATGCTCCATGACCCTGGATTTTTAAGGATGGTTATTAAGCAGATACTTTCCAGAAACATCCGTATTTATAGGACACAGTTTAAACCTCAGGGACACACACTGTCATGGCTTCTATCTATATGTTCCCCATCTCTCCATCAATTTTGAAAGACTGTTTTTCAGGATGTATTAGTCAGGGTTGGAAGTTGTTTCCTTTAGGACTGAAAACACTTTACTCCCAGTTCTCCTGGTCTTAAAAGATCTGTGTTGAGAAGTCTGTTGTAATTCTAATGGGTTCACCTTTATAAGTGATTTGTTGCTTTTCTCTAATGGTTTTTAAGAGTCTGTTATTGTGTTCTGGTATTTTATGATGTGTCATGGAGAAGTTCTTTTATGACAGTAGCTATTTGGGGCTCTGTATGCCTACTTTATCTATATATAAAATTGTTTCCTCATACTTGGAAAGTTTTTGACTATTATTTCTGGGAACAGTTTTTTATACCATTTTTTGTGTGTTGTGTCCTGATTTTTCACTAATTAAAAATAGTGTTAGATTAGTCTTCTTTGTGTCATATACATATGTTGGACCCATATTCTCTTGTTTTTAAGGTATCTCTGTGTGGATGGTCACCCGCATCAGTCCTATACTCTAGTTCTCTCATGTTTTCCTCACATTATACACTTCTGCTGCTCATAATTCCAGTAGAATTTTTTGTCCTCTGCATATCTGTTTTGTATCTTTTCATGGACTCAAATTCTTTGCTAAATCGGTTATTCACATTTTGTACTATTTTGTTTAGCTTAGCTAGATTTTTATCAATGTCTTTTGTAGACTCACTGACCATTTTGTTTATTAAGTGCATTATCCGTTGAGATATCATTTTTTGAATTTGCTAAGCATCTTAATGATCTTTTTTTGTTTTGTTATTACTCCGTATCTTTCATATTTTTGGCTTTTGATTTCTTCCCTATTGAAGCCCCTGGGATCAGCTTTGAGGTTGATGGCAATCTTCGGAGTCATAGTGTTGTTTTGTTTTCTTAAGCTTCTTCATGGACATAGCAAAGGCTGAGGGTCAATTATAGTGGAAAGACATTTTTGCTAGTATGAAGATTCCTTTAGTTAGTATGTTTTCCCTTGATATGCTGTATGCTAAAATAGGTTTTTGCCTTTGTTCCAAGATCTGCCCACCTCCATTACATGGGGGAGGGGGAAGGAACAGTACAATTGGCCTGCCACTCAGTTCTCCAGAAATGAACCACAGTATAGACACAAACACAAACCAGATATTGACATATAGTAAAACCAATTAGTAGAAACAATTACACTACCCTGGGGATAGCAATGAAGTCAGCAACAATAATAGAGTTAGGGACAAACTAAATATTGACATACCATAAGAACCAATGAAAGCTGCCACTCTACCATCCTTAATAACAGAAAAGAGATCTGTAATTGTAATTGATGCCCAAACATCAATCAAATATTTACATACAAGAAGTATCTACTAAATGCAATAGAAATAACATTAACAGTAGAAAATAGTTCAACAGTAATGACATAGAGTCAACTAAACAGCTAAAAATAATGAAAATGATTCTGTTAGTAAAGTTGAAAGAGTTGAGGATAGAGAAGATGAAAGAAGTAAAATCTGAATAATAAAGAAAAGGAAGATAAGGAGGAGTGAAAAGTGAGATAAAAGATCCTTTTAAGATGTAAAATAGTTAGACAAAAGTAACCAGAAAAGAACAAACAAGAAAAAAGTAAAAAGAAAAAAGAACAGAAAAAGAGAAAAAAGAACAAAAAAAGAGAAAAAAGAAATATAATTCTCAACCTTTCCAAAAATAACCAATGAAGAAAAAGAGAAATGTGTCCCAAAATATTCCTGTATGTTTTTGAATGTAGTTTCTTATCATGGTCCACCATGTTGAAATCCAACAGATATGGGGGAGGGATAGTGAGTCTTTACTAAGGCCTATTTCATTTCCACCTTCTGGGTGTGTGTGAAAGCTGAATCCTGCTCTGCAGCGTGGGCGTGGCTGGTCAGTGGTATCTGCCCTAGGCCCACATTTACTTTCACTGTTCCCAGTTTCTGTTCCTCGGGTTTGTATGCCCCAATTCATGTCTTTCTACAGCTAGCCTTATAGCCTGTTCCAGATACTCCTCTGTTCCTAGAGACCAGCGTGTGGCAACTGTTCAATCTAAAGTGTAAGCCTGATCATGTTGGCAGATGGGGAAAGTAAACTGACCAGAGAAGTCTGTGCTGGACATAGGCAGTGTGGTGGGGGTGGTATCCAGCAGTCTGCTGGACATAATGCCAACACTTCAGATCAGTGGGAACCCTGTGTCCTACCTGGCCCAAGCTTAAATTTCTCAGGGGGTCTCTATCTTGTCTACACCTTCACCGTAACTTTCTTTTGTGTCCCATTCAATCATTATGGTAGAGTAACCCTAGAAACTCTGAAGTGTAGTCATTTTGTAGCTCAGTCTTAAATAATTAACCTCTTCCCAATTTGGTTCCTGATTAAGCACTCTCAAATATGACAGTTGTTGTACTAGATTTTTTTTCTCTAACTGTAGCCTGTCAAGTGGAAGGAGTTACTTTCAAAGTAAACCTATTTTTACAGTTCACAATAACCATGGGCTTATCTTGGGGCTAGTGCTGCCAGCCCAATCTGTAGTTCTTTCTGGGGCTTCTGAGCCTCTCTGAGCTTAACTTGTGATAGAGGAGAGTGGCCCTACTTCTCTATATAACTATATTCTTTTCTTCGTTGCACATAGTTCATTCTGTTCAGCTTCTGTAGTTTCTAGTTTTCATGTCAGCTCCCTCCAATTTCCAGAGATCTATTTTTTTCTCCCTCTGGTTGTTTTCCAAGAGCCAGGATTCCAGCTTCCAGAAAGTTTGCACTTTCCTCCTGATCTTTGGTACTACCATCTAGGCTTTTAGCCACTGTTTACATAAAATGTGACAAAGATGAGATGTTATTCCTTAGAACCAAGAATTGAAAAATAAAAATATTATTCCACATGAGTCGCACTAGCACTCAAGAGAACTTCTTTGCTTAAAGTTAAAAAAACAGAGTGCTTTCCACACGTCTCCCTTAAATACTCAGGGTCTTTGTTTTTCCAAGAGGAGGTCTTCAAGATCTCTGCACAGTGTGGAAGCTTAATCTAGAGACACAAACAAGGAACCCAGAAAAAGGCCTCTCAGGATAAAGTTTGATTACGCCTGTGAGAACTTATCAACAAAACTGAAAGTGAGTATCACAAAGGCTTGCTTCAGGGGGGCAGTGTGTGTGACGCAACAGTGTTCCTCAGCCTGGCATGCCTCTGGGTGTGGAACGCCACCCCCTTGCTGGCTAGAAGGCTGCTGCAGTGCTGGGCAGGGAACTGAGTCCCCCCTGAGGCCACAGGCCACAGCTCTTTCCTCCCCTATCATCTGGGAAGGGCAAATTGCCTGTGTTCAGGACACAAATGAATAGCCATTTCCCTTCTGGGCTTCTTTGACCTTCAGCATAATGGATAAGTCAGCTAATGGATGAATTTTAGGATGTGAATGACACAACCCATGCTTTCATTTGCATTTTTGTATGAGTCAGATTTAGTGTCCAAACAATATTTTGTAATATACATATTATATTACTCAATGGAGATTTTTTATTTAATTGTAAGGCTTATTTTGCAAGAAACCTAGCATTGGTGCTCATTGAATTTATTACTTAGTGATTGCACTCCAAGTAGACAGAAAGACAGATCTGTTTTCTGCCTGACTCACTGTTGCTAACAGTTGTCAGGAAAGCAGAAATCTTCATTCTGTTGATGTATTGCAGCTGTGCAACTGTGGATATTGTATTTTCGCAGAAAAAAAAAGAAGAGTTGGTGACTTTTTCTAAGACCCCAACCATTAAAAGAATAAGTTTGTTGCTGTGGAATGCCAATGTTCAGTTTTCTGAAAAGGTTAAAAAATGATGAGGAATCATTCTCTCGCTAACACAACTTCGCTGCATTGAAAGAAGCTGTAGAACTCAAAATAATTGCTAAGCTTCATGTGGACCCTTTTGTAATGGCCTCAGAAGCACAACATTCAAAAGACAGATTGATATTTTACACATTGAATGGTTCTTTAAATTTTTAAAAGTATTAAACAGCTGTTTTGAGATATAATTCACTCATTTAACATATACAACTTAGGTAATGTTAGTACAGAGTTGTATAATTATCCCCACAATCAATTTCAGATACTCTAAAATTTGCCTAAAAAGAAAGCCATTCCCCTTTGGTATCACCACTCATTCCCAACCCACCCTCAACCTGAGGCAACCATTAATTTACTTTCTGTCTCTAACGATTTGCCTGTTTGTGGCATTTCATAGGAATGAAATCATACAATGTGTAGTCTTCTGTGACTGGCATCTTTCATTTAGTACAACGCCTTTATGTTTCCCTCATATTGCAGCATGTATCAGTACTTCCGTTGTTTTCATGGCTGTGTATCATCCCATTGTACAGATGAGCCGCACTTTTCTTATCTATCACCTATTGGACATTTGGACTGTCTTCATTTTATTCAGTAATGCTGATATGAACATGCATGAACAAGTTTTTGCATGGGCAAATATTTTAATTTCTCTTGGATATGTACCTAGAACTGATGGTCATATGGTAACTCTATATTTAACCTTTTGAGAAGAAACTAGCAGACTAGTTTCTAAAATGTCTCTCTAATTATATATTCCTAGAAACAATGTATGAAGGTTTCCATTTTTCTACATTCTTTCCAACATTTTTTACTATATGTCTTTTTTCTAGATGACCATCTTAGTGAGTGTGTAGTAGTAAAGACTTCTTAAATTTATTTTTAAAATATTGTAATTTTGTCTGTAGGTTCGGATGGATTCTGTATCAGGGAGAAAAGAAAGTAGGAAATGCCAATTTGATACATGCTCCCACGATACATGCAAAAGGGCAGAAACAATTCCCTGCTCTCTCCTTAGTACTTACAATAAGGGTAAGCACATAGTATATTAGATATTTGTGGAATAACTGACTGAAGGAATCCATTAGGAGCCTACTGTGTAATAACCCTGGTATCCAAGCAGAGAAAGAAAAGACACGGTCTTGTTTCCAAGGAGCTAACCTGGAAGGAAAGAGGATGATCATTCTAGAAAGAAAACTACTAATGGAGAGAAGTAGATGGTAGCGGGGAGCATACGCATTTGTAAACCACTAACATGAAGAGGGTAGAAAGTTGAGCTACTTTGGTCTCAGTTTGATTAGTAAATTCTGATTTTCAAGAAATTATGGGAAAGGAAAACCACTAGTTATTCCAAACTGTGAGAGAGAAGAAAGACATTTCACAAGGACTGAAACTTCCCCAGAAATGATGTTGTTCCAGTAGTGTGCACACTTTCTCCTCCTTGTGTATGTGTGTCTATGGGCTTGGATTATGCTTCAAGTTTTCAGTGATTTGCCTATTTTCTTTCTCCCTCTGTCCCTAATCCCTCTGTTATTCTACCTGTCTATCCTCATCATTTTTCCAACAGCAATCTCACCAACTTTAAGGTATATTTTTTAGCTTTCTGCAAACTTCACTGACTGCATAACTAAGTGAATATACTATGATTTATTTAACAGTTTTTGTTAAGTTTAATTTCCATTTTTGCTGTAAGCAGTGCTGAAAATAAACTTGTTGATGGCCTTTTATTCTCAATTTTTTTTAAAGATAAAGATAACAATCTGACTATCTTCTTGGACTTTGGGTTTACTCTTTGTAGTATTTCATGAAACTAAGCCCCCTCTTTCTGTGAGTGTCTATCCCTTAGGGACTCTGAGTCTGCTTCCAATCCACAGAAGTGAAATGAGTTGGGAGAGTACTTGCTTCTTTACCACGCTGCCCAGAAATGGCACCCAATCTGTTGGATGCCAGAAAGTGGCATCTTTTCCAGTTATCTTCCAATGACAAGAACTTGCTATATAGCCCCACTTGGAGGCAAAAAGAATCTGGCTAGTCAGGTGGGCACTTCCTAATAAAAATCTCAATATTTTCAAGAGAAAACTATGCATTTTGGGTAAGTGGTTAGTCTTTTTTGTTATTACAGACTCTTAGTGGTATGATGATGGTCATTTTGATGCCCTGATGCATCTTGTCTAATAATGCCCCCCTGACTCCTACGGAAAACTTTTCATTTTATTTATTTATGATTATGAAAGAAGATATGTATTTTGTCCTTGTCGGTCAATTCCAATAATCTATGTGTGTGACTTGCCCACTATATGCAGAAATACTGTGCAACTGCTGTTTAAGTGAATTTTACCTGCCATTTCTTTGTTTCATTCTTATAAAACTCTGGCTAGTTATTTTGACTTCAGTTACTATAAAGAGACATTTGTTGAGATTTTATCAATGATAGCATGTGAAATAGCATGGAGAAAGGGCTCAGTTGATTTTGAAATGATCAAAAAGCAACCAATAACTATAGAAATTGGCTTTCTTCCAAGGAGACTTCAGAACTGCAAAAGTATCCCAACTTAACTATAGAGTCTTAGGCAAGGTAAAAAAAAAACAACCAAAAAACAGTATTATCCAGGTCTGACCTAGATCCCCAATCTCCCAAATAAGTGTACAGCAAAGGCTTAAATAAATGAGATTAGTGGTATGATTTTAGGGCTCCAGGAGGATCAAAACCCTCTTGCAAAGTTCAAGACTCTCTGGCCATGACAAGGGTTAAAGAGCTTCTCTGGACTGCCCATATTTATTAGGTTCAAACAAAGAGCAGAGATACTGAGGAAAGTGCGAGAAATGAGCAGGACCTTGGGAGTCACTTCAAAGACTTTTCCAAGTAGTAAATTATGCCAGTTTAGGAGAACAATCTTATGGTAGGAGTGAGACTGTAGGAATGAGATGCCTGCAGCTGCAGTCTCTATTTACTTAATTGGCATTGGAGCCAAGATATCCTCAGCTGTGGCCTTATCTTACCCTTTGAGGTATCTCTGGCATCATGGGTAACTGCAAACCTCAGCCAGGACCAGTGATTCATAGAGGTTCACTTACTATCAATCAGTTCCTGTTGCCAGGCAAGGGGCCGAGGCCTAGAACAGACTCACAGATATACATAGGAAGCCAATTAGTTAATTTTAAATCCTGCTCAGAGCCTCTTCATAGTGGTATCCAGTAAATATTATCTGAAAATATTTTCAGTTGTTATTTTTTTTTATTTCAGAGATAGTTCTTTTGTATAACCTACTCTTGCTTTAAAAATGATTATGATTGATATGACATTTTTTCTAGATGAATAATTTTGGGGCTTCTTTTTCAAAATTTGAAAGATAAGCATTAGTTTAAGATACTTGCCTCTATCTGCTAACCAAATCTCCCTCCTGTTGGAGACTGGCCTACATTGCTGGTCCGAGGTTCCTGCCTGAGGGGCCATCTTTGGGGAACCAACCCACTCCTCCAAGCCTTCCCTACCCTGGTGCTACTTGCAGGGATCTACTCCTGCTGTTACTTTGTTCCATGACTTGAGGATGAATGAAGATGAATGACAAAGAGGCACAGAGTTAGTTTAGCACAGGGGCAGGCAGAGGGCTCTTGCCTCTTAGTTGGCAGAGGAGCCTCGAGCCACTGGCCTATCCTTTTATTTACCCTGACATGGGCACAAGTGATTAAAGTAATGCAAGGTTCATCTGCCTCATATAATCTATTACTACATGCTCTCATGCAAACAATTTAATCTCAGCTGTCCTGACTTTTCCCTAGAACCTGCAATATGCCTTTCTCCTTGCGCTCCCATAAGAGACCAGTTCCCTAACTGGTCTCCCACTGCCTCCCAAATCTTACTAGTACTGTTATGCCCTTATGTTAGTGTATTTTTAAAGAAGTAGCAAAAATTTTCCTCAGCCAAAATGAATCTCTCAGTTTTTGTTGATCAAATTCTTATTATTTTTCCTTTGGAAAATTAAATGATATAATAAAGTTTAATGAAGACCAAGGAATTTTGATGTCAAAAATAGATTCTTAGTTGGAATATATAAACAATATACCCAGCAAATTTCACCATGTTATGAAGGAAAAATTATGAGACAGAGGAAGAATATTATGCAGGATTCATTAATTTATTTAATTTGTTCAATAAATGTTGAATCTCTTGTCATGTACTCCCAAACAACTGCTGTAGCCTGGTTTAGATAGATATATTTAGGAACTACATGCCTTTGTTTCAGGATTCATTAGGAAATAAATAAGGATCTCTGCCTTTGCAAGACATATTTTAGTAGACTGTGATAATAATTATAGTAAATTACATATTAAACTGAAATGCAATAAAAATCATATCCTACTTCATGAAGAAGATACTATTAATAATATGTGTTTGTATTCACAAATGTACCATCTCAAAATGAAGACAGAGTAAAAAAAAGCTGAAATTTTAAAGAAGGTAGCAAGGGTAAGCTTGAGAAGATCATTACAGACCTTAAGAGCACAGAGGAACTAGCCAGACATATTTGAAGCAGGTGATTTCTAGCCAAAAGGAATCAGTGCAAAGACTCTGAGGCTGGAATGTGCCTACGATGTGAAGAACATCAAGAGGGTAAACATGATGGGTTGAAGTTTGAGGAGTAGATAACAGAAGATGAGGTCAAATGGAAATAGGGGATAGTGGATAGATAATGTAAAGTCTTGTAGACCACGGCCCGTTGTAAAGATTTTTATTTTAAGTGAAGACTAATCACAGGTTTTAATCAGGAGTTATATGATTTGACTGATGAATCCACAGAATCACCCAGGCTGATGTATTAAGAACATGCAGCAGGGGAATAAGAGCAGAAGTAGAGTTTTGTGCTGCTGAAACATTCTAGGCACCAGACTACAGTGTGCTGGAGCAGGAAGAGGGTAGTGACTGGATTCTGAGTACATTTGGAAGGTAGAACTGACAGAATTTCCTAGTGTATTGGATATGAAGTCTGCAAAGATTCTATGGTAGCTTTTATTATTACAAAAATACTGTATTTGCTGACCTTTTTACTGACCCCAGTGCTGTGGGAGATTTATTCCTTAGTGGTGATCAAGTTATGGAATGTGGGTTGTTTCATTGAAAGCTTTAAAAGGTTCGCCATCGTTGGTAGACTATGACGTGCTATGGCCAGTGAATTTGAAAGTGATGCTCACTGTTCCAGTAGAATCTTTAACCACCAGGATATGGCACATCTTCTTCCCTTTGCCACAGACAGGTGATGTCCCTAATAGGACTGCTCCTTCAGTCTACATTCTGGAAAGAAGAAGATATGAAACAAACCCACAGCCTACTTTCCAGTAATGTGTAACATGAACAAAGTGAACAACATCATCGCTGCAAGGCTCTGAGATTTTAAAAAAGTCTTAACACAACAAATGAAATTTTATGGATATGAATTCCTTTGAGGACTTTGTCTTCAGCACCTAAAACAGTGGTGTTTCCTTGACTGAGCTGGGGGCTCACGAGGGAAGTGGGTCTCAAAGGGATTATTAAGAGTTCACTTTCAAACATGAGATGTCTGCTATGTGACCAGGCAGGGACACAGAGGAGGCAATTGGATTTAAGCATTTAACATTAAGGGAAGAAGCTAGGCTGGAGATAAAATGGGGTTCATCAGCATACTGCTGACAATTTATAGGGCCAGAGGATTCATTAAGATAATCAAGGGAGTGCCTGTAACTACAGGAAAAAGGACTCCATTAGAGATCATTAGCGATCTCATCAGGAACATTTTCTTTTGCAGGGAGTTTGAAAAGGAAGGAGAGAAAAGAAATTGACTACAGCCAGGATAGTTAATTCCTTGGAGTTTTGCTCTGAGGGAAGCCAAGAAATGGGCAATAACTAGAGTCAGACCTTGGATCTGAGGTTTTTCCAACAGGATGGAGAACATCTTAACAGATGCGCCTCTTGCACAGTTGAGCACATTCCTTTTCCTTCTCTTGGGCTGTTTCTTCATTTTTACCACACTGTGAAGTGCCTATGATTGCCTTCCAGGGTCTCTGACAGGTGAAGTGAATTAATTAACATCGACCATCTAATGCATGGCACCGCTGAGGGTCAGTCCTTTACGTCTCTTTTGACAAAAGCCTGTGCTCTTTTCTCTTTAATAATTGCTTTCCAAAAAAGTGAAAATATTCTCTGTGAAGCAAATTTCACAAATATTTCCTGCATCACTTCTCAAGTAGCAAAGAATGATATGGAATAAAAGTGGCACAAGCAGGTGATTTTTTGTTTCTCAGTGCTTACCACTGATCTATGTCCTGATGCTGTTTTAAATGAAGAGCTCTTACTCGACCTGACACGTGGTTCATTCTAAAAGGAAAGCTGAAAACTCACCAAAATGTCAAGTGAAAATTGTAGTCCTTCTTTGTTTTCAAGTTCAAGCAATCAATTACCAAAGTATCAGGTTGCTTTAAAGTTTGGTAGAAATTTTATGAATTCATAATGATGACTGAATATATGTGAATGAAGCTTAAAAGTGATGTTCTGGTGCAAAAGCCATTTCTCCTACCTACTGGTTGGTTGAATTTCATCTATACATTATAAGCAGATGGATTGTGTGGCAATGGCTAGGCTCTTTTTTTTTTTTGATTAGAGTTTTCTAGAGAAACAAAATTGATAGACACACATACATGCACATATTAATTTTAGCATAGATGGCAAGGGGACTTATTAGGAAGGCCTAGCGTTAGTGGTAGGAGAATCCACAATGGCTGTCTCCATGCTGCAGAGTCAAAAAATCTAGTAACTGATCAGTCCAAGAAACCAAAAGCCAAAGAATAAGAGAGGTCAAGAATGCAGCACCAGTCTGAAACTAAAGGCCTAGAAGCTCCCAGGAAAGTTGCTAGTATGAGTCTCCACTGTATGGTTGAAGAAAATGAAGTCTGATGTTTACAGTCCATGGCAGCAAAAGACACACCCACTCAAGCAAAATGGAGCTTGGCAGATGAAGCAGTCTTCCTCTGTCTTCCTGTTTTATTCCTCCTGGACACAGCCTGTTGTGTAGAAACACACATAATTAGGGTAGCTATTCTTCCTCCATCTGCTGAGCCACCTGGTGGTCATCTCTGGAAACTGTCCACCAACACACGCAGAAGTGTGATTTACTAATTCACTAGGTATTTCTTTTTGTTGATGGTACTGGTGATAGGACCCAGGGCCTTCACAGTTGGCTACATTCCCAGCCCTTTCTGTACTGTTGTTGTTGTCACTGTTGTTATTATTATTATTTACTTTAACACAGAGTCTCATGAATCACTAAGTTGCCCAGTCTGAGTTTGAGCTTTTGACCCTTATTCCTCAGTATTCTAGTGTGGTAGGATAACAGGTATGCCCCATCATGACTGGTTTAGGCATTTCTTAATCTGGTCAACTAGATATATCACAGTAGTCACAGTTTTCATAATGTTAGCTTCTTCAAAAAAATATTTTGAAAAAGTCTATTTTTGTAGCTGGAATTCTAAAACACACATCATATGGTACATTGGGTGTGTGTGTGTGTGTGTGTGTTGTGGTAGAGTCTTGCTATGTAATCCAGGCTGACTTTGAACAATGTGTCCTGGGCTGGCCTCCAACCTGCACTAATCCTCCTCCCTCAGCCTCCTGTGTGCTGGGGTTACAGACGTGCACACCATACTTGGCATTAATTATATATTTTTTAAAGATAGTAATACCTAGTTTTTATTGAAATGTAAAGGACTATTTTATTGAGGCTGCTATGACAAAAATACCAGAAACTTGGAAGTTTATAAATAGCATAAGTAAAATAGAGGAAAGTAACAAGAAAGAAATGAATGAACAAAGGAAAGTTATTTAAAAGGGGTGAAGTTTCTATATATTCATGGGTCAATAAATTCTCTATATTTTATTTAACCTATTTCAAATTGGTGTTTCAACCAGTTTCATTTAAAAGAATCCTGGTTAATTCCCCATTTCTTTGCAAGTGTTATAATGAAAATTCAAAAAGAAGTAGTAGAAGTTAACTACTAATAAAAACATTGGTCTACAGATTCTAGCAAAGGCCAATTAAAAATGAAAATAATATGAATGTGGAAAGAAGTAGAATTTTAGGAAAAATTTTTAATTTTTTAACAAAGTTAATTTTACATTTCATTTCAATTCAAGCAGACTCTCTTTTCCGTATTTTGCTCTTCAGTATTTTTCATGTTAATGTCCTGCCCTCCCTCATGAAGATGTCATTAGTAATTTGTTGTTACATGATAAATGTGACATCTCAAAGTTGGGGTTTGATTAATGGTATCTCACAAGGTTAAGATCTTACCAGTTGGTTTCTTGTTTAAGCAGAGAAAAGTGAATCAAGAGAGTGATGAATGAAGCTATGTAATTTTAAAAATGACTGCATCTTTCTGGCTTTGAGTTAAAGAAGAAGAAAATCAAACGTATTTTAAAGGTTTTTTTTTTTTAAAAAGGAATGGATGAAATTAAATTTAAAAGAAAATTAAAAAGGTATACTCTGAACTGATTAATGGAATTACAGAAAAAAAATACTGTTCTTAGTTTAAAGGACTTAGTAGATTATACGTATATGCTTTTCTTCCTCAGAGCCTTGTGGCGTCCTTATTCTGCAAAAATGACACAACAACATCTAATTTCATTGTCATTCTCTTCTTGTATAGATGAAGTTAGCTACTATGAGCTGCAAGTAAGCTCAAATGTCCCCCCTTTCAAGCAAGGATGGACTGAAAGACCCACTCCATTGCAGAAAGGAAGAAAGGGAAACACAGGCAGAGGCATACGCTACTTGATGGGGTGTAATTTTCCTTTCCAATCTCAAACTGTAGACTGCATGTCCTCAATTCAGGATTAGGGTGATAGCTTTGTTTATCTTTGCGCTGCTACAACAAAATACCAGAGACTGGGTAAGGAAATTAAATTTATTCTTCACAGCTGGGAAGTCCAATATCAGGATGCTGGCAACAGGCAAGGACCCTTTTGCTGTGCCCTCAGTGCTATGTCCTCCCTTGCTATGTTCTCCCATGTCCTCCCATGAAGGAAGGCAGCAAGATGAAAGAGGCCAAGAAAAGGAGAGGCCTGGAGACTATGTTAGTGCTAGGCAGCTTCTGGTTACTATGACAAATTATCCTGAGGTGATGAATTTATAAAGAGAAAACACTTAATTTAGGCTCATGGATTTTGAATTTCCAGTCCAAGATTGGGGAGGCCCATTGCTTTGGGCTCTGATGAGGCAACACATCATGGAGGGAGGGAGTTTGTGGAGGAACAAAGCTGTTTATATCCCATGTCAGGGAGCAAAGAAGAGAGCAAGGGTCTCTCAAGTCACTTTGAGGACATATCTCCAGTAACTTGAAGACTCCCACTACCTCCCACCTCCCTAAGTTTCTTTCATCTAACTATAGTGCCATGCTAGGGACCAAAGCTTTTACAGATGCACTTTTGAAGGACATGTATCCAAACTGGGCAGGGGACAAACTTGATTTTATTAGGAATCCACTTTTGCAAAATGAACCTACACCTGAGATAATGATATTAACTTATTCTTGAGGACTGACTGAATCACCTGTTTTTTAAAAAAATTATTTAAAGAGGAAAAGAGCAAACAGAAAAAGGGGTATAAACAATACAGAATTTCAGAAAAAAATAAACAGTAAGAAATCACTAGTTGATAAATTACATATTGCCTTCTTAGACATAGTTGTTCAAGTTACAAAATCAAAGCATATAGAGTGGACATGCACACAGTGAGGCTGCAAAGAAGTTCAATGATCCAATAAGAACTCAGCAACATGGTCATCAATCCTACACACTTAAACACAAATGCAGTCATATCCTTTAGAGCACTTTCTGTTCCTCCTTTTGCTTTTTAAGTCTATTATCTGTTTAGTTATATCCTGTTTCAGGTTGCTCAGTACCTTACTGACCTGTTTTGTTGTTACTTACTTTTTAGTCACCTTATATTATTCTTTTGCTTTGTTTTTGAGTTTTTTATCCATGCCCCATGGGTCAGCTTTGGTGTAGTAGGGAGGTTTTGGGAGGCATTTTGTTACTTTGTTATCTACTTTTTTTTTGAAGGTAACAAAATACAGCAGAACAAGACAGAACAAACCCTTGCGAGGCAGTACAGTGAAATTGGCACAGAACCTCACAGGAGGTCACCAGGACAACAGCAATAGGCACAATAGTACATCCTGTTCTGTGCACATTAGCTGTTCTTTCAATCAGGTGAGCAAAATGGAAAGAAATATTGAACTTATAAAAACAGAATATTGAATAGAGCAGTACCATTAATCAAAACTGAGCAAAACAGTGATAAAAATGTTTGCCTTCAAAGAGATGGTAGAAGGAAATCCCCCTTACTTGCCACACTGCATACGTTCATCCTCCCAAGAGATACTCAGACCTCTGGCTCCCACTTGCTAACGGGGGTGGGGGAATGGAGGGATTGATGTCTGGCACCAGCAGGCCTCCAGCTGCTTACCAGTTCTCCCAGCAAGCAGCCTGTTCTCCCAGCGCACCAAGTTCCAAAATGATGCAGAGCTCAGGAATCGCTGATAGTTCTTGCCCTCCGAATCACCTTTTAAATGTCTCTCTTATGAACACAGGTGCAGTGGCATTTAATGTGTAACACGTGAATTTGAGGGACATACTCAAATCATATAATACAGTAGCAGAGAAAGAAGGAGTTCGATTTTCACTCTATCAGGCTGTAAATTCTAGCTCAGACTTGAAAGTCATGTGAATTTTACAAGTTGTTCATCACTTTGTCATTTATAAAAAGAAGGCTATTTCCCCCAACCTAGGCAAATGTAAATAGAAGTGAGCTGCTTCATGATGCTCAAGGTGCAAGGTAAAGTCTTTATTCTAGAAACAAAGTCCAGCTCTATGTTTCAAGGACTCTAAAAGTTCAGTGTTAAGACAGAGTAATGGCCATTGTTTCAATCTATTCTTTTCACTACTGGTGTTTATGCAGGTGGGTGGTTCCATGACATCCACTAGAAACACACCCTTGCTTCCAGATTGATCAGAGGTACACTCTAGCATTTTGCAGGAGTCATAGCTTTCCCCACCCCAGAGACTGTAAACCTCATAGGATTTGTAATCTTCCTGTTTCTGTCTTCTAAAACTCTTAAGGGAACCACATGCAAGGACTGGAATCCTTTCCTTTAGTTAATCAAGGTCACTCCTCTCTTACCGTTTACTGGGCTAACCTCTTCAAGTGCCTTAAAAAAAGAAAACTCTCCATGCAGTGATAAAATAAATGCTCCTCTTTTATTTGTGAGTGCATCCAAGATAAGGAAGCTAATTGTAGGAACAGGTCATTCAGTAACAGTAAATTAAAGGTAAATTGCACTGCTGTGTAAGCTCCAAATATTTTCATAATTTTTCAGCTACAACTTAGTGAGAATTATAGTTATTTAAATCATCTTCAAGTTTAATTTAGGAAGAGATTTGTTCATAAGAAAAATGACTGAAGAAAGGAGAGAAGGGACAAAGGGGAGGAGGATGGGAAGGAGAAAGAGAGAAAAGGAAGAACAGAAAGAAGGAATGGAAGATAGAAAAGGAAGGATGAGATGTCAAGTCCTTTAAGAAATCTTCCCAACCTGGGGAATGTTACATCCCCAAAGTCAGTGAATCTCATTAGTCCTCATACGCTGCTTGTGGGAATGTAAAGTGGTGCAGCTGCTGTTGGAAAAATAGTTTGACAGTTCATTAAGAAGTTAAACATTGTTAACATATAACCCAGAAACTCCGCTTGTTGATACATTCCCAATAGAAATAAAAATACATGTCCACATAAAGCTTATATGGGAAAATTTTGGAGAACCTCATGAACTCTAGCTGAAAGCAGAAATAATCCAAATGTTAATCAACAAACATGAATAAACAAAATGTAGTATGTCCATACAATGAAATAAGCCATTGATCTGTAGAAGAGTATGCAGTTCTGATATGCATTACACTTTGGAAAAACCTTGGGAAGTTTATGCTCAGTGAAAGAAACTAGACACAAATGGACACAAATTATGTGATTCCATTTATGTGAACTATCTGTAATAAATCCCTTGAGATTGATATGCCTAGAGCCAAGGGAAGCAGGAAATGGAGAATGACTACTAGTGGATATGAGGGGTTCTTTTGGATGTACTAGAGTTAAATAGCAGTGAGGCTTACACAATTTCGTGAATTAAAAATCATTTTGTGTATTAAAAATCATTGAGGGAGGAGAATCCCAAGTTTGAGCTTACCCTGGGCAATTTAGCAATTTAGTGAAACCCTGTCTCAAAAATCAGAAAATCAGAAAAGGTTAGGGCTGTAGGTCAGTGCAAAGGCCCTGGCTTCAATACCAAATAGCAACAAAACAATAACAAAAGAAAACAAAAAAGCGCATTGAATGGTATACTTTAGTGAATTTTATTATTTGTTAGTTATTATTAGCTTTCTTAAAAATGAACTATGTGGTCAGAGTAAGCATCATTCTTTGAACACCACCTGAGTAGCAGAAGGTACAGTTTAGCAGGGATCTCAGCTAATAATAAGTAGTCACTAAACTTCAGGCTCTGTTCTCATAACAAAAGAGCAAGGCTGTATTTTGCTAACCCTGTTTTATAGATGAGGAATGGAGGAGGCTTGGAGAAGTGACCAGACTGGGGTGTCCTTACCCGTAGACGAAGCCTGAGAGTGGTGAGCTGTCCTTCAGAACAGAAGTCTTCTGGGTTCCACCCTAGCACTTCCACTCCCCCTGTTGCCTGGCCTTGATCTCAGGAGAATTGCAATTACCACTGCAGAAGGCTGGTCCTATCTGTGAATTGAATTGCTAATAGTCAGAGTCATTGGGGTGGGCGTAGGGGAGCGGGCATCCTGGGAAGCCAGACTGTCGCCTCCTGGTCTCATCTACTTTGAATTCACTGCTGACTGTTTCATTAGGGTAGGAGATGGAAAGTGGGTTTGTGGCAAAGTGTTGGAAGGACGTGAAAGGACGCAGTTTTGGGGAATGTTCTCAAAACTGGGTAAATGATTGGGAAATAAAAGCTACCCAAAAGACAGGCAGAGGCCTCACCACGTGGCCCTTCCCAAACTCACATTATTGAACCCATCAGCTTTTTAGGGTCCCTCCTATGCTTCCCTCCGAGACTGCCAGAACTTTTGTTTTCAGAAAATGAGCTAAGGGAGAATTTTCCAAGTTGTGTTGTCATTTGCTGTTTGGAAAGTGAGACGTTGCAGAGACTAATTGTCATGATGGATTTTTTTTTTGTCCAGGGAGAAGTTAACATCAAGGTTTTGTTTAAAAGAATGTTGAGTCAACATAATAACAAACTGCCTTTTTTTTCTGCTGAAAGCAGTATATGCTTCTGAGTAGTTCTGAAGACTGCAAACTGCTTCCTTTTTTTTAATGAGCCTGACAGGTGAAAATATTCTTCTCCTTAGTTTGCTGCATATTAATAAGGTACATTAATTAGGTAATGAGTCTCTTAAGTAGTAAAAGGTCATCAAGCATGTTTCCATGGACACTAAGGTGGAGAAAGCTGAAGATTTGCTTTTCTTATGGTCTTCCCTGTTCTCTCAGATACCTGGTCATGGTATTGAACTTTGTATTTCAATAATAACAGATTCCAAGTATCCCCTTGTCATCTGTTTATAAAATGCTAAATTTCTGATACTTGAGGAAAGAAGTCAGAAGAGAGTGAGCCAAGTAGAACAAGTATAATGATGGCTTAAGAAAAGGGAAATACAGATACAATCTACCCTTGAAGGGTAGAGTAGGGTAGGGAAAAAGTAATAGGATAGAATCAATGCAGGTCTTCAGTCATTCATTCATGCATTCAAGAAATGTCTATGTATCAGATACTGTACCAGGCACTGTAGATACAACATCTGTCAAGACAGAACATTTCTTTGTCTTCAGTTTCTCATAATCTCCTGTTATGTTTTTAGAATTGTCCTAAAATTGGGCCTATTGAGTCTTCATTTGAGCAGATTTTTTTTTAAAGTGAGATTTTGACTATTAGAGCAAAAATTTGGACAGAGCCAGAAGTATCTATAGAGTGCTCTGGGAGAAAAAGAAAGGAAGGATTGTGAAGACAGATCGAAAAAATGGAACATTCTGTACCAAGACACAGTGGACTGGAATTCTATCAAGAAGCAATCAGATAGGCGTCATCACATGATACAGTTGCAAGGCAAAGGAGACTTCTGTTTAGAATAAAGTACAAATAAATAAATAATCCCTCCTCTTGGGAAGGACAAAAGAAATGGCTGTGTTTGTTGTGGGAGGGGAATTTTCTGTTAAAAGCACATCTGAAGACATTACAAAATTTACTTACAAATTCACATTTGTCCACCCACTTTTGATTTTTGGTGTCTGCAAGCTGCTGTGAAATAGGTTTTGGCAGAAGCAAAATAGCTGTGATTATAGAAATCTATCAGTAACTATGATAAGGCAAAAAGTTGCTAATGGCCACAAAGACACACATATACACACAACATACAGCTTTAACATTAGTCTTTCTCCTTTCTTTCTTTCTTTCTTTCTTTCTTTCTTTCTTTCTTTCTTTCTTTCTTTCTTCCTTCCTTCCTTCCTTCCTTCCTTCCTTCCTTCCTTCCTTCCTTTCCTATTTAAACAGAAAAGCATGCAGTGCAGCTCAAGATAAATTCTACATCACAGAGAGAAATTAATATGGAGGACATACTTAGCTACCTGAATGGCCCTGTCTTGCACATCTGTTGGTTACTGGAGACACTATCTTGGTATGGTCCCAACCCAGCCTCATAATAAGTACTGTTTTAGATTAGTTTGGCTGCATTCTAGAGTTTTCTAAATTGTCTGCCTTTCTTCTGCTTTTTTTACCTCTACCATGGAAGGCTGGTGTTATTGCTCTTTTAGCCTTAGTCTCACACCTATTTATTTAATGAGTCTTCTAACTCATGTAGTAAATGTAAGTCTCAATCTAAAACCCTAGCTTTGAATGCAATTTTAAACTTACATGGGAGTAACTCTGAGCCTCTCAGCCTAAAGTTGGGGAGGAAATGAAAGTTCAGTCCATGCTAGGGATCCTTCTTTAAAGAATTGCCAACTGACCAAGACCTCCTTTCATTAATTATGGATGATTCTCATTTTGGAGGAATGAGGGCCATTCCTTGCTGAGAGACTCGGGGAGCCTCAGGGAGGGGCCCCACTGCTCCACAGGCCCAGCAGTGTCTCCCAGTTTTCCCTCCATGCTACTAGGAGCAGGAAGAATTCCCTTCCTCTCTCTTGGGTTTCTCTGAGACACCTGCTTGTATCTGTCCCCTAGGATGTATAGCAAGTGTTCACAAGTGAGCTTAGGTTTTTGAAAACAATAGGTTTCCTTTCTGCCACAAACTTCCTCTGGGAAGCAAGTGCAGAGCATGCCAGTATATGAAACTCACTTTCCCCTGAACTGAGCTCTTGAGGCAGCAGTGACAGCAAATTGGGAGGAAAGGCTGTGGTGACATGTAACCGTGAACACTTGCTCCAAAGGTAGAAACAACCCAGTGTCTGACAACTCATGAATGGTTAAATAAGAAGTGGTATCTCTACTGGGGGGAACCATTCAGTCTGGCTTCAAAGCTCAGAGACCTCTAAGAGTACCTGATTGTAACCCAGCTTTTCTAGCACCGGTGCACAGTGGGGTAAAGTTACGTAACCATGACTTAGCACAGCTATGCATGTGCTGCTTATGGCACTACGTAAGAATGTGCATATGAGATAACAACCTGAATAAGAATTATACAATAGAGATGTAGGTGGCTATCTTACACTCTTGCTCTTCTGCTCAGCTCTGCTCCATGCTGCCTGCTGTTGCTGTTGCTGTTGCTGCTGATGTCTTGCACATGTGCATTCTTTAACCTTGGGGCTTCACCTGCAAAAATTTATCTTGGGCTCCCTGAGTGGGCTGATATCTAGAAAATATAGGTAGGGTATTCATCTGGGGAAAGGAATAAAGTACTGATAAGTGCTGCAAAATGGATAAATCTTAAAACATTCTGCTACGTGAAAGAAACTGGGCACAACTAAATGTAATGTTTAGAAGAGTTAAATCTATAGAGATAGTATGTTGGTAGTTGTCTAGGACCTAGAGGTTGAGGGAGGTTGCATAATGACTGCTAAAAGGTAAGAGCTTTCTTTTCTAACACTGATTCCAGGGATGGTTACCTAACTCATTGAATATACTAAAAACATTGAATTGTACAGTTTGTGAATTGTATTTAAATAAATGTTATTTTAAAAAGTATTGAGATGTAATTTCCTGATCTTTTTATTCTATGAAGTCACATGTTTTATGAATACTACTGCTTCATCAAGAATTTCTGATAACTTGCTACTCTTCCAAGCACATCATTATTTTGATGAAAAGCAACTTTTTTCCCAAGTATTTCTCATAGCAAGTAGGCCACTAGTTTTCCACTTAGGTTTACAAGAGAAAAGAAAGTGTGATCATTTCATCTTATTTCCAAAGAACTTATTCTGAATGTTCAAGAGAAAACTTAAATTCAGTAAATTTTTGTGACTTTGTTAATATCCGTGGAACAATGACTCATGCAGTTGGAAGAGATCCTAGAAAAAAATCTAACACAGTGGGTTGCAAATGTGTAGACTCCAGTAGACTCTGGAGTTGAAAAGCAAGGGCCTCAGTGACAACTTTAGGATGGGGATGTAGCAGTAATAATTTAGCAGGAGGGGCTTCTTATTTAATCTGAACAGCCCCAATTACATCCACTGAATATCTTGAGCTTCAGCAAGGTTTTATTCAAAACTCAGCAGTTCAACTTTCAGTTCTACCAAAAATGAAAATGAAGCCTAATGACTTATCAAGTCTACACATCAGTTTAGTGCTTGAACAGGACCCAGAACCATATAGATTCCTCAGACTGGGCAGGGTGAGTAGGGTTATTTAATCCAATGACTATCAGAAGCTGTGTTTCTCATGACTATACGACTCCTGCCAGTGAAGTCAAGAGAGGGTGTGGAAGACAAGCACATGGACTCC
Source organism: Hydrochoerus hydrochaeris (assembly GCA_004027455.1). Taxonomy (NCBI): domain Eukaryota; kingdom Metazoa; phylum Chordata; class Mammalia; order Rodentia; family Hydrochaeridae; genus Hydrochoerus; species Hydrochoerus hydrochaeris. The sequence continues at coordinate 504,473 of PVLA01000434.1, read as the reverse complement.
AAGGCATATCGCCTGTGATTGAACCCTGCTCCCCTGACCATCGGCTGTGTGATGTTGATCAAGAAACAGCCCTGTCAACTTTGGCTCCCTCATCTGTAAAGTGGAGCAATCACAGTACCAACCCCCAATGATTAAATGGGATGATGCTCAGCGTCTGGCATAGAATAGAGGCCTGATTAATCATTGCCATTAGTATGAGTGGAAACACACTGTCTGGTCCCAAGTTCCCTGGCTGAGAGGCTGTGCTCCTGAGAAGTTCTTATTTCCTCAGACCAAATCAATGGAAGCTGATTTCACATGCCTGCTCTTAAGCCATGCTACTCCTATTCTGTACTTCTGCAGCTGGAGTAATTGAATTTTCCATTGGTTTCTGTTTAACTTCTACTTTTTTGGGTCACTGATTAGATTGTTGTGTTACTTTTCAGTCCACAGTGGAAGGGGTAAGATCAAGTCTGTCTGATGGCCTGGTCCTATTAAGAATCTCCACTCAGTTCTGAAGTTTTTGCTGGATCATGGATAAGAAGGGTGTGATCAGGCAGATGGTACTAAATAAGCCCTTGGTTTTATCTCTCCCTCTTGTTATGGCTTGCCACGCACTCTTCTTTTTATTTATGTTTTGATCTTCCCTGCTTTATTTGCCAAATAAAGCCTGGGATTTCCTTTTCTCAACTTTAGCATGTAGCTATTTCACTATGGCTCTAAGCTTAATGACAGTAACTTCCCAGGAAGGTATAAAAAAGTGCCACCTGAACTGCCCGCAGGAATTTTTGTTTTATATCCAAAGTTAAGCAATTTACCTTCTAAATTGTTCACTAGTTCTCAGCTTTGATCACTCTTCAGTGCTAACAGCCCCAAATACTTTAATTTATAAATAGCTTTTCTGCTTTTCTTTTGGAAAATAGAAAAAAATCTATTCTAACAAGATAAATAGATAAATAGAGTGTGGTGGATCATCATCATTGTCATCTTGATTAACTTGAGAGTTTTTTGTGAAAAAAAAAAAACCCCACACTTCGGGTGTGTTGGGATGGAGTGATGTTGGGGACTGTATTGGTCCCTAACTCCCTTCCTTTGAGGAGCTCTTCCTCCATGCTCTGCTTTCCAGCTGCTACAAAGTGAGCACATTTGCTCTACCAGGCCCTTTCACCTCACTTTGCTGGTCACCTGGGTCTCAGCCAAACATGAACCCAAACCCTTGAAACCATGAGCTGAGTAAACTTCTTAAAGGTTGTGGGTGTCGGGTATTTTGTCCTAGCAGTGGGAAACTGACCAATATATGGGACCAATATTCTAATGCAAATTCCATAAACTCATCGCATACACAGAATTCAATTGAGGTTTTTTTTTCAATTGAGTTTTTAAAAAATAAAAATACAGGTGCATCAGTCTTCATCATTCCATTAATGACTTTTTCATTAGTTTCTTATGCCACTGAAAGTGTGTTTCTTAAACAGCTTAATGCATTGCTTTCTTAACAAAGGGGGCACCAACTGGTTTCTATAACATCTTGATTGTTGACCATGTTAGCTTTACAGAAAGGTAGGTTCAAAGGAATTATAAGGGGCAGGCTGTTAACTTCTTATTTTAAAGATTGGAAAAAATGAGATCCAGAGAGAATAAAACTTAGCCAAGATCATATAGCCTTGAGAACGAGGCTGGGACTAAAGCCTTTATATCTCATTCCAGTCTTAGCAGATCTCATATGGAGCTGAGGATGGGCTGACATAATTGACTGGATGCTTTTTAAAAACAACAGTTTGGGATCAAGGTGGTGGCTAATTAAGACTCTCTAGCAACTGTCTCTTCTCAGACACACCAAGTTGAAGAGATATTTACACACCAATCTTCCTAAGAGCTAAGAAAATCAGATGAGTGATCATAGTGGCTCCTTATAGAATAATGAAGCAAAAGGTTTTGAAGGGGGCAGGGAAGAGTTGTCCCATTACTCCTCTACCAATCTCAGCAGCCCATCTTAGAGGCAGACACCTGCTTGAGGGAGGGAGAGAAGGAGTTAATTTCAGGATTTGAAGCCTAGTATTAGGTGCACCATAGTGAAACACAGTGTTGCACATGTTATTGGTCATTGAGGCCAAATGACCAAATTTCTGGACCTAATTTCTGCCCTAGGCTGCTGATAGCCCCTTGAACCTCTCTCCGACCTCCAGTGGTAGAGCAGGGAACAGGACAGGATGCCACACACCTGGGGAACAGGACAAGAAAGCTAGTGCAGGGCTTTGTCTTGAAGCCCCATTCGAGGTCCAGTTGGTGAGACTCAACACGCAGTAGAAACTGATGACCCTGTACAGAGACTCCAGCTCATAGAAGCTGTCCAGATGAATCCCACATTATATGGCCACTTGTGTTCCTGTGCAATAGACTCAAGTTTCAGCCTGTACCATTTCCAGTCTTATCACAGCTTGAGGGCATACCCACCCTCCTGAGACTATGTAGGTCCCCAGACTTGTGAGACTCAGGTGAGACCCAGCTTAGCACCAGGCTTGGTGGCCTATGGACTGTCTTCATCAGCCATCTCCTAACCTCAGGTAGTGCACCTATTACCAGGCCAGTGTTCACTGAATGGGGCCCAGCATTGGGCAGAGATTTGAGTCCCAGGATGTGAACTTTTATTTTGGCTCTTATCACTTTCAGTTGTGGCATGGACCTCAGGGCACCCCTGAGATCACGCAGGTCCTTGTGGCTGTGAGAGTCAGGTATCACCCAGCTTAGCATCAGCTAGGTATCCAAACAGCTGCCTTCCCCAGCTCTACGTCAACCTTAGGCAACACAGCATGGTATAAGATCCAGCTCACTGTGGGAGTAGAGGGTAGTAAGACTTTGCCATGGCACTTAGTGCTGCCTGGTGAGCCTCAACACTGGGTGAACCCTAGTGGCTCATTAGTCCAGATCTGCCTGTGGATTCAAGCCTCTGGAATTGCTGCAGTTCTGGGAGAAGACCTGCAACCCTTATTGGTGTAGAAATCAGTTGGAAACTACATAGCATTACCTGTGGCTGGTTATAGTGGGTCTTAGTTTTAGTTCAGTGCCCTGTTGTAAAACTCGGAATGTGTGATTAAGGTAGACTGTTAACTTGATTGGCTTGGGAGACATCCAGGAGATTAGTTACCACATTTCTGAGAGTGTGTGTGTGGGTCATGGAGGCTTGGGTTTGAGGACTATGTTTGGTCCGTGGCCCCTTTCTCTCTAGCACTGTTTCCTTGTTCTGCTTCCTTCTGTAATGATGTTTCTGTCTTAGAGGCAGGCAATTATGAATTGAGTCCCCTGAAACAATGAGTCAAATTAAACCTCTCTATTAAGTTGTAGGTGCTGGGTATTGAGCCTCAGCAACATGAAAGGTAACTAATACAGCAAGCTATTGGCTCAGAGTGGGACTCAGTTGAGCAGCACTGGTGGATACAGGAATGACATAAGATCCTAGTCTCTCCAGAATGACTCAGCTCAAAGCTGGAGTTTCACAGTGCCAGCACACCAGTAATTGTGGCTGGAGTGTCTAAGTCAGTGAAGATGAACCTTTCTGAGCTTTCTATGATACTAAATACCTGGTTGCAATACATGTGCCATAGGTTTGTCCCCACTGATAGGTCTACCCAGCCCCCAAAACAAGATTGTGGGGGAAGACTACTCTTTGGAGGTACTCTTCTAGTTGTCTCTGAACAATGTATCAACAATGCATTTGTGACAAACTTGGGTCAAGATTGCCCTCTAGTCCTGAAACAGTAATAATACACCAACAGAAGATTCACAAAAGCCTAGGCCTGGGCACCATCTGATGCTGATGCAGTGAAAGTGACTGTAGGCTCAGAAGTTGTTCAGCAGCCTCTTTATAGTTCTGGAAAGGTGCCACAAATGAAGCCAATTAGGAAGATAGGAATAAATACTTAATTCTTCAATTCCCAGATAAAGTCTTAGTATAGATAGTATGTGACTTGTTTTCTACTTTTGTTGTATTTCTTCTTCTTCCTCTTCTATAGTCTTCTTTTTTAGTTATATGATTCATCGTAGTAGGAATGATAGCATGCAAATGAAGGATTATTTATTATATTTTCTCTTATTCTTTATTTCTATTCTTGTCTTTATGATCCTGTTAAATTGTATTTTCAGAATAATCAAATAATCATTTATTATCATCAGAAAATGTTTTTTGTAAGCCTCATAGGAACCACAAAACAAAAATCTGTAATAGACAGTTGGAAAATAAAAAGTAAGAAATCAAAACGTACTGTTTCAGACTTTACCTATCAATAATTACCTCAAATATAAATGAAGTAAATTCTTAAATTAATAGATATAGAGTAACAGAATGGATAAAAGCAACAAGACCCAATAATATATCCTTACAAGAAACTCACTTTACCCCTAGGATACAGAGACACTGAAGGTGAAAGGATGAAATAAAGTATTCCTTTGAAGTGAAATTTTAGAAATGCAGGAGTAGCTATATTTACATCAAATAAAATGAACTTTAAATCAAAAGCAGTGGCCTGGGGGTGTAACTCAGTAGTAGAGCACTTGCCTAACACATGAGAGGCCATGGGTTCAATCCCAATCACCATAAAAGCGAAACAAAGAAACAAACAGAAAGGAAGAATAGGTAGACAGATAGAAATCAAAAGAAGAGTCAAGGAAGGTTATTATATGATTTTAAAAAATGAGGTCAATTCAACAGGAACATTTCTAAATATGAGGTAACCAGCTTGGGTCCAGGAAGTGGCCAGCTCTGACCCTGTGAGCACTTCAGTCACCATCAGGGACACTTTCTGCCAGTGTCCAGCTCAGCTTGGGAAAAAAAGCAGCCAATGCCACCCTCATACCCATGCTGGCCACCATCAGGGAGCTTCCTGCAGGTAGCCAGAATGGGCTGGGAAAAACAACAACCAGCCCTACACCAGTACACCAAATGGCCACCATGGGACACCTGTGGCCAGCACTGGCCAGGAGAACCATCCAGTCATGTTTTGGAAAAATTGTAGCCAATGTGGGAAGTGGCTGGGACCCCATTATCCACTTGTCTGGAAGAACCCAGGAAAATGTCAAGATGAAGAAGCAAAAGGCAGTCTCTGGCCTCCAACCCATGCAGAACAAGTCCAGGACATGTAAACACAGAAGAGATTGGGAGTCAAACACCTGAAGTTTCTGAAGTGATGGCAACTGAAGTAAAGAAACAACTTCATGAGGCCATAAAAGAAATTAGAACGGAAATATTATCTCTTGTAAAAGAAGGAATGAAAAACATAATAAAAGAATTGCTAAGCACCTCTAAAGAAGATATAGATAAAAAAATAGAGGAGCATAGGAAAATTAGGGAAACCTTGAATGAACAAAATAACAAAGATTTAGAATGCATGAAACAGTTTCAAAGAGATATCCAGGAAATTAAAAATTCCATTGGAAGTTGTCAAAACCACTTGAAGGAAACTGAAGAAAAATGTTCAGACCTTGAAGACAGGATTGCAACCATGAAAGGAAAGATCTCTTAAAAATAACAAGGAACTGGGAAATAACAATTCAAGGGCTGCAAGATGATGCAAAGAAAAATAATCGAATAGTGATAGGTGTCAGTGAAAAAGCAGGGGTCAACATGAATGACATTAAAAAAAAACTATTTGCAGAAATAATAACAGCAAACTCCCCATCCTATCACCTTCCCATTTTTCCCATGTGACATACAGATAAGTGAAGCATGTAGAACTCCAGTTAGCTATAACCTAAATAAATTATATTCAGACATAATAATCAAGATCCCAGAAATTCATCACAAGAACAGAATATGAAATACTGTTAGAGAAAAGAAACAGATCACCTATAAAGGAAAACCCATCAGAATCATGACAGACTTCTCAACACAAACCATCAAGTCAAGAAGAAGCTGGAGTGAAGTGTTTCAAGTCCTGAAAGAAAACAAATTCTAACCCAGATTTATATACCTTGCAAAACTGTCATTCAAAATTAATACAGAAACAAGATACTTACATGATAAAGAACAACTGAAGGAATTTATGCTCACCAAATCAATCCTATGAAAAATCCTGAAGGACATTCTAGAAAGAGATAAAAATGATCACATTTCTGGGAACAGCAGCAGAGGGGGACGGAAAAGTGGGGCAAGCAATTGAATAGAGGGGAAAAGTAGGCAACCAATGGCAGGAAAATAGCAAGGCAGAGATGAATCAGTGATGTTGACCATAAACATTAATGTAGATGGCCTCAATTTACCAGTAAGAAGAAACACAAGCAGAGTGGATCAGGAGACAGGAGCCATCAATTTGTTTTATACAAGAAACATATTTAACTCAAAAGAAAATTCATACACTAAAAGTCAAAGGAGAGAAAACAATGCTCTATGTGACAGGGAGCCAGAAAGAAGTAGGAATAGCTTGCCCATCAACTGCAGAATTGATAAGAAAGATATGGCATTTTTATACAATTGGAAATCTACTCAGCTATAAAGAAAGATAACTTCAAGGCTCTTGCAGGTAAATGGATACAACTTGAGACCATCTCATGGGTTCAGAGTCACATGGGTAAATATTGTGTTGTCTCCCTTGTATAAAAAACTAAAGGACTTAGTGGGATCCAAAATGCACAATAGATATTGTGAAAGTGAAAGGGCAGAACATGTCTAATGAGGGAAGGTAGTGGCCACTGTTAATCTATTATCTTGTTTTGAAGTCCTGTATTATTTTAATTGTTCTGTTTCATTTTGTTCAATTTTACTATATTTGATGGCATGGGCAGCTTTTTCAAAGATAACAAAATCTATTATGGTAACCATTATTGATTTCCTATTATCTTGTTTTGAAGCCCTGTGTTGCTTTCATTGTTTTGTTTTGAATGATTTTATTCTATTTTGTTTTGTTTGATTTTATTATGTCTAATAATATGGGTAGCTACTTTGAAGATAACAAGAAGCATTATGGTAACCGTTGCTGGTTTCCTACTATCTTCTTTTGAAGTTCTGTATTGCTTTCATTGTTTTTTTTTTTGATTGGTTTTATTCTATTTTGCTTTGTTTGATTTTATTATGTCTGATGTTATGGATGGCTATTTTGAAGATAACAGAGGCATTATGGTAGCCATTGTTGATTTCCTTTTATCTTGGTTAGAAGTCCTCTATCACGTTCATTGTTTTATTTTGGTTGACTATATTCTATTTCATTTCTTTTGGTTTTATTCTCTTCAAAATAAAAAAAGAGAAAATTTCTAAATATATATGGACTGAGTATTCAAGCATCCAAATATATAAAGCAAATTTAGTAGATCTAAAGGAACAGATAGACTTCAATAAAATAATAGGACTTTAATCCCCCATTTTCAACATTAGACAGATCATCAAACAAAAATTCACCAAAAAAAGTGGAGTAAAATTGCATATTAATGCAGTGATGGTGAACCTTTTAGAATTTTCTGTAATACCAAATAGCTCCCAGTAGCACATGTGGCATATGTTCACCACCACTAACCTGGATGAAAACAACCTAATAGATATGTACAGAACACTCATTCCACCCAACAGATGTCTTATACACATTTTTTTTCATCAGCACATGGAACATTCACCAGGATAGACCGTATTGTTTATAGGTCATAAAATAAGTTTCAACAAGCTATAAATATGATTAGTATAATTTTCTGACAATAATGCAATACTGATAGAAATCAGTAACTAGAAAAACTTTGGGAATTATAAATACATGCAAATGAAACAACTTACAAACAAGCAGTGAATCAGTGAAGAAATCAAGAAAGATATCTTAAATGTCTCTAACAAATAAAAATGGAGATGTCATATGCCAAAAAGGGTACAACAAAATCAGTACCAAGAGGAAAGTTTATAGTAAATAATGCTCACATCAAAACATTAGAAAGATCCTGAATAAACAATCTATTGATGATGCATCTCAAGGAATTAAGAAAAACAAAAACAAACCAAACACAAAGCTAGTAGAAGGAAAGATAATAAAGATCAATGAAGAAATGTGAAATCTAGAAAAATAATGAAATTGTGTTGTTTGTGGCAACGTGGATAGAACTGGAGATCATTACTTTAAATGACACAAGCCAGGCACAGAAGGACAAGCACTATATGATTTTATGCTTATGTGGAATCTAAAAATTGGGTCTAGTGGAAACTAAGAATAAAATAGTGGTTATGAGAAGCTGAGAAGGGCAAGAATGCATCATGAAAGGTTGATTGGTGGGTATTAAATTACAGATTGTAAGGAGCAAGAAGTTCTTACGTATTATCGTGCAGTAGGGGGACTAGTACACATTGCAAAATCTAGAAGAAGCAATTTCAAGTGTTCAGCACTCAAGTGATCAGTGTTTGAGGAGATAAACGTGTTTAGCCTGACATATTACACAAGGTATTGAAATATTATAGGCACCCCATTAATATGTACATTTTAATGCTTTTTAGTGTATAAATTAAAACATTTTTCAAAAAGCAATAAGTGAGCAGATGTCCTGGCAAAATTGGCATACTTTGACTTATAATTTGTCTGAGTTGGACTTAGGGAATTTATGTTAATACCCAAAAAGGCTGTGTTGTACTCTTTTTTTTATTTAAAGAAAAAACAAAACAGAAAGAGGGTAGAAATAATACATAATTTCAAAAAAAAAAAACAAAAAACAGCAGCACTGTTGACTATAGTTAAGAATGTCAAAAACTGAAGTGTCCACAAACTGAGGGATAATGATATAAATCATAGCATAGCAATATAGCGCATAAATGAAGTGACTGCATTGACACAAAAATATCCTCCAGATAAACTTTTAGTGAAAATAGAAAGCTATAAAACTATATAACAGCTATAAAATATTATGAATTTTATTTTTAAAGAGTATGCCTTATATTTTACATATGTTTATATGTATGAAAACCACAGGAAAAGAAATTGGGATTCATGCCAAACTGATAAAGTGATGTTCCTGGTTGAATAGAGCTTTAATTATTTTTATAATATTTTAACTTTACAATAATAAAATGGTGGTAGGCAGAATCCTAACATGGTCCCAGATCATTGACCTTTAGTATGTATATCTTACATCATCCCTGAGACTATAAATTTGACATCTTATTTACATCATTATATTATGTTCAGTGGCACAGTTGACTTAAAGAAAGGAACATTTTTCCGAATGTTCCCCACCTAATCACAAGAACTCCTTAGATCTTGTTCTAAAAGTGGAGGCAAAGGAAGTTAGAGATTCAGAGCAAGTTTTGATGCAAGAAATTCTCATTGTTGAAGAGGTCTATCATCCAGGAATGCAGGCAGCTTTTAGGATCTAAGCGATAGCTCAGGGCTAACAGCCAGCAAAGAAAGAGGCATCTCAGAAAATGAAAACCACCCCAAACAAGTGAGAGGAACCTGAGCTGTAGATGAGCTAGGCAGCCTGGCCAAGACACCTCAACATTTGCCTTATGCTACACTGAAAAATTAAGCATGTATTATTTATTAGACATTCTGTTTCTCACTAATGTTCAGATATCAAGAGAACCCAGCCATATCAAGCTCAGCCTTCTGACCTATAGAAACTGTGAGATTGTAAGTAGATGACTTAAACCTTTGAGTTAGTAGCAATTTGTTACATATTACTAGAAAATGAATACAAATATATTTGAATATTTATTATTTAATTTTAAACAACTTAAATTTACCATATAATAGAAGTCTAGTTACCCTTAATAATTTTCTAAGTAGGCTATGAGTGTTAATTGTATTTATAAAGTGAATCTTGAGCGCCATAATCAAGAACGTTCACTGGGAACATTGCGGAAGCCCGCCTCAGGCCTAAAACTGCCCTGGACTGCTTCTGCTGGGCCCGCTCTTCCAGCAAGAACCTCAGGTAAGCCCGCCCCAGGCCTAGGCTGCCCTGGACTGCTTCTGCTGGCCTAACCTTCCCCTGGAAACATCACAGAAGCCTGCCCTAGGCCTAGGCTGCCCCTGACTGCTTCTGCTGACCCGCCCTATCAGTGGGAACATTAGAAGACCTCAGCAGGCTCCAGTCAGTGGGAAAACACTTGGAACTTCACTCCCAGGTGGTGAACCTTGGACTACAGTGGATTAACTGTGTCAGTGTGGTGAGTATGCCCCTAAAATAGAGGTGTACAGTGGGTAAGTAGGGCCAGTAGCAAAGCCCACTCAAACTAACTGTAAGACCTTGGTGAGTCTGAAAAGAGTATGGGTGACCCCCTCCTACACAAAGAAAACGTCAGGCAGAGTGAAAATGGCAAAATGAAAAAGCAAAATGCAGTCTCAAACATCTAGTCCAACAGAAGCAAGTGCAAGAGATATTGAAATAGAGGAACCCAAAAGTAACACACCAGGAATTGTTACTGGGAATTTCTGAAAAGATAGCATGTGAAATAAAAAAACAAAACAAAAAAACCAACTCTATGAGGCTGTAGAGGAAATCAAATTAGAAGTAGTCTCCCATGTAAAAATAGAAATAACAACCTTAGTAAAGGAGTTGTTGAATGCAGCTAAAGAAGAAATAAAGTACAGGAGCATGGGAAACTGATTGAAATCTTGAATGAACAATATAGAAAACAAGCAGAATTCATGAAAAAAACTCAAAGAGACATCCAAGAAACAAAAAATTCTATTGAAAGCTGGCAAAACTGCCTAAATGAAGCTGAGATAGGATTTCAGACCTTGAGGACAGGATTACAATTAGTGATCATGAAAGGATAGAACTTTTAAAAATAACAAGGCAGCATGAAATGACAATCCAGAAGCTTCATGATGATGCCAAGAGCAACAATATAAGATTAATGGGCATTAGCAAAGATGCAGGAGTCCATGCAAATGACATATGTAAAGTATTTACAGAACAAATAGTAGAAAACTTCCCAAAAATGGGGGAGAAATGTGATATGCAGATAAGTGAGGCATATAGAATGCCAAGCAGCACAATAAACATAAATGAACATCCAGACACATAATAATTAAGATCTCAGACATACAGCATAAAACAGAATACTAAAAGCTGTTAGAGAAAAGACACAACACACGTATCAGGGAAAGTCCGCTACAGACATAGCAGACTTTTCAGCACAAACCCTCAAGTCAAGAAGATCTTGGAGTGAGGTATTTCAATCCCTGAAAGAAAACAACTTTCAACCCAGACAAATGTACCCAGCAAAACTTTCATTCAAATTTAATGGAGAAACAAGATACTTCCATGGCAAAGAACAGCTGAAGAAATTCATGTCCACCAAACCAACCCTAGAAAGAGTACTGAAAGACATACTAGACAGAGATAAAAACCACTACAATCCCCAGAACAACAACAGAAAGAAACCACCAGGTGGACAAGCAATTAAATAAGGGGGAAAAGCAGAAAGCAAACAAGTGGAACATAACGTGGCAAAGTCGAGCCAGTACATATCAGTGATATCCATAAATGTAAATGGTCTCAATTCACCTATAAAAAGAAAGAGATTGACAGAATGGATCAAGAAACATGATCCTACAATATGCTGTATACAAGAAACAAATCTGACACAAAAGGAAACTCAAAGATTTAAAGTCAAAGGATAGAAAACAGTATTCCATGCAACAGGAACACAGAAAAAAGCAGGGTAGCTGTTCTATTTGCAGACAATGTGAATTTCAAACCTAAAATGATTAAAAGAGATAAAGAAGTTCACTGCATACTCGTTAGTGGAAAAATTCAAGAGGAAGAACTAAGGATAAATATATATGCACCAAATACAGGAGCACCCAACTATATAAGACAGATACTAATGGACATGAAAAACCAAATACATAAGAACACAGTTATAACAGGAGATCTTAACAGCCCATTGTCACAAAGAGATAGATCAACTAGACAAAAAGTCAGCAAAGAAACATCAGAACTGAATCAAAACTGTGAGCAACTGAACTTAGTAGATGTTTACAGAGTGTTCTATCCAACCACATCAGAATACACATTCTTCTCAGCTGCACATGGGACATTCTCCAAAATAGACCATGTATTATCCCATAAAACGTTCTTAAGTAAATGCAAAGGTATTAAAATTATCCCATGCATAATATCTGAGCATAGCCCACTGAAATTGGAAATTAATGGCCAAAAAATTGTAAAGCCTGCATAAATACATGGAAATTAAATAACAGCCTTTTGAACAACCAGTGGGCTACAGATGAAATTAAAAAAGAAATAAAGTTATACCTACAATTAAGTGAAAATACGGAAACAATATACTGTAATCTGTGGGATGCAATGAAAGCGGTCTTAAGAGGGAAATATATAGCAATAAATTGTCATATCAAGAAAACAGAATGAGCACAAATAAACAATCTAATGCTCCATCTCAAGCTTCTAGAAAAAGAAGAGCAAGCTAAACCCAAAGCTCATAAAAGGGAGGAAATTGTAAAGATTAGAGTAGAAATCAATGCAATTGAAACTAAAAAAAAAAAACAAAAACAAAAACAAAGAATTAATGAATCAAAAAGCTGGTTTTTTGAGAGAATAAAAAAAAATTGACAACCACCTAGCTAACCTTATCAAAAGAAAGAAAGAAAAAAACCAAATTCACACAATAAGAACTGAAAAGGTAGAAATTACTACAGATCCCATGGAAATTCAAAAGCTCATGAATAGCTGCTTTGAAAATCTCTACTCACATAGAGTAGAAAACACAGAGGAAATGGACAGATTTCTAGAAACATATGAACTACCAAAGATATAGCAATTTTGAACAACCAATATGAGCTATTGAAATTGAAAATGTAATTAAAAACTTACCAACAAAGAAAAGCCTAGGTCCTGATGGATTCACAGCTGAATTCTACAAGAAGTTTAGAGAAGATTTGATGCCAGTACTCCTTAAACTCTTCAATGAATTTGAGAAAAAAGCAATGCTCCCTAAATCATTCCAGGAGGCAAATACTCTGATACCAAAACCAGAGAAAGACCCAACCAAAAATGAGAACAACAGGCCAATCTCACTAATGAATATTGATGCAAAGATTCTCAACAAAATACTGGCAAATAGAATGTAGCAAATCATCAAGAAGATTATACATCATGACCAAGTGCGGTTCATTCCAGGAATGCAGGGATGGTTTAACATACACAAATCAATAAATGTAATCCACCACATCAACAGAGCCAAAAGCAAAAACCACATGGTCATCTCAATAGATGCAGAAAAAGCTTTTGATAAAGTCCAACACATGTTCATGATAAAAACCCTTCAGAAACTTGGAATACAGGGTGTCTACCTCAACCTTATAAAGGCCATCTATGACAAACCAACAGCCAACATTATACTAAATGGACAAAAACTGAAAGCTTTCACTTTAAAATCAAGAACAAGACAAGGATGTCCACTATCACCACTCCTTTTCAACATAGTTCTGAAAACACTAGGCAGGGCAAGCAGAAAAGAGAGAGAAATAAAAGGAGTAAATATAGGAAAGGAAGAAGTTAAATTATCACTATTTGCAGATGACATGATACTCTATATAGAAGGCCCAAAAAACTCCATTAAAGACACTAGAGGTAATAAACAAGTTCAGCAGTGTAGCTGGATACAAATTCAATGCTCACAAATCAATAGCATTCCTGTACACAAACAAAAAACTCACTGAGAGAGAAATGATGGAAATATCGCCCTTTACAATAACTTCTAAAAAAACGAAATACTTAGGAATCAACCTAACTAAAAATGTAAAAGACCTACATGCAGAAAATTATACTATGCTAAAAAAAAAGGAGATTGAAGAGGATATTAGGAAACAGAAGGATATTCTTTGCTCTTGGCGAGGAAGAACCAACATTGTGAAAATGGCTATACTCCCAAAACTGTTATACAGATTTAATGCAATCCCAATCAAAATCCCATTGACATATCTCACAGATCTAGAAAAAACACTCCTAAAATTCATTTGGAAACAGAAGAAACCTAGAATAGCAAAGGCAATTCTGGGCAACAAAGGCAAGGCAGGAAACAGTAGTATAAAGCCACAGTGATAAAATCAGCATGGTACTGGCAAAGAAATAGACCTCAGGATCAATGGAACAGATTGGAAGATGCAAGCACAATTACAAAGGCACTCAGCCACCTGATATTTGACAAAGGGGCTAAACATCTTCATTGGAAGAAGGATAGTCTCTTTTATAAATGGTGTTGGAAAAATTAGCTTTCCACATGCTGAAGACTGAAACTAGACCTATGCCTATCTCCATGCACAAAACTAAAGTCTAAATGGGGCAAAGACCTAAATATTAAAACAGAAACACTAAACCTACTGGAAGATAAGGTAGGCAGAATTCTTGGAGATGTAGGGGTGGACAGAAAATTCATGAACAAATCACAAACTGCCTGAGAAACACTTCAAAGAATCAATAATTGGGATCTCCTATTATTGAAAAGTTTTTGCACTTCAAAAGAAATCACCAACAAAATGAAAAGAAAACCCACCGAGTGAGAAAGCATTTAGTCAGCAACCCCTCAGACAAAGGACTTATATCGAGAACACATAAAGAATTGAAAAACATCAAGCCCCTTAATTCAAGACCCTCTCCAAAAATGAAAATCTGAGATGAACACACAATTCTCAGCTGAAGATATACGAATGGCAAATAAATACATGAAGAGACATTCACCATCACTGGTCATTTGAGAAATACAAATTAAAACAGCATTGAGATTGCACCTCACTCTGGAAAGAATAGCTGCCATCAAGAAATCAAATGATAACAAATGTTAATGAGTCTGTATGGAAAAAGGAACACTGCTCCACTGTTGGTGGGAGTGTAGACTGGTTCAACCACTATGGAAATCCATATGGAGATTCTCAGAACACTAGGAGTGGAAGCTCCATTCAATCCAGCTATTCTCCTCCTGGGTATTTTCCCAGAAGAGCTGAAAAGTTCATATCACAGGTATATATGTGCAACCATGTTCATAAAAGCACAATTTGTAATAGCTAAATCTTGGAAACAACCAAGATGTCCATCAACTGCAGAGTGGATGAAAAAGATGTGGTATTTTTATACATTGGACTATTATCTGCTATAAAAAAGGATGGTGTTGAGGCCTTCATAGGTCAATGGAGACAACTTGAGACTATCCTCATTAGTGAAATAAATAAGAAACATATTTATAAATATCACATTGTGTCTCTAGTGTAAAAAACAATAAGAACTAAAAGAGTAATAAAACTCCAAATGTGTAATTGCTATTGTAAGAAAGAGAGAAAAAGCTAGTGCTCTAAGGGATATAACTGCACGTATGTTTGAGTGTGTGAAATAGATGACCATATTGCTGAATCTTTGTTGGGTCTTCTAGCAGAACTGTTTGCAGTCTCACTGTTTGAATGTCTACTATGTATCCTTTAACTTTGTAACCTCAACAACTATATCCAAGATAACAATATATAATTTATCAACTAGTGATTTCTTTGTGTTTTTTCCCCTTTTTCTTGTCTTTTTTTTTCTTTTAGAATTCTGTATTATTACTATCCTTTTTTCTGTTCTGCTTTTTTCCTCTTTAAATAAAATTTTAAAAATGTGTAATTGCTATTGTAAAAAAGAGAGGAAATAGGAAGTGCAATAAAAGATATAACTGCTTGTATATTTAAGTGTGTAGGATTGATAACCATATTCCTATGTTCCCGTTGGATTGTTGAACAGATCTGTTTGCAGTCTCACTGCTTGAATGTCCACTTTGTATGCTTTAATTTTGTAACTTGAACAACTATTTCTAAAAGAACAATATGTAATTCATCAACTAGTGATTTCTTACTGTTTATCTTTTTTTGAAATTCTGTGATATCTCTACCCTTTTTATGTCTTTTCTCTTTAAATAAAAAAAAGAACTTTCTAGTTCATTTGTTTGTCATAGAAGAGAGCAGATGGCTTGTGTGTGGATCAGCTTTAGGCTATTAGAAAGACCATCTTAGCTAACCAGTGGACCAGTGAAACCATCCTTTGAGAATCAGTACCTTAGAGATCATATGGTTCAACCCTTAACGACCTGCCCGAGGTTGGTCCCAGTGCATGAGTGGTTGCCTCACTATATTCAACATCTTTAATGCTGACTGGGAGCCCATTACTGCGCAAAGGCACCCATCCCATTTCAGTTAGCTGTGGTGAAGTTTTCTTCTAGAATTAGTCCTCTTGTATGGCACATTTATTTAGGGCCTCAGTATAGACCTTGGCATCAAAAGAATTCTCTTATAAATCATGGCCCTTCAAATATTCTTAAGACCTTGTTCATGTCCCTCACAATCTCAAAAGTGCATATTTTCCTATTATATTCTTATTATTCCTTGGCATAAATAATAAAATACTGAAAATCTTCCTTCTGCAGAGTTCCTATTCTCATTAGAGAAGTGATTCTAATTTATAAATTTAGTACTAATTTCTCAGGGTCATCTGTCTGTGGTCCATATTTCCCAAGTGTCTCAGGAAGCTAAACTTCAAAGTCATTGTGTGGCCACAAGAGTTATGAATCATTGATGATGTACTTTTTGTACCATCAGAATAACAGAAAGCAAGGCTTTGTCCAAAATAAGAACAAGATGTTTCCACTCTAGTTAGCAAATGTTTTATATTTGACTGCTTTCACAAGTAATTTTGTGGCTATGGCCATGACCTTTTTGTATCTCAGAAATGATGGAGACTTGAAGTTTTCATAATTCAATTATCCTCTAAATATTTTTAAATATTTTTTTAAAAACAACTTAGCTTTTACTTGAATGGTAATACAGAAGTCATTGCTTAATGAGGCATTTGGGTCTTTTTTTATTTTTTTTTCAATTTTATTATTCTTTAAATTTTTAAAGTAGTAAAATCCCATAGAACAAGATGGAACAAAGCCAAATGAGACAGTGTAGTGAAATTGGTACAGAACGTCACAGCAGTTTACCGGGGTAACAGTGATAGGAATCATAGTATATCTTGTTTTCTTCACAATAGTTGTTCTTTCAAGCAGGTATAGAAAAATCAAAGGAAATACAGAACATTATAGACCTTATCAAAACACAATATTGAATAGAGCAATACATTAATCAGAACAAAGCAGAACAGTGATAAAAATATTTGCCTTCAAAGAGATGGTAGAAGGAAATCCCTCTTATTTGCTATATTGCATATAGTCAACCTTGCAAGAGATGCTCAGATCTCTGCTTCCACTTGCTAAGGGTGGGGGGAGAATGGATGTTTGAATCTCAGCTCGCATGCCAGTAGGCTCACAGCCACTTACCAGGGAGGCAAGCCGGTTGCTTGGTTTCCCAGAGCCCTAAGTTCCAACATGGTGCAGACCTCATGAGAAGCTGATGATTTCACCCTGGGGTAGCTGTGGCTTGCTGGGCCACAGCCACTTACCAGGGCGGTGAGCTGGCTGCTTGGTTTCTGAGCCTGTTTTTTTGTTTTTAAATTGACAATAAAATTGTGTATATTTAGTGGTATATAATATACTATTTTGCAATGTATGCAGAATGTATTGTGGAATGGCCAGAACAAGCTAATATATGCATTACTCCATAGACATATTTTTTGTAGTGAGAACTCTTAAAATCTACTATTAGCAATTTTGAAGTATTAATAAAATTGTGTTGACATGTAGTTACCATGGTGTAATACGGATCTCCTGACTTACTCCTCCTGTCTGTATGAAATTTTGTGTCTTTTGACCAAAACTTCCCCGGAATCTCCCTCTACCAACCATTCAACCACTGTAGTGTCTTACAGTGACCATTATGCTCTTTACTTTTATATGTTCAACTTTTTAAAAATACATATATGAATGAAGTTGTGCAAATTTTTCTTCCTGTGTTTGGCTTGTTTCACTTAACATATAGTCCTCACGGTTCATCCATATTGTTACAAGTGATGAGACTTTTTTTTTAAGGGAATAGCATTTAATTGTGAATACATGTCACATTTTCTTTTCTTTTTTTCTTTTTTAAAATTTTGTTGATCCTGTTTCCAGCCTTGTTTTTCTACTTCCTTTCTCATAGTTAAATTTTTTAAAAAACAATTTAAAATCTGTATTCTTTTATGTTTTAAAATTTATGATCTTTATTCTACCCATAAACACAGATCTGTCTAATCCATTTTCCTTTCAGATATGGAAAGCTATTGTCATGTTCCTTACAACTCTCTCCAGCAAAGCATCACCGATTAATCTTCTATTAATTAATGGAATATAAGATGATGGGATTACATGTATGAATGTGTGTGTGGGAGGGAAGGACATATCTGCCTCATTGTGTACTGAATTTGAAGGATGTAGTTCTTTCTCATCTGAGCAGCAAAAAAGACATTGCTCAATCTTCTTGTCTTCCTGGTTTGCTGCAGAGAGGCAAGAAGAGCAAAGTACAAGGCATTAACAATGTATTAACCAATATGAACACATTTAAATGGTGGTCATTTCACATCCTTTCCACTTCCTCTGCTGATTTGTATTATTTGATACTTGGAATTTGTGAAAGAAATCCAGTCTGTAGATTCTAGACCCAGATCAAAGCTTTAGATATCAAATGGCACAAAATATATGATTTAGAAAATTAACTGTTCTATGCTCTTGTCCCCAAAGCACTTAATTTCTCTTCCCAGATGCATTTTGTTCATGTGTTTTATGCTTTCAGAAATTGTATATGCATTTCAAATCCACACATATATTTTAACACCAATGAAAAGTTATGCTTTGTTCTGCAACTTAATTTTTAAAAACTAAACAATGTATTCTAGAGCTCTTTTAATATCATAATGTGCAAAGCTACTTCATGCTTTAAAATACCTCCATGTTATTCCATTGTAAAGATGTACCCTAATAATTGTAATGTACCATTTTTTGATGGGTATTTAGGCTATTTCTATTTTTTCTTTCATTTTCTAGTTATAGATGACACTTCAAGAATGCCTTTATGTAGATGTCTTTTTATGGGAGAAAGTATATGACTAGAACAGAAGTTTCTCAAACTTTAGCCTGTATGGAGTCAGCTAGAGTGCTTGTGATATCTGAGCCTTATTCTGAGTTTCTGATTCAACAGGTTTCAGGGGTGAGGTGACTTTCCTGGCAAGCATCCAGGTGATGTTAATACTACTGGCCCAGGAATCACACTTCGAGTACCACTGCTCTAGAATGTCCCAAAGTGCAATTTTTCCATCAAATACTGTGCATGTTGTTAATTTTGATTTTTTTTGCCAAATTATTCTTCCTTTAGGTTATACCAAGCTATATCTCTTTGAGCAATTTATAAAAGGTCCGTTTCTTACACCAATGTCTTATGCTGTTCAGTTCTTTAATCTTTCCCTCATCTGGTCGATGAAAAATAAAATGTCTTAGTGTTCAAGGGGAAGGAATCAGTACAATCTTACTAGAAAGAGCAATAAAACAGAAACTGGGAGATTAAGCCCAGTGAAATTCCTTTTCTCATTGTATCATCTTGCCCGCTACCCTCACTTGAAATAGAGGTAAAAATAGTGTCTCTATATTTTCATAAAGATCATATTATAAAAGTGATGGGAGTGAACATGACTAGATACTTATAAAGCACCTAAAATTGAGCACATAATAGGCAATTTCAGATACTGGATGATATTGCCTGTGGGTAGTTACAGAGTTTGTTTTGCATGCAGAAAAATACCAACTTGATGTCTCCCTATATTCAGAGGCAAACTCTTTACCTAAAGTCTTAATATTCACATTCTAATGAAGAGAGAGGACAAGTATTTTAAGTGCTCACTTGTCTCCTCCTGACTTGAGATGATTTTTTCCTGAAACCATCTGCCCTGGGTACTTTAGCGAGGTCAGGGATGCCTGACTTTTTGTGAACTGTGCCAAGGGGATGCCACTCCTGCTTGAGGGCAACCATGCCAGCAGCCTGCCCCTCCTGAACAACAACTTGTCGCCCACTTGCAAAGTTCAATTCATCTCCTGCCCCCAAAGACCAGCATTTTGGATTAAATGATTAAACTCTTAGTTCTTGCTGTCTCATTCATCACTATTTAGTTATCTTGGTAGCTGAGAAGAGACAGCCTCAGGCCATGTCGTAGAGCTGAAGTGTGAGGATATGGTGAGAGGCTCTGGGGCAGGAATAGTTCAGAGAAGATCTACAATAAAGTCCTATTGGTAAAACTACATTAGAATTGTAGGTACTTGGAAAAGACCCTAGGAAAAGTCTCTATTGCTAAACATTTAAGGAATAACACGTTACGGTAATGGTGGTGTATATAGTAATTGATTACCATATCTGCCCCAAACCTTGGAATATCTGTGCACCACTTCTAATAACTCCTGGGTTTCTCTGGCTGTAAGGATACAGTGTGCATGGGTCCATAATTTGGGGAGTGTGAGATATCTTCTCTAAGGAGAGATGTATGTTTCTAGAGAATCAGTGTTAAATGCAGAGATTCTATTTTATATAGTAGTTATCAGATACCTGTGAGCCTTTTCTTTATCTGAGGTCATTATTACAGAAGAATTACATGTGTTAGAGTTTAGGGTTGGTTTGACCTCCTATGAGCAGTGTGATCTTAGGCAAGTTACTAACCCTTAATATCCCATTTTCTCCAGGTATGAAATGAAATGTTGATCATCACAGCTTGTTTCAGTCCATTTTATGCTGACAACTGAATACCAGAAACTAGGTTTACAAAGAAAGGTTTATTTGGCTCACAGTTCTAGATGGAGGGAAGGCCAAGAACATGGCATTGGCAACTGCTTGGCACCTGCCAAGAGTCTACTCTGCATCATAACAGTAGAAGGACACACACACACACACACACACACAGACAGAGACAGAGACAGAGACAGAAAGTTTGGTTTCTGTCTACCTCAGGTTTCTCTTCTAATAAAGTCAGTGATGACAATATGAGATCCTACCTGCCTTGCGACTTCACCTAACCTTAATTACTACCTAAGGCGCCATGTCCTAGTTCCATTAATGTAAAACTTGAAGGTTAAGTTTCTAACTCATGGTCTTTTGGAAGACTCATTCTAACTATAACAAGTTAGATGACCTGATGGAAGTGCAAAACTTACTTCAATGTCTGGAAAGATTAACCCTAAGAAAACAGAAGTTGCTATTATTATTTAAGGTATACATTTTTCTTTTTTGTAGAGGATTCTTTACTTAGAAGTCAGCTAACAGACTTCCTCTTTTAACACCTCAGCCAGACTTGAATAGCACTAAACACTAGGCCCTACAACGTATTACCTGTTGAATGACAGAATGAAGTTCTAACTCAGTTCTCAAACATTAGATTTTACCTCCTGCAATTTCTCTTTAATGAATCCAGTGTATTCCAATAACAATGACAATGAGGGCTAACTATAGCCCTCAAAGGTCACATTAACAGCCAGTGGTTACAACTTCCAGACTAAATCAGGGTTCTCTGAAGGTTGACACTCATCCAAGGATATGACTGTAGCAAACGGCTGTAGCATTCAAAGCCTGTTTTACAACCTCAGTGGCCATACTCTCCAACTAATAACTTTTCTTTAGTCAAATGCAATTACTTGAGAAATCACTTATCCTTGAGTCACATCATTGCTCTTGCTGCTCAGTTCAGCTAGTCAATTATATCCATTACTTAAAAATTGTGACACTGGAAAGATAGGTAACTCAGAAAGTAAAAATGTCTTATAGTTTTCAACTGCAGGAATAACTGCTTGGTACCATATTTCCAGATTTTGCTTGTATGTACTAACTTGCATTTTACATAGAATTTTGGTAAATATTGGCCCTTAAGAAGCTCTGCTTTGCTATATTTCAAATGTGACAGCTGTTCTCCAAAGATAGCTCCAACTGGTTCATAGCTGCTGATACTCACATCATGTCACTTTTTATCAGCATTGGTGCTGAGACTTATACAAGCTAAGATAATGCAGGAGAAGCATTGCTCTGCTGGCTCTCAGAATTTTTGTTCTTCATCTTGGGAAAATCCCCAGTGACTCTACTGGAAAGTCCCCATGGCGAGATGGTGTGGAGATGTCCATGTAGAAGAAGAGGCCCTGAGACCACTTGGAGGGAGGGGCCCAGCTTTTATCTATTCCTGTGAAGTCCCAGATACATGAAGAAATCCACAGTGGATGTTCAAATCCCAGTTGTAACTCGTGCCCAAGGGTCACTATGAGAAGAACTGTCCAATCGCAGCCCAGTCGAGCCTCAGAAGTGTGAGACAAGTTCACCATGGCACATTAAAATTTTAAATAGTTAATTTCAACAGACAGAAATTTAAGAATTGAGTTACTCCAGGCCTCACACAGCTCTGGGGCTTTCCAAGAGGGTGGGAGGGGAAGGCTTTTGTAAACTGAACCTGAAAGAAAAGTGAAGAAAATATTTGGATGGTTAAAGTAGAATAGCAGCCTTAACTGACTCATGTCAGTGGAAAGTCGGCAGATGGAGATTAATTATTATCTCACTGAGTTGAGTTTATTTTCCTTAATTAGAACACAGAGCATTGGAGCTACCTCAGCCTAATGACTTCTCAATTAACTATTTTAACACAAACAGTAAGGTGTTATTTTAAACCACTGTGTCTTATGGCAGTTTGTTATACATTAGTAAATAACTAAAATAATATTATAATGAATAGCTATGAATCTATTTCCCCTAGTATTCTGCTAGGGGAAGGTTATGCAGGACTCTATTGTTCTTGATACTTTCTTTCAAAACAAAAAGTCATTTTTTTGAAAAAATAAAAAAGTAATATGGTACCAGAACCTACTAATCACCACTAAATATTACTTTTCTTCCCCTCACTTGCCCCCATTCTAATTTCCTGGTGCTCAGATGAAATGTGAAGTGTGTTTGGCAGGTGTGTGCTGCTTCTGCCTTCCTCCCTGCTCAGAAAGGAGGGGAAGCATAGACCTGGGACCTTTGTTACCAAATCTAAGGCCTTTGTTCTTCAGGGCCCTTGTGCTGCTGCATGCAAAGTTTCGGAGGACACTATTGTCTCCTTTATTCTGCCTACCCCTGCAGATAAAGAGTAAGAAAATGATACTGGGCAGCTCTGTGTTTTCTGGCAATATACAGTCAACAAATCCAGGTGCCTGTAAATGCTTTTACAACGCAGATATGGGTTGGAGAAAGGGTGATTTCATTGTTTTGAAGCACTCCCTCTGAGTGCTCTGCTTAATTTTTCACATCCCCGTGAGTGTGTCACCAGATCCCACAACACATTTCTCCTCTCTCTTCTCTAACCTATGTCTGAGGTGCAATGGAAGTAGTGAAGTAGTTTGTTGGCTGTGTACTGTGTATCGAGCCCCCAGCAACACAACTGAATAGCTATGACCTAAAAGAAAAAACAAACAACAGTAGCTATGGACAATTGATTTTATTTTATAGTAAAGGAAACTGAGGGGGAGGAGCTAATAAGCAGAAGAGTTAAGAACCCAGGGGCATTCAACTATTGAAACTATCATATTTTTTGTAGCTTTTCTGCTCCATCTTCTCTCCCAGAGCAGTGGAAAAGTTCGAAGGGCTGGTTTGATCTGCAGAGACTAAGCATAGCATCTATGATTGATGAGTTTACAATTCCAGCCGGACTTGGCACAATTAGGTGACTTCTCTAGGTGTCTCCCCTCATTTTCTCCATGATGGCTCATAGAGTTGCCTCACAGGGACTATTGTTCCACCTTCCACAAGAACAAAATTGCAGATAAGAAAGCACCTGTTTTTAAATGTTTATATTTTCTAAAGGGAGGGAACCAGGTGAGATGGGAAGGTCACATAGGTAGACAAAGGTCACCTCTCAACACAAAGACAGCTTGGCTTTGTGTTCATACACTAGCCCCATAGACTTTGGGCCCAAGTCACACCTTTTCTGTAAAATGGCCACCAAATGGCTATTAGTGTCCAAATGGCTGCATTACTATGCTATAATACAGATTTCTCCACCTCCTATTCCTAAGTGCCAGGTAGGTTTATGTTGGCTAAGCCCAGGTATTTTCAGAACTTACTGCTGCAGAACTCAAACATGTCTGGGAAACAAGTCATAGCAGACAGTGCCTATCTGGCATCTAACTTGGAATTTGAGATTTGTGGATGACCACAGGGAAGGAGCTGTCGCTGGGGTAGTGTCCTGAATAAAACAAACTGCTAACAATCACTAAATATAAACACTTTTCAAAACTTTAGCTGGCTATTAAAAAAAGAATGAAAACATTTTTCTGTTGGTTAGAAATTAGAGTAATATAAAAAATTTCTAATATTTATTGCATACTTGGTCATTGCCACAACTGCTTTCTATAAGAGGGAGGGATTTTTAAATGCTCTTCATCCCTTATTTTCACTGACAGTGTCTCCAAGGGCAGATAGATGAATGCAGCCTGAAGCAGCCTGCACCAGCAGAAAGAACTGACCTTGGTCTTGCCCTTCAAGAATCAGCCTTGTCTTTAACTTTCCTGCACATAGTTTCCTGTGCTCTTTGATTCAGTAGCAAAGGTTTCAAAAATGAATCTTTTCAGGCCATGACTTGCATACTCTCAAAAAACAAAATACAACAATAGAAACAGCAAAAGACCCAAATATAACTATTCCTTGTGTAGCAAATGCAAAGTGAGTAACATTTGCCATCCAGACCATGGTCTGAATGAAAGAAGGATTATGTTAGGATATGATACTCGTGATCCATAGTTCTTGCTGCCAACTCTGGAATGGGAGTGGAAATTACTCTCAGGATCCCAACATCCTTGAAGTAATAGTATTTTTCAAGTTTCAAATATTTTATTTCCTTATTCATTTGGTGTGAAGTTTTCTACGGATCCTATAACATGACATTATGCAGAAGAAAAACTAAGCATTCAACATAAACTGTCCCTCCCTACCAACCCCTACACACAAGCTAAAAAGGGGTAGGGGAAGCTAAAAAAAAAAATTTGTTTCCCACAAGGGAAATAACGCCTGTTCCATTTTTCTGCAATGTCAGCAAGATATGCACAAGCAAGAGAATAGAAAGCATTTATTAAAATACTTGTAACAAATAATTATGTACAAAAATTTCACAAAAGACTAGTTTCCCTTTGAAGCAGAAGACACTGGAACATATCAAAAAGTTACATTTTATTCTGTGCCTGCTTTACATTTTGAATATATTCTCTGGAGGTGAGAGAAGGCCTCATTTGACTTGTCTGTTTTTAAAACTTAATTTTATTTGTAGTGCTGGGGATCAAACTTAGAGCCTCCTTCATGCTAGATAAGAGGTCTGCCACTGAGTTACACCTAGGTCAAAAGGCTCTATTTCAATGTATGTGATAGTTCTAGTCGAGTATTTCCTTATATTTGAAAATTTGAAATTATTTATTAAACATAAGAAATATATTTTAAATGGTTTTTGAGTAATTAATTATAAATAAAGTAGAAGAGGATTTAAAGTGTTCATGAATAAGAGAAAATAAAAAATTCCCATAAATGAAATAAAAATGGGTAGATTTTACCCTCAGGGATGATAAGGAAGAATGCTCTTGGGAAGACAGCACTTGTCAGACTGCTGTCTTGTGGGTGGTTGCAGCTGAGGAAGAATCTTACTGACAGTCATGTTTCTTATGTGATGTAAAAACATTGAGAGAATTAAAATTAAAAGAGCTCCAAGTAGCTGAAAATGTGAAATGAGTGTTCTAAGGGTGAACAGAATTACAAGTTCTGCTTGAGTCACTGAAGGTCTAGACAAGGCTAATTTTTATTGAGTGTATTTTCCATCCTAACTGAATTCAAGTCTCCTAATCTGAAGAGATGATGCTGCAGATAAGAAGCATTTCCTGTACCCTTTAATGAACCATGTGGACTAAAAGACATATAAAAAGACTGGAAAGGAAAAAAATCAATTAACTTCCTTTTTTTCTTTTAGAAGAAAAAAAATGTTTCCTTTGGTGACTTATAGATGCTTCCAAAGCAAAATGTGGAATAAAATATTAAACACATTATTCAAGAAATAGGATGATCACTTAGAACAAACCTTGGATTCATCAAATGTGAAATATACTCTCGAAATCCAATCTTTTTCTTAATAGTTGATTATAGGAATAGATACAAAGAGTGCTTTAATATACCATGTCTAGAAGTTATTAAAATGACTGATGATGTCTTGCTCTCATTGAAGATGAGATAACGAAATGGGGATTATTTTACTTTATAGATAGGTGAAATTTATTATTGATTGATCAAGAATGATAAATTTAAAAATAAGTTCCTGGTGATTTGCCATTGGATTCTTTCCTTATTCTTATTTTCCTGACCCATCATTTTATTAATGGTTTAGCAAATCATACTAATGGAAGGAAACTTGAAGATAAATTTCAAGAGAATATGAAACTAGGAGGATATCTAAGAGACTGTGATAAATGAATGCCTAAATTTTCTTGCCTGGCTTAAATAAGAAACTGAATTTTCACAAGATAAACTTTCAGAAAATAACTAGAAAATCCATGTTTGGTTTTTAAATCTAGCAATGCTTTGAAATACAACCAAAAGAGTGATTAGAGCTCAGAATTTGTAACTCTGCCTGGTCCAGAGTTAGGCTCATCATATTAGCTCTGGGATCCTGGCTAAGTGACTTCTCTGTGTCTTAGTTTTATGTGCTGCAAATTAGTGATCTTAGAAGTAATTGTCCATTAGTAATGCTGGGAAGATTACGTGAGTTAATTTTTATGTAGCATCAATATTAATCTAGCTTCTAACACTATGCCTGTTACTGATCATTACTGTTACTTTTGCTACAACAAAGACATAGATTTCAGAGTTTTATATAAACAGACTTTCAATATGAGTTAGTAGTGTAATAAAACTGACAAGTAACACATGAGACTCATATAAGTATAGCTTTAGTAAGAAGAGATTGATTCAAATCTTAACTGCTTAAGTAAAGCAGTAACAAGGGAAAGAGAAGGGAAGCTAGAAAGGAAAGACACAGTAGGGTACTTTACGAATTAGAACAAATGCTTGGCATCAAGAACTGATGTTTGATGGGATTTTTAAAAATTTTATTTAAAGAGAAATAAAAAAGCAAAATCGAAAAAAGAGTAGGAACAATACAGAATTCCAAAGGAAAAAAAAAGGAAAAAAAAACACTAAGAAATCACTAGTTGATAAATTACATATTGTCATCATGGATATAGTTGTTTAAGCTATAAAATTAAAGGATACATAGTAGACATTCAAACAGTGAGACTGCAAAGACTTCTGCTCAAAGATCCAACAACGATTCAGCAATATGGTCATCTATTTCACACACTCAAACATACGTGCAGTTATATCCCTTAGAGCACTTTCTTTTTCTCTCTTTCTTACAATAGTAATTACACATTTGGGGTTTTATTACTCTTACAGTTCTTATTATTTTTTACACTAGAGACACAATGTGATATTTATAAATATGTTTCTTATTTATTTCACTAATGAGGATAGTCTCAAGTTGTCTCCATTTACCTATGAAGGCCTCAACACCATCCTTTTTTATAGCTGAGTAATAGTCCAATGTATAAAAATACCACATCTTTTTCATCCACTCTGCAGTTGATGGACATCTTGGTTATTTCCAAGATTTAGCTATTACAAATTGTGTTTCTTTGAACATGGTTACACATATATCTCTGTGATATGACCTTTTCAGTTCTTCTGGGAAAATACCCAGGAGGGGAATAGCTGGAATGAATGGAGCTTCCACTCCTGGTCTTCTGAGAATTCTCCATATGGATTTCCATAGTGGTTACACCAGTCTACACTCCCACCAACAGTGGAGCAGTGTTCCTTTTTCCCCACAGACTCATCAACACTTGTTGAGAAACACTAGTTAAATCAGAATCTATCAAAAGCTTCATTCTTTTTTGCTTGTTTGTTTAGTTTTGTCTGCCAAGCATTATTTATCTGGTCTTTTTTTTTCTACAAGTCTTTATTATTTCTGCAGACCGACCACTTTTAAACAAGAAATAAGACAAACACCTTTCTATGAGTTGTCTCAGAAGGTAACTGGCTTTTTATTCTCGATGTTTTAAATGAATTCCAGGATTCATTCAGTTAATTCATCATTCAATGCTTAAACACACTACAAAATTTCCCTTCTCAGCTGAGAGAATTTGTGGCATCCCAGGTTGCCTATCCATGTACAACTCAAACTTTTTCTTTTCTTTTCTTTACAATGAACTAATAGCTGCCAATCTATAACATCTATCCACCCATCCAGAGAAAATACTTAACAGATCTTAAGATGCATGAAAATACTTTTGTCAGCTTTCTATCACTGTGATGATACCAGAGAAAAACAACTTAAAGGAAGGTTTATTTTGGCTTATGGTTTCAAATGTTTCAGTCCATTTTCCTCTACCTCCATTAATTTGAGCCTAAGTCAGAACATCATGACAATAGGGGTGGAAGAATAGAGGAATCTGTCTAGTGCATGGCAGGCAGAAGTAAAGATGGGTGGTGAATGTAGGAGAGAAGGCAGGAAAGGTGAAGGAGAGGAGAGGGGAGGGGAGAGGAGAGGAGAATCCAGGAACAAGACAAAGTCCCTAAGAACATTGTCCAACACTTATTCCCTTCAACTAAACTCTACTTCCCATTATCTCCCAATAATGTCATCTATATTAAGAATCCATCAAAGAATCAACTCATTGATAAAGTTGGAGTCTTCATGATCAAATCAACTCCCAAAAGTCCATCAACCATTAGTACTGGACTGTGAGGAACATTTTAGATCCAAACCATAACATCTATGCAGTCTTCTTTCCAGGTTAACACCCATTATTTAGGTAAATAATTTGGAACCCTATAAATATTGCCCTTTCTACATTCTAGTTTGTTTTTTCCTCTCTTATGGTGAGTCCCAAAATACTGTTATAATTCTTTCAGTATGAATTGACCAGATTTGATGAAATAGGAATCCCACCCTCCTCATTCCAGACTCTCAAATTCATATGACACCTCTGCTAGAACTCTTCCAATCACCTGTTATTGAAGCCTCTGGCCATCATTCCAACCTTCAGTGGGCACTGACCCAGTCTGAGTAGGCGCTGTCTGACAATTTCTTGTTTCTCAAACTGCCAATCCTGTGTCTCTTGCAGCCATCTCTGTGACTTGTGATACTGAGGTTTAGAGATGTTGCATATGGGCTTGGTGGCCACCAACATAACTCCTACATGACAAGTAATTAACCAAGGCAAGGCTGGAGCTCACAGTTAAATTCCCCACTTTCTCCTCCTTATCCCAATCTACATGCTGCAGTTCATATGGCCTATCAAAAAGTATCCCATCAAGATGCCCAGCAAACTCCAAGCAATGAGCAGGGCTGAGAATCTGACCCTGGGTTGTGACTGCATGCTGCAGTGGCACCCAGCACACGGGGCAACTAGGAATTTTGCTCCCAGGTGGAAGACCATGACCTGCATCTGGAACAAGCCTAAGATTCAGGAAAAGGACTGGTGGTCCTAACTGGGCCATGCCCAGTGAACTCCAAGCAGCCAGCAGGACCCAGAATACAACCCTGGGCTATATGTGCTGTGATGGCATCCCAGCACATGGGCGAACTTTGCTCTTAGGCAAACTTTGGACTACAGAGGATTAACTGTGCTAGCTTGAAGGGAGATTCAGTGACTGCCTCACCCAAAAAGAAGATCTCAGCAGGCTAAAGTCAGTGTGGTAAGTATGCCCCTAAAAAAGAAGTGTACAGTGGGTAAATAGCACCCATAGTAAAGCCCCTTCCAACTAACTGTAAGACCTGGGTGAGTCTGACAAGAGTGTGGGTGACCTACTCCTACACACAGAAAACATTAGGTAGAGTGATGAATGTGCCAAGAAAGGACTCCCCCAACTCAAAGAAAATCAAAAGAGACACACAGGTACACAATAGGGATGTAGTAGGGCCTCAGCCAACACAAACACTATAGATAGGGATATCTGATGACCTGGAATAACCTGAAGATAAAGTAGCAGCAGGAACTAAAAGTTGACCTACATCAATACTATGAGGCTTATCAGCCCAGGAAGAATATAGGATTCACACAACAGGCCCTTCAGTGGGAAGTCAGGTAACTGGCCCACCTTTTAATTGTGGGACCTAGAAATTGGACAAACATCAACTTTACATTAGGACCCCAAGATACACACCACCATCAGTTGACAATAGCAGGATTGAAGGACCAAACACTAACTCAAAAGGGGAAATTGGCAAAACGAAAAAGCAAAATGCAGTCTCAAATATCTAGTCCACCAGGAACAAGTACAGGAGACACTGAAATAGAGGACTCCAAAAGTAACACACCAGAAATCTCTGAAAAGAAAGCAAGTAAAATAAAAAAACAAATCCATGAGGCTATAGAGGAAATCAAATTAGAAGTACTCTCCCATGTAAAGATAAAAATAACAAACTTAGTAAAGGAGGTGTTGAATGCAACTAAAGAAGAAATAGAGAAAAAGGTACAGGAGCATGGGAAACTGATTGAAACCTTGAATTAACAATGTAGAAAACAAGAAGAATTCATAAAACAAACTCAAAGAGACATCCAAGAAACAAAAAATTCTATTCAAAGCATGTAAAAACATTTAAATGAAGCTGAGGATAGGATTTGAGACCTAGAAGACAGGATCACAATTAGTGATCATGAAAGGATAGAACTTTTAAAAATAACAAAGCAGCATGAAATGACAATCCAGAAGCTTCAAGATGATGCCAAGAGCAACAATGTAAGATTAATGGGCATTAGTGAAGATACAGGAGTCAATGCAAATGACATACGTAAACTATTCACAGAAGTAATAACAGAAAATTTCCCAAACATGGGAGGAAAATCTGATATGCAGTTAAGTGAGGCATATAGAATGCCAAGTAGTCACAATCAACATAAATCCACATCTAGACACATAATAATTAAGATCTCAGACATACAGCATAAAAACAGAATACTAAAAGCTGTTAGAGAAAAGACACAACTCACTTATCAAGGAAAAACCATTAGAATCACAGCAGACTTTTCAGCACAAACCCTCAAGTCAAGACAAGCCTGGAGTGAGGTATTTCAAGCCCTGAAAGAAAACAACTTTCAACCCAGACTGATATACCCAGCAAAACTTTCATTCAAATTTAATGGAGAAGCAAGACACTTTCCTGACAAAGAACAGCTGAAGAAATTCATGTCCACCAAACCAACCCTAGAAAGAGTACTGAAAGACATACTAGACAGAGATAAAAATGACCACAATCCCCAGAACAACAACAGAAAGAAACCATCAGGCAGGATGAGCAATTAAACAAGGGGGAAAAGCAGAAAGCAAACAACTAGAACATAACTTGGCAAAGTTAAGCCAGTAAATATCGGTAATATCCATAAACGTAAATGGCCTCAATTCACCTCAGATCTTATAAAAAGAGAGAGATTGACAGAATGGATCAAGAAACATGATCCCACAATATGCTGTATACAAGAAACACATCTGAAAGGAAAAGGAAACTCATAGATTAAAAGTCAAAGGATGGAAAACAGTATTCCATGCAACAGGAACCCAGAAAAAAACAGCGGTAACTATTCTATTTGCAGACAATGTGAACTTCAAAACTAAATGACTAAAAAGGATAAAGAAGGTCATTACATACTCATTAGTGGAAAAATTCAAGAGGAAGAACTAACAATTCTATGTATATATGCATGAAACACAGGAGCACCCAATTGTATAAGACAGATACTAATGGACATGAAAAACCAAATACACAAGAACACAATTATAACAGGGCACTTTAATGTCCAACTGTCACAAAGAGACAGATCAACTAGACAAAAAGTCAACAAAACAATAATATAACTGAATCATACCTATGAGCAAATAGACTTAGTAGATGTTTACAGAGTGTTCCCCCCAACCATATCAGAATGCACATTATTCTCAGCTGAGTATGGGATACTCTCCAAAATAGAACATATATTATCCCATAAAACATTCTTAAGTAAATGCAAAGGTATTGAAATCATCCCATGCATAATATCTGAGCATAGCTCACTGAAATTGGAAATTAATGGCTAAAGAATTTACAAAACCTGCATAAATACATGGAAATTAAATAACAGCCTTTTGAACAACCAGTGGGCTACAGATGAAATTAAAGAAGAAATAAAGCAATACCTACAATTCACTGAAAATATGGAAACAACATACTGTAACCTGTGGGATGCAATGAAAGTGGTCTTAAGAGGGAAATATATAGCAATAAATTATCATATCAAGAAAACAGAATGAGCACAAATAAACAACCTAATGCTCCATCTCAAGCTTCAAGAAAAAGAAAAGCAAGCTAAACCCAAAGCTCATAGAACAGAGGAAATCGTGAAGATTAGAGTAGAAATCAATGCAATTGAAACTAAAAAAAAAAAAAATACAAAGAATTAATGAATCAAAAAGCTGGTTTTCTGAGAGAATAATCAAAATTGACAAATCCCTACTAACCTTATCAAGAAAAAGAAAGAAAAAACTCAAATTCATGCAATAAGGACTGAAAAGAAGGAAATTATTACAGATCCCAAAAAATTGTAAAGGTCATGAACACCTACTTTGAAAATCCCTACTCACATGGAGTGAAAAACACAGAGGAAATGGACATATTTCTAGAAACATATGAACTACCAAAGTCAACCAAGAAGATATAGCAATTTTCAATAACCTAATATCAGCTATTGAAATTGAAAATGTAATTAAAAACTTACCAAGAAAGGAAAGCCCAGATCCTGATGGATTCACAATTGAATTCTACAAGAAATTTAGAGAAGACTTGATGCCAATACTCCTTAAATTCTTCAATGAAATTAAAAAGAAAGCAATCCTTCCTAAAACATTCCTGGAGGTAAGTATTACTCTGATACCAACACCAGAGAAAGACCCAACCAAAAAGCAGAACTATAGACCTATCTCACTAATGAACATTGATGCAAAGATTCTCAATAAAATACTGGCAAATAACATGCAACAAATCATCAAGTACATCATGACCAAGTGGGATTCATTCCAGGTATGCGGGGATGGTATTCAGTAAGTGTAATATACTAGATCAACAGAGCCAAAAACAAAAACCACATGGTCATCTCAATAGATGCAGAAAAGCTTTCCATAAAGTCCAACATTGTTCATGATAAATCCCTTCAGAAACTCAGAATACATGGTGTCTAACTCAATCTTATAAAGTCCATCTATGACAAACCAACAGCCAACATTATACTAAATGGACAAAAACTGAAAGGTTTCACTCTAAAATCAAAGACAAGACATGGATGTCCACTATCATCACTCCTATTCAATATAGTTCTGGAAATAGTAGCCAGGGCAACCAGACAAGACAGAGAAATGAAAGCAATAAAGATAGGAAAGAAGAAGTTAAATTATCATTATTTGCAGATGACATGATACTCTATATAGAAGACCCAAAAAACTCCATTAAAAGACTACTAGAGTAGTAAACAAATTCAGCAGTGTAGCTGGATACAAAGTCAGCGCTCAAAAATCAGAATTTCTGTACATAAACAAAAGCTCACTGAGAAGGAAATTATGGAAATATAGCCTTTCACAATAGCATGTAAAAAATGAAATACTTAGGAATCAACATATCCAAGAATGTAAAAGACCTATATGCTGAAAATTATGCTATTCTAAAAAAGGATATTGAAGCGGGGATATTAAGAAATGGAAGGATACTCCTTGCTGTTGGCTAGGAAGAACCAACATTGTGAAAATGGCCATACTCCCAAAACTGTTATACAGATTTAATGCAATCCCAATCAAAATGCCACTAACATACCTTACAGATCTAGAGAAAAGTCTCCTAAAATTCATTTGGAAATAGAAGAAAACTAGAATAGCAAATGCAATTCTGGGCAACAAAGACAAGACAGGAGGCATCTCAATTTCTGACTTGACACTATACTACAAAGCTACAACGATAAAATCAGCATGGTACTGGCTAATAAATAGACCTGAGGATCAATGGAACAGATTAGAAGATGCAAACACAACTGCAAAGACGCTCAGCCACCTGATATTTGACAAAGGGTCTAAACATGTTCACTGGAAGAAGGATAGCCTCTTTAATAAATGATGTTGGAAAAATTGGCTTTCCACATGCCCAAGAGTGAAACTAGACTTATGTGTATTACCATGCAGTAAAGTTAAAATGGATCAAAGACCAAAATATTAAAACAGAAACACTAAATCTACTGATAGGTAAAATTCTTGGAGACATAGGGGTAAGCAGTGAATTAATGAACAAAACACAAACTGCACAGGAAACACTTCAAAGACTCAACAACTGGGATCTCATATTATTGAAAAGTTTTTGCACTTCAAAAGAAATCACCCACAGAGTGAAAAGAAAACCCACAGAATGGGAAAGAATTTTAGCCAGCGACCCCTCAGACAAAAGACTTATATCCAGAACATATAAAGAATTGAAAAACATAGAGCCCACAAAATTCAAAGACCCTCTCCAAAAATGGACATCTTAGATGAACACACATTTCTCAGATGAAAATATACAAATAGCAAATAAATACATGAAGAAATGTTCACCATTACTGGTCATTCAAGAAATGTAAATTAAAACAGCATTGAGATTTCATCTCACTCTGGAAAGAATAGCTGCCATCAAGAAATCAACTGGTAACAAATGTTGGCAAGGTTGTGGGGAAAAAGGAACACTTCTCCACTTTTGGTGGGAGTGTAGACTGGTGCAGCCACTATGGAAATCAGTATGGAAATTTCTCAGAAGACTAGGATTGGAAGCCCCATTCAGTCCAGCTATTCCCGTCCTGGATATTTTCCCCGAAATACTGAAAAGGTCATGTCACTGTGATATATTTGCACCCATGTTCATAGTGACACAATTTGCAATAGCTAAATCTTGGAGACAACCAAAATACCCATCAACTACAGAATGGATGGAAAAGATGTGGTATTTTTATCTAATAGAATATTACTCAGCTATAAAAAGAATGATCTTGAGGCCTTCATAGGTAAATGGAAGCAACTGTAGACTATCCTCATAAGGGGAATAAATAAGACTCCTATTTGTAAATATTACATAGTGTCTTTAGTGTAAAAAGTAATAAAAACTGAAAAAGCAATAAGACTTAAAATGTTTAATTTCTATTGTAAAAAAGAAAGGGAAAGAAAGTGCTCTAAAGCACATAACTGCATGTGTGTTTAAGTGTATAAGATAGATAACCATATTACTAAGTTTTTGTTGGATCATTGAATAGAACTGTTCACACTCTCACTGTTGGAGTGTCCACTTTCTATGCCTTAATTTTGTAACTTGAACAACTATTTCTAAGATGACAGTATGCAATTTATCAACTATAAAAAAACTAGTTTCTGTCTCTTTAGTATTTTTCTCTAGGGTCATTGGCCACGTGGAGCCAGGAAAACTTTCTCTGCAATGGAGTGGCAGAAAGTGGATCTTCTTCTATAGCTGTGTAATATTTCACTGGCATTCATCTTATTCAGAAGAAAATCTCCATATATTCTCTTCTTGTCTGATGGGCCGACAGATGATTTCTGTTATTTAAAGTTCACTGTGCTAAACTATACCCTCCTTCCTCCTAGCTATCCCTGTGTTCCTTCCTGCCTTCCTTCCTTCCTGCCTGCCTCCTTCCCTTCTTTTATTTCTTTCTCTTCTCCTTTCATTTCATCCCCTTACCCCTTTACTCTCTCCTTTCTCTCATCCTGGCCCTTGTACTATGGCTTTCCTTTCCATCCTCTGTCTTAATTCCCACTCTTCAGATCCCAGTAAGGAGTCGATGAACTTGTCCAACTGACATTGTATTTCGTATTCTTTGTGTCACAGCAGATGTCTTTCTTTTACTTTCCTACAAAGGAATTGTGCAGTGGCTTTGCAAATACACTCTACATTTAAGGAAGAGAAAAGCAGTAAAAGCATGAGGTAATGGAAAAGCTGTCCTTGGGACTCCTGAGAGTATTTCTGTGCTGGTCCCATTCTCATTACCTTCTGAAGGAACAAAAATTTCAATTGCTGCTCTGTCTATTTTTATCCCATAAAGATTAGGACATAAATTCTTAAGGTTACAGAATTTTCCTTCCAGGTTTAGTACCATCAATTGTTTGTTGTAAGAAATCCACAAGAGAACAAATGAGTGTGAAACAGTTGCTTGATATTTCAAAGCATTAGCTTGGTGTAGGTGAACTGGGTAAACTCCAAGTTTTAAAAATTTCCTCATTCATCCAGTGTTTACACTAGGACTCAGGGTGGCACAGATGAAAGCATCAGGGTGAAGGATAGGTTCCGGCCCTGGCAGAATGAGAGTACTGATATTTTAGGGATAGCAAAACTAGAAACAGTGTTTGTTCCAACATAGCATCATTTTTGAAAGGAAGGTTTCTTAATGCTTAAACATTCATGAAACTTATTGAAATAACTACTGATAATCTTATGGTTAAAACAATAGCGAGTTTTGATACCCTTATGTATTATCCAATAATACTCCAATTATCTAGGAATCTTGAAATAAAAAGATAATTGAATTTCAATTTTTAATAGCTAAAACTCTTATTTTTATTTTAACTGTTTTGGATGAAAAGACTTTTAAAACATCTGCAAAGCAACATGACCTCTAAATCAAATACATTATTTGGAATGCATTTGCATGGTAGTTATAGAAAATCCATATTGTCTCATGTGACAATAGAAATTGGCTCTTATAATTAATTGCAAACTGTAGAGCACAGGTGCACAAAATAGGAACTTATACAATGGCTAAGATCCAGTGCTTTTCTGCCTCTTCTCTAGGGAGCTGGGTTCACTTTGAAGCCAGTTTGCCTCGTGAGCACAGCGTTGCTGCCAGTGCTCATAGGGATGCATGCTGCCTTTTTGTTCCCACAGGAAAAATAAAGTCTCTTTCCACATCTATCTGCCAAAACACTGAGTGCTAGACTGAGCCAACTAACAGATCAAGTCTGCCCACACTCCAAGCGGAGTGACCAGAGAAAGAGCAAAGCCTCCTTTACACACCAGTCCTTGATTTAATCACTGGAGCAAAGCAATGGCATCAGTTTCTGTTCCACAGGCTTGGGAATTTTCTTGTTGCTCTAACATGAAGGTATTTTTATGCTAATAGTTGGGTTATGTTAATCAGAATATCTCTATATTTATTATCAGTATCTATCTATTGCTCAACATGGTGACTATAGTTAATAACAATGTATTGTGTTGGTGAGAATTGCTGACAG
Organism: Hydrochoerus hydrochaeris; assembly: GCA_004027455.1. Taxonomy (NCBI): domain Eukaryota; kingdom Metazoa; phylum Chordata; class Mammalia; order Rodentia; family Hydrochaeridae; genus Hydrochoerus; species Hydrochoerus hydrochaeris. The sequence continues at coordinate 467,274 of PVLA01000434.1, read as the reverse complement.
TAGCTTTTAAAGGGTCTAACCACAAACAAGTACGTGAAACAATGCATTCATCAGACCAACTGAGTCATTCCACAATGTAAACATATTCCAAAACAAAACGTATGGCACAATAAATACCTATGATTTTTCTTTTTCAAGTAAATAAATAAATTAAAACATTTGTAAAGGTACTTATTAAAAACCTGTTAGAAAAAGGAGAAGAGTGAGCTGGGTGTGGTGGTGCAGGCCTGTAATTCCAGCACTCGGGAAGCTGAGGCAAAAGAATTGCTACAAGTTCAAGGCCAGCCTGGACTACAAAGTGAGTTGAAGCCCAGCCTGAACTGCATAGCAAGACCTTGTCTCAGAAAGACAAAAAAAAAAAAAAAAAAGGAGAAGAAGAGTAGCAATTAGACACGTAGGGGTCCTTCCTGCTATTTTCTATGAGTTGTCTATAAATTTGCATCATTTCAATGATAAAGGGAAAGAAATAATACACAGTTTTAAGAATTAGTCTCCTTGAGGATGGCGTCGTTTTGTTGTCAGTTAGAACTGTCACCTGAAAAGCCCATTCAGTCCATATTTTAGTCAGTGCCCCTACAAGAGACAGAGCCTATGTTCGGGTCTCATGTGAAGGTAGTGTGTGTAGGGCAGCGACATCCGCTACATACATGTAGGGAAGTTAAGATAGTTATGCTATGAATTCATTGACTGTAAAGGTTTGTGCCTATATTGTTTGATCAATTTTTCTTGCCTATATCTTTTTTTTTTTCTACTGAGGATTAAACTCATGACCTTGAGCTTGCCAGGCAGGAGCTTATGCCACTGAGCTAAATCTCCAGCCCCTTCATACCTATATCTTGTAATATGAGCAACAACTTTGAAGATAACAACACACGATGCATTAGCCATTGTTACTCTCCTACAATATTGTTTTTGAAACTTTGTGCCATTGTTTTTATCTTTTTCTTTTAAAGAATTCATAAGTCCTGTTGTTTTCCTCCTTCCCCTGAAGCATATGAGTGATGAATGACATGGTTCCAATCATTTGGTAAGCTGATTTGGTAGAAAGAAGGTCTTGAGCTGGTACTGTTTCTACATAATTGATTATATTTTGGGATTTAGGAGTGCTTAGTGCTATATAATAATATTATTTTAGACTTTTTGTTTAACTCATTTATCTATGTCAAAGAGTAGGGGCTGTAACTCCTCCTCACTCCTCTACTCAGTTCTATCTGTTGAAAAAATTCCCCATGTAGTGACTGGTGATCAATGCATCAACTTAACAGTCCCCAAGACATAGAGCTCCCTAGGAAAGCTGCGCTGAGAAAGTAGCCAAGTCTGAGGTCAACATAAGGGAATTTTACTAGCATTCATTCATGCTTAGCCTTTGTGAGTCAACGTGTGGAGAACAAAAACCAAACCAAAACGAACAGCAAAACCTGAAAGCTAAGGATCGTAGACCACTTTGCATAGAAAATTGTCAGCAGGTTTAGAAGTTCCAAGGAAATTAAAGCATTTAGGTGTCCAGAAGGCAAATAGCACCCTGAGATCTTTCCTCTGGGTAGCAAGAAAGAGAGGAAGGGCACCCTTCTGACTGATCTGTAAGATGCATATCACAGAGAGAAGGTTTATGTTGCCGTTTCACTTTTCCTGTCCTGGTAAAAATGGCAGCAGCAACATTAGCAGCAAAATCAGTAAGTAAAAAGAAAACAAGGGCCCAGATAGACACCCTATAGATGCCAAGGACTCATGAATTGAATGTGTCTCTCCCACCCTTGGCGTGGAAGGATGCAAAGAAAGATGGGCATGGTGACTTCCTTCCCTATCTCAGCCGGAATGACATAAAAGCCCTGCATAAGGGTCTGGAAGATGAAAGAATGTGGGGAGGGAAGAGCAACAGGAATATTCTCCAGTGGAAATGGCAATCCAGGACCTGAAACACCATCCTCACAACCTGATCTCCCTTTCCTGTTCAAAGTATGGATGCATCCTGTTGTACAAGGAAGATGCTCTGGTTGTTATCTCCTGCAGAATTCCTCAACTGGCAGATAAGGAGGTAGAGTCAGAATTTAAGTGAGCAGTAGAGGTTGGTCTCAAAGGCAGCTACTGCCTTAGACATCCTCTTTAGGTTGTTTACCAGAACTACCAGAGGCAAAACGGCAACAGCCACTGAAATGATGCTTTTTCTTTTACCTCTTGGCGGTGCCTACTCGAACATACATTCTGTCAGCCCTTAGCCTCCTGGAGGTCACAAGCAGTTAAGGCAAATAAAAGACCATCTTGACTCCAAAAATAGTGACTCTAATCTGCTTATGCAACCACTGGGGTGATGGGCATGTCCTGATAATTTGGAAAAATGGGGCTTTAGGCGATAGTGTGTCATGTTCTGCATTAGATAAAGTCCAGTCATGGCGTAAAAAACTTACTATTAAAATTAGGTTAGTGTACAATAGGTCTACATACTTATTTATGAATCCCGTGGCAGAAAGATGAATTATTTGTTATGGTTTTTGTTAGTCTAGCTTGTTATTCTAGTCCTTTTTTGTGGGTGCTAGCAAACAACTTTTATACTTTTTGCATATTCTTTTTATTTTTGCTAGTTAACTCTCCTGTAGAAGGCAGAAATTTGGTTAGATATTAATTCTTTTTGCCTCTTTTGGCTTGAAATTCTAACTTGTGTGAAAACGAGTCAAAATTGTCCTAGATTTTAGAATCTCCAGCAGGGTGGCTGAGATGGCTAGCTATCTACTAATAATGCATGCCCTGCCTTCCTTATACAGTAGAGGCTAGAAAGTGCTGCCCAGCCAGGGACTACATTTCCCAGCCTTCCCAGCCCTCCCTCCCATTACATCCACCTGTAACCATGTGATTGGTTCTTGCTAATAGAATGTGACAGAATGTGTTTACCATTTTGAGACTGATGTCCCAAAGCAGGTGTGCCACCCATCCTCTTCTTCCCATCTGCTCCCTGGAGGAGAAAATGGTTCATGAGAAAATGCAGATGTTGCCAAGAAGAGGCTTTCTTGGAAAAATAACATAGGGATTAAGTCATTGAGTTTCAATTTGATTAGTGTTTTGCTTGTTCTATGGATAGGTCTGAAAATATTTAAGCTCTTTACATGCTAGAATTAAACCTAAAAGTTCCTTAATTTTTAGTGTTCCAAAGCATCTTAAAATGAGAGCTTTGACAAATGGCTGTCTATAAATCTAAAGTACAATAGCTTGTTAAAACTTTGTGAATTTGATAGAATGGTGCATGCTGCCATCTTAGAGAAAAAAGAACAGAATTTCATGATTTTGACTTACGAAAGAAGAGATTGCTTCTGCTCTTTGGTGGGCTGGCTAAAGATGTGACCCAGGGTAGATCACATTTACCCTTATGAATCGGAGGGAAATCAAATTGAGATGTGATACTTTATCACAAGTAGGTTGTAAATGTAGCCACATGGGGCATTTATCTCTTCTTGGAAGCTTGCAGAAATGGATCATTAAAAATCTTCCACCTTTCTCAAAATGCACAGCAAATGAAGTATTTTGCCTGGTCCTTATCCATTCTGAAAGCTAAGGGATGTGGAAATGGAAAATCACAGCATATATGAGCTGTCGGGAAATATACTCAAGCTTACTGGCTGGAAAATTACACTGGGTATCTGCACACAACCTCAAGACTTTAACAGGAAGCAGGACCAGGGTAATTTACTTCAAAATGTATCTGTGCTCTTGCTACTGAGACATAAAGCATGTCAAACTGAAGTGATTAGTGGATGTTCAAGTGGGCTGAGAGATAGTCATGAGACTTCAGACTGAGAAAAACTAAGAAGGGAACAGGGCAGTGACTTCTGCTAAATTTTATCAGAAGCAGCCAGAGGGCAGCACGGCAGTTTGGTTTTAAATGCCAAAAAATAAAATAAAATAAAAAAACTCTCTCTAAACAGATTCTTATGCCAAAGAAATGAACCACAGATGGCGTTTCTTATTCAAGGTTCACAGACACCTCCCACAAACACCAGACTAAGATATCATCAAGCATTCAAATGAGAATAAGAATAAACATCTAGAACTTAGACAAGCTATCTGAAAAAAGAAAAAGACAGTAAAACCCGGATCCACCAATCGTAGCAAATAGAAAACTGTGGGCACACAGAGGTAGGCAGATTTATTAGATAGCACTCTATTAAACAGAATCTCTAATCCTAAATGGATTTGGAATCGTTTTGGAAAAAGAGTTTTAAAAAACCTAAAATAATTTATAGCATGTATGCTGGATTTTTTTTAACTTCACTATTCCAAATAACTTTTAAAATCAATCCAGCTTGAGTCAAGTGCTCTATGCAGTCAGCCTATTTTCACAAATGGTCCCTGAAAAAATTACAGAATTATGTCCCTGAACCCATAAAAACAGATTTAATTCCATTCACCATACTGGTACTCTTAAGACTGACTCAGACATTTCATAAAGGTTATTTAGGCAAAAGTTGTTTCTGCCTAATCCTTAGATAATGAGAAAATCTGATTAAGAAGACTATTTTGTTATTTTTAGTATGTTAATGTATTCTTTTTATCCATTATTCTTTGATCTAGTCCATAGTGTGTTACATTCATGAGAATTTAAAATACGACACTCAATCTAAGAAAATGAGTTAGTATCAACATTAATTCTTCTTAGTTTATAATAACATAATAAATTTAAACTAACAATCCTATTGCATCATTCTCTGATTTTCAGCTATTTTTCAGGGAGGGACTTGATCATAAATATATGGACCAATATTTTTAAGATGCACAAATCAATGTCCATAAGAAGTATGAAAATAATTTAGGAAAAATAATTTTGTGGATCATTGATGTTTTGTGAAAGTTTTAGGATAGTCATTATCTCCTCCATTGTTCCTTTCCATAGTTTGGAAAAGCTTTGGTGCTTTCTTAGGAGACTGCCAGATCCATTCGTTTGTTTATGCTTCAGTCTTTTCAGCTAGCCATGTATTCAAATAAGCAGAAAGTTGTGTGGTTTGACTAGGTTCCTAACAAATACATGTGCTCAGCACTTTTACTCAACAGAAGATAGTCCTCTTAAATATCAGGCAAAGAAGTTATATGCTGTCACTTTTCTGACAGCTGCCTCATTTAAGTCTGGGTTACAGATTTTCCATTAACTGGCTTTGCCTTAATGAACTTTTTGACCAGTCCAAGATTTGTAATTATTAAAAGCAAAAAGCTTTGATTACTTTTGATTCATGTTAAGGTCAATCAGTGGAAATAATAGTCTCAGAGCAATTTGTGAAGGGCTGGAAAGTTATTAATTATTCATTTTGGAAAGGGAGTAGATAAAAAATAACAAAGATAAAAAGCAAGGTTCAAGGTTTGGTATTTTGATCTGATTGTGAGTAATTTTTCTTTTCCTTTAAGACAAACTTTCTTTCAGTACATGAAATGTCCCAGTAAGAGTATGTGTAATTTGATGATATCTGGTAAACTATCTTTACCCTTTTGCATTTTAAAGTGGGTATTGCTGTTATTGTTAATAATATCCCTATTGTGCCTGGTAGCAATCTTTCACTTACTTAATTTTTATTCAGCATATTCCTTAAGCATCTATAGGTGACAAGTGCAGACAATATGACTTTTTTCTTCCATCAACAGCCTCTGTTCCTTTTCAATTAAATATTATGCTTGCTAGTCATTTTGGACATTCACTATTACCTGTTGAATAATAAGCACTTACTGCTGAAGTAAAAGGAAAAATCAGCATTGACCTTTTCATAGCTTAAGCCAGTCCTTGGCCCAATCTTTTTTTTATCCCCACTTTGGTATCTAGGATCATACTCATGACCCTGTGCAGCCACTTATACCAGTGAGCTAAATCCCCAGCCCTCTTGGCCTAATCTTTGAGGGGAGTGGTGTGTGTGTGTGTGTGTGTGTGTGGGGATTAGTTGTGTGTTTGCATCCGCAATCTACCCTTGCTTGTAACACCGTCTTTTGCTGCCTCACTTCTTCTTTTTTCCCTTCTTTACTGTTTGCAACCAGACTTAAATGCTCCCATGTCTTTACACATCAGCAGAAGCCAGCCCATCAGACTAGATGGCCTTCTGCTCCAGTTAAGTGACTGGACATCTGTGAAGGACGAACTTCAAATGGCTGAGTGAGTGAGTCTCATGGTCTCTTATTGAGGTTGCCAAACTTTTCCAAGCCAATGGAAAAGGATAACATTGGACACTGTGACCCATCCTGAATTTCTAGGAAATCCCAGTGGTTTGAACACTGTCATCTAACCTGCAAAAGCACTTTCACACTTACCATGTACCTCAGTTTAGGGCTCAGAGAAAATAGACCATGTATTTACATCCTCTCAGTAAGAAGGGTTAAGCCCCCTGCAGCCCGTATCCTTTCAAGACATGAGCTAACGGTGGCTTAGCCCTTGTTACTGAAAGGATATTTTCCTATTTGTGGGGAAGGTTTGGAGGGTAAATAGTCTTTGAGATCCAAAGCAATAAATCTCTAGTAATAGAATTTCAGGTTACTTGAGTTCTTGGTAGAGACAGGTTTCTTCTTCGCTAGAGGATATCCTGGCATACCTCATTTCACACCAAGCAATCCATTGCTCATTCTTTCTATAATTAAGGCCTAATCTTTTTTGTTCACAGACCTTGATAGCTGGTCATTACTTCAGACCCTGGCAAGTATACTCCCGGAGTATAATATATTCAGCTGAGGTAGAAGAAAAATGGAAGAATTTATTAAAGCTATAGCTACCTTTTAGCTACTTAATGGTCCAGGTGTTAATTTTGAGGGGAGTAGTTAGTTTTAGGTTGGATTCTGCACCAGTCAGAGTTTGACATCTGAAAGTTATGGACTATAGTACTTTCAAAGCAGAGACTGTATCTTATGTAACTAGGTACACTTCAATGTACTGCATGCAAACAGGAACTCAGTGATTTCTTAGTAATGGAGAGCTATAAAGACAGTGTTTACAGTTGTTATCAGAGAAACATGTCTGTCTTCTTTTTTTTTTGTATATTTGAATCCAAACACTAGGAATCACCAAACCAAAGATGATTACTTCCTTTTATTTTATTTCAATTTATCACCGACAGAAAATGTTATTTTAGGTAAATATCTGAGTATTTAAAATAGAGTAAGTCAAGTTAGATACAAATAAATGCATTAAAATAAAATAATTTGAATGTTTATCCTTCTAATAAAACAAAAAAGCAGAAAGCAAGGCAACACTGGTTTTGATATAAGATATTTTAACCTTTTAATGAAAATCATTTTATTAAATTTTTTGCTTATAATAATCATATATTTATTGGAAAAATATTTAAATACAGAAAAAAATTTAACTTTTACCTTCTAGAAATAGCTACCATTGACTTTTTTCTATTTTAAAGAAAAAAGCAATAAAACAGTAGTACAAAATTTCAAAACAAGGTTTTAGGAGAATAACAATAGTTAGTAAATTGCATATTTATATCTTTAAAGTAGTTGCTCATATTACAAAATATAGGCAATAGAAGCAGGTCAAACAATATAGGCACAAACCTTTGTTTTCTGTACTACTAATGGGAATTAATAGTGTAACTATCTTAATGATTTTGTGTGTGTGTGTTTTCCTTATCCCTTCCTTCTTTTCTCCTTTCCCTCATCCCAGTCTCTCCTTCCTTTTAACTGTTTCTTCCAATTTCACAATACCTATTGTAAATTTTGGTTCTTACTTTTCAGCTTCTGACACTAGGGAGACAATATGATGTTTACACATATGAGTCTGATTTATTTCATTTCTGAGTATGGTCTCAAGTTTTATTCATTTCCCTATAAATGTCTTAAGTTTATCTTGCTTTATAACTGACTAGTATTCCATTGTATAAAACTAGTATATCTTTTGTTATCCATTCTGAGTTGATGGGTGTTTGGCTATTACAAGATTTAGCTTTTACAGATTGTGCTACTATAAATAGGGGTGCACAAAATCACTATGGTATGATGTTTTAAATTCTGGAAAAATACATAGAAGGGGAATACCTGGGACAAATGGGACCTCTAATCCCTGTTTTTTGAGGGATTCCACACTGATTTCCATAGTAGTTATACCAGTTTACATTCCCACCAACAATGGAGGATTCTTTTTTCCCACAGCCATTGTTATTGTTATTTTCTTGAAAACAGTCATTCTTACAAGGGTAAGAAAGAATCTCAGTGTTGTTTTAATTTGCGTCTTTTGAATGACCAATGATGTTGAACATTTTTTCATATGTTTGTTTGCTATTTGTATTTCTTCTTCTGAGAAGTGTGTGTTCACCTCATCTGCCCATTTTTGGACTGGGTCTTTGAATTTGGAGGATTTGATTTTCTTCAATTCATTGCATGTTCTTTTATAGAATTCCTTTGTCAGAGGGACAATGAGCTAATTTTTTTCCACTCTGTCGGTTGTCTTTTCACTTTGTTGGTGATTTCTTTCAATTTGCAAAAGGTATTTAATAGGATGAGATTGTTGTTTGTTTGAAGTGTTTCCCATGCTACGTGGGGTTTGTTTATGAAATCTCTGCCTGCTTGACTTCAAGATTTTTACCTATTTTCTCTTCCAGTAGATTTATTGTTTCTGTTTTAATATTTAGATCTTTGATTCATTGTGTCTTTGGTGATAGATAAGAATCTAGGTTTAGTATTTGGTGTGCAGAGAGCCAGTTTTTCTAGCACCATTTATTAAAGAGGCTATCTTTCTTCAAGTGAACATGTTTGGTGCCTTTGTTAAAGATATGGTGACTGAGTGTGTTTGTAATTATGTATACATCTTCTAATCTGTCCCACTTGTCTTTAGGTCTGTTTTTTTTTGTTTGTTTGTTTTGGTTTTTTTGCCAGTACCAGGCTGATTTTATACTGTAGCTTTGTAGTATAATTTCAAATCAGGAGTTGTAATGCCTTCTACCTTGCCTTTGTTGCCCAGGATTTCCCTTGCTATTCTAGGTCTTGTCTATTTACAGTTGAATTTTAGGAATATTTTCTCTAGTCCTGTGGAGTATGTTCATGGTTTTTTTTGGGGGGGGGCAGGTTTGGTGCCAGGGATTGAACTCACAACCACACGCTTGCAAGGCAGGCGCTTATGCCGCTGAGCTAAATCCCTGGTCCTGTTCATGGTATTTTTAGAAGGATTGCATTAAATCTGTGTAACAGTTTGGGGAATATAGCCATTTTTGAAAAGTTAGTTTTTCCTATACATGAGCAAGGGATATATTTCCATTTTCTGATGTCCTTTTCAAGTTCTTTTTTCAGACTACTGGCATTAAATCTTCTCTAAGTTTCTTATAGAATTCAGCAGTGAATTCATTGGAGTTTTTCTTTGTTGGTAAATTTTTAATTACATTTTCAATCTTATTAACTGATACTGGATTATTCAGAATTTTTATATCTCTTGATTTGGATTTGATAATTCATATGTATCTAGGAGTCTGTCCATTTCTTCTGTTTTCCATCCTATGCGAGTAAAGATTTTTAAAGTAAGCATTGATAGTCTTTTGAATTTTCACAGTTATCTGTAGTGATTTCACTCTTGTCATTCCTTATTGCATGAATTTCAGTATTTTTCCTTTTTTTGATGAGGTTTGCTAAGGGCTTATTAATTTTATTTATTCTTTCAAAGAACCAACTCTTTGATTCATTAATTCTTTGTATTTTTTTCTTGATTTCCATTGCATTGATTTCTGCTCTAATCTTTACAATTTCCTCTCTGTTATAGGCTTTGGGCTTGTCTTGCTCTTTTTTTTCTAGAAGCTTGAGATATAATATTAGGTTATATATTTGTGCTCATTCTGTTTTTCTGATATGAGAATTTGTCACTGTAAATTTCCCTCTTAGAACTGCTTTCATTGCATCCCATATGCTCTGGTATGTTGTATCTGCATTCTCATTTAGTTGTAGATATTGTTTAATTTGTTCCTTTATTTCTTCTGTGAACCATTGGTTGTTTAGGAAAGTGTTATTTAATTTCCATGTGTTTATGGATTTTTTTTGTAGTTTCTTTGCCATTAATTTCCAATTTCATTGCACTATGGTCATAAAATCACTGTTGACATTTTGCTGAATAGATTTTTATTTTTAATGCATATTAACATGAAAATTCTTTGTGTGTGTGTGTGTGTGTGTGTGTGTGTAGTTAAACAGAGATCTAGTCAGATTAAAATATACAATTTCATAACTTCCCTTTTTCTCCTAGCTGTCCTTGCATTTCTATATTAATAGGTAACAACCTAAATGACCACATGAAAATTTCATGCTAGAAATTTACTGAAACTGATAGTCATTTATTATTTGCATAGTCTTGCTACTACTAACATAACAGTATTGACATTTTTTGGTCTTGAAAAGTTTTCTGGAATATTTTTTCGAGCCTCTGAAATGAAGTGTCTGGTGAGCTTGAGAAATCACATAGTGAACGTCATTTTCACCGGGCCCGGGCCACTACTGTGATGGTCAAGTGAGAATGGAAATCTCAGGTTCCCCTTTCTCAACAAGGAGCATGCTACCCCTTGAAAATGGGACATTTCTTTTCGAGAAACTGAAATGTGTTTTTCAGACAGCTTGAAAAAATGCATTTCTTACTTCCCACCCATTTACTTCATATTTTGGTCACTCTAATGGATTTGGAAACCCTCTCACATTTATCTATATAGTTATTAACTTTTCCTACAAAAACATCTCATTTCCCACAAATATCAAATAAATATTTGTTAAAATCATGTCATGATCAATTTTCTGCCTGCTAATAATTTCATATGTGCAGTAGGAGTGGAACATTTCAAATATAGGAACAAGGATTTTCTGCAGGAGGACTTGTCGTGTGGGTTCAGTTTGTGGGTTGTTCTTCAATTATCTTTTTTTGGGAGTAAATCCATTTGCTGACTTAATTTCAACCTGCATTACTCTGATTTTGCTGCTGAAGCAGGAAGAAAAATTGGTTTCCATAAATATCATTATAAATACTTTACTGGATTGCATTATGACAGCAATGAAATTGTAGCATTTTGGAGCTAAAAGGAATTTAGAGACCTACAGGATTCTGAACCCTTGGCCTGGGCTACTAGCCTGAACTTAAGGAGTCCAGAACCCCAGAAATAATTTGCATATGTGTGTAATGTGTATCTGTTCAGTTTTTTGAGAAACAAATGTCCAAAATTTTTTATTAGATTTTTAAAGAAATCCATGATATAATAATTGGTTAAAAAATACTGAAAGACCTCATTTTGAAAAGGAACACCCTGAAACCCAGAAACCTTTCTCAAGGTTAGATATACAACTGCTTATAAATTACTTATATGACCAAATCAATAGAAATCCAGTGTTTCCAATGTACATCAACATGATTTTGAAATCACTTTAAGTGTAACAGAAGGATAACTGAGGAATAAGAAGGTGTATTCCTGAACCCCAATTCTTCCATGTAGCTTCCTAAATCTGAGTTTCTGTTACTTCATCCATAAAAATATCTCTTACAGAGTTGTTTTGAAGTTATAAGGAGTTTGTGGGGTGCAGATGTAACTAGGATAAACATAGAGAAGACCTAGTGTTGGAGAGTCTTATTTTAGCAACTGGTAGGAAGTATTTAGAAGTCATTTCCCATTTCATCCATGATAAATTAGGCCTAATTGCAGAACATGTCTTACAGGGCTTGTGTTAGTGAACTTTCTGTCTTGATAATGAACGCTGGTTATAATTTGTGCACAAACTACTTATGGAGAAGTTTTATTAGTTCATGGTTTTGGATGTTCTAAGTCCAAGATCATGGCCCTACTGATTTGTCCTCTACTAAGGGCCTAATGGCAGATGGTGTCACAATGGGGTAGAAACACAAGTGAGGGCAAAGTACCACAGATCACGCAGGAAACCAGAGAGATGAGGAGCCAGGCTTGCTCCTTTGACAACCATCTTCTCATGAGACCCACCAGAAGTCACACAAAACTATCTTAATGCATTTCCAGGACAGCTGCTCCAGTAAGCCACAAGGCTAGGCCCATTCTCTTAAAAGTTCCACTACTTGTCAAGACCACCGCCCTGGGGACTGAGCCTTTAGTACACGCAACCCTGGGGGACTCTCAGAACATAATTAGACAGTAGTAGGATTTCTATGAGGAATACATTTGATAATCAACTCATAGTATTGAGAGCAGACATTTATTAGTGCTTAATAAATGTTAGCTACAACTATTAATATTTTCTCATCGGTATTTTGCAGCAAGTCAGTTTATCCCATTTGATCACAACAACAATCTTGTGAGATACTATATATCTGTGTGTGTGTGTGTATATATATATATATATATATATATATATATATTCAAATAAATGTATTTTAATTGTAAAAAATTTGGAAAAGTTATTTTATTCTTTTGCATTTTCCAGTCCTATAACTGGAACATATATTATTTTAATAAGCTACATTTTTCATTTAAAAAAATTACCCAAGTATTAATGATTAATTAATTCTTGACAAATGTGCCAAGACAATTCAATGAGAGAAATAATTATTTTTTAAATAAATGCTTCTGGAACAATTGACCAAACATGCAGCGGAATGAAGTGGGACAATTTGTACAAATATGTAAAATTCACTACAAATGGATCAAAGATCTAAATATGAGAGCTAAGTGAAATAAGTCAGATACACAAGTTTAAATGTCACATTGTTTCTCTCACATGAGAAACTCAAAATGTAAATAAAAGAGTAAAATAAAAGATAAAAAATATGGAAATAGATCTTCCACAAAATGGAATGGGACCAAGAAATGAAGGGAGGAGGAGGTAGAGAAGGGATGGAAAAAGGATTAAGGAGTGTTGTGTCCATGCACCAGCTCTCTACAGTGAATGTGATCATTACGTACTGACAACATAAACTAATAAAATTTAAAAAAAATTTCTAAAATTAATTGTAAGAATAAGTTTTTGTGACTTTAGATTAGGCAGTGGGTTATTAGCTATGACACCAAAAGGATAAATTAGATAACCAAGAAAAATATATAAATTAGACTTAAAGTTAAAAATCTACTGTGCTTCAAGTGACATCATCAAGAAAGGAAGGAAAAAATTACAGAATGGGAGAAAATATTTTGAAATCGTATTTTTGATGAAAAACTGCATCCAGACTATATAAAGACTGCTTACAAATCAATAATACAAAGATAGTTACCTGAACAAAGAAATTTCCTCAAATACAATATGCAGATGAACAGTAAGTACATGAAAATAATATCACTACTATTTATTATGGAAATGCAAATAAAAATCACAGTGAGATCTAATCTTACCTACTAATAGATTACAATAAAAGACAGACAAAATCAGTTGTAACAATAGTACTTTTGCTCCTACTGTTTTAGATAATATAACTTCTTGGTTTATTTTCTTATGCGGAAGTCTCTAGATATACTTGGCTTGGTTTTCCACCTCCTTGCCCACTGGATCCTTGTAGCAGTTGAGGAACAAGCCCTTCAGTTTTCAGCAATAGGACGCACATACCAAGAGGTGACAGCTGCCGGTGCCTGCCCAAGCTGTTGTAAATTTCTTTTGTTCTCTTCTTTCCTTGTGACCCAGCCAGGCAATGGCTGCCACACTCTCAACCACAGACAGCCGCTGAAAAGAAGGAATAAGGAAGAAACACTGAAAATCCAGAATGACTTTTCCCTCCCCACACTGTTACCATTGTCTCTCACTGCCATTACAGGGTCACCTTCTCACCTAGTCCCCTTGCTAGGTTCCTGAAGTACAATGTGCATGACATCCAGTGTTCCTTCTCCATCATTTCTCATATCAAGACTACCAAGTATTCCCCCTATTAAATAACTGTTCAGGACTCCACCGAGGCCTATAGACCTAAACAGTCCTGTACCATTCTACCCCAACTTTCTGCTCTCTAGTCCTGCCTCCCTTGATTTCCCCCATCACACGATGACAGCCAAGCAAACTGCTCCACGACTTTTGCATTACTCCTCTTCTTCCTGGAATATTTTCTCCCTGATATATCTCTGTGCTCTCTCCAAGTGCTGCCACGTTTTCAGTAAGTCACAAACACACGTGGCTATCATTGCACTTTCTCATTTATGGCTTCATTTTCTTATAAGGCACTTATACAAATCGAATTACTACATATTTCTTTATAGCTTATCTCTGTTCAAATGAATGAAAGTACAGTAAGATCAGGGACTACAGACATTACATTATATTGTAATGTTTTAATTTACAATTTTCGAACTTTATGCAAGAGCAATAATTTTTTTTTTCAAAAAGCCTGCTATCTCAGAGTTTCTTTACCTACACAAAGGTATTTCCATTCTTTCTGAGCAAAGAGAAGTAAAGGTCAAATAAATGGCCCCAAATCACTTACTAAAAGAATATTATGTACATAGTCTGTAAGAGGTATTTGTGTAAAAGGGAAAATCAGAATCAACAGCATTTTAGGAAAAAGAAGACTGTTACTTGCGAAGAGGTTCAGGAGAATCAAACTTTAAAAAATTGTTCCCACCAAATATAAGAGAAAAAAATCCAAGATTTGAAAGGTTACTAACTCATAATGAGCTGAATATGTTGAATAAAATGTAAAACTTTCACAATTATTATAGTAGCAAAACTCAGAATTAACAGCATTTTAGAAAAGACTGCTGCTTGCCAAGAAGTGCAGTGGAATCAGACATAAAACCGTGCTGTCTCCACCAAATAAAAATACAACATGCATTCAAAGGAAAAAATCTAAGACCTTAAAGGATACTAATTCAGAATGATCTGGATGTGTTGGAAAAAAATGTTCACAGTTATAACTAAAAAGAACAGAGCAGTTTTTCAGACATCATCATTATAAAAACCAAAGGTAGAATTTTTTTCCTTGAACAGGAAATAATGTTCAATGCTCCATTCATTTAGGGACCAGCACTTGATGAGCTGACCTGTTCTTTTTGCTTTCTGTCAGTGCAAAGTGTTCTTTCTTTTCTGAAGGTGAGTCATGATGTGCGCACTTATTTATAATGACTAGCAGGTCAATGTGTTAGTTTGCTTCCATACACCTAAACAGAGTGATTTAGAGAGATTGACTGGAAAAGAATAGCAAAGATACATCTGACAACTGGAAACCAAAGAAAAGTGTGTGTCATATTATTACCAAGAAACATTTATTCAAACCTATGGTTGATGATTAAGCAAACTAGGAGAGTAAACTAAAACTTCCACAGGACACTCTCCTAATGGAAACCAATTGGTCAGAAAATAACTAGACATTGATAATCAGTTAATTGTTACTTCTATTTGGGAGTAGACTACTAGGGGGTAAGATTCACTTCTTATCTATGGGGATCATATCTAAGATATCCAGTGGATACCTGAAGCCAGTACTAGGCTCTATGTGCACTGTGTATTTTACTATATATGTGCCCAAGATAATGTTTAATTTTTAAGTTAGTTTAATTTATAAATTACAGTAAGAGATTTAACAACTGTAGCAATGACGTAGTAGAATAATTATAGTAGTATGATGTAATAAAATTTTTGAATATTGCCTTTTTTCCTCAAAATACCCTACTGCATTGCACTTACCATTCTTGTTATAACTTGAGATGATGCAGTGATTATGTGATTAGATGAAATGAGGTGAATGCTGTAGGAACTGTGACTTCAGCATGCATTTCTTCTTAATAACTCTAGAACTTTTATGTTTTCATTTAAAAATAGTTTCTCTTTTGACATATCTAAATTCCTAATATTACTATCTTTGTACTTTAGGCCATTATTGAGTAAAAGAAGAGTGATTTGAACATGAACACTATGATACTACAGAAGTTGGTCTGATCCTTGGGATGATTGCTCTGTGGCTGATGGGTGAGTGGTATATAAGACATAGAAATGTTGGACATGGAATGGTTCATGTCCTGGGTGAGAAAGATCATGATGATGTGAAACTTCATTATGCTACTCAGAAAAACATGCAATTTGGAAACTGATAAATTATCTTTTTATGGAATTTTCTATTTAATATTTTTGGACAATGGCTAACTGAAACCACAGGAGGCAAAACTGTAGACAAGAAGGTTGAACTACTGGGTTTTTCTTACCTATGCTTATCTCTGGAGAAACCATGGCTGGATCTTGGCTTATTAAGTGTATGATATTTCTTATGTTGGTGTATAAGATGGATTAGGTCAACCTGCTGAAGATTTTCAGCAGTTTTTTTTTTTTTTACAAAATGGACATACAGATTATTTGCACCAGGTTTATAATTTCTCAATTTCTGTCACTGGGTTCAGACAATGTCCTGATTTTGACTGTGTGGCCCAAAGTGCTTAAAAGATTCCTCTTTACACAAGTGGTTCTTCTTAAACTGCACATCTTGTATCTATTTTGGTGGTCTGGACCTGAAGATAAGGCACATCTTGTGAAATTGAAAAAGAATATAAAAATCTGTCCATAGAAATCTCATTCCTTTCTGATATTTTGTTATGTTTTTCTGTTGTTGTATTAAACCCTTACATTTATTAAAATTTCTACCAGGACACCTTGAGGGAGCTGTATGTCCTTTCATTTGTCTGGTCCCATATAACTCTGTCAGTTTTTCTAAGAAGAATGAGTCCAGAAAGATTGATTGTTAAAGAATAAGGAAAGAGACATCTGGCAGCTGCAACAAACAGACAAGCAAACAAGACCAAAAAAGCAAGCATAATATGACCAGCTAATCCATAATGTTTGGATAAAAGCATATTTAATAGGACAGAGAAGACGAGTATGATATAGTTGAAATCTAAAATATTCCCCAAAGTCTCCCCAAATGCTCAGAGGCAGGGCTTCTGGATGGTGATTGTATCATGTAAGTGCTGCAGTCATCAGCACATTAATTGATTGATGAATTTATGGGGGAATGTACTGTTGGTAAGTGGGGCATGGGAACATTAACCAGGCCTCTCTTCTCTTTCTGCTTCTGGCCACCACAAGTTGAACAGCTTTCTTCTGTTGGGAGCTGTGGAAGCTGGAAATTGACCTAGAGCATGAACCAGGGGTGACCCTACCAGAAAACAAAGAGCACCAGGTCAGCCACATGATGAAGTTGCTACAGCCCAGGAAAACACCAAGCTCCTAGACAATCCAAGCAATGGGTTTCTAGGCTGAGGGGCTGAAATTGATATCATCTTTCTCGGTATATAAGTAGACATGCTGCATTGGCTGAGCAGTATCTTTTCTCCCATCAGGAGGATAAGGGCTGTACCTGACCCCAGCTTAGTCTCTTCTTTATTTTTCTCATCCTATCATGGTCCTCCTCCATGGCATTCCTCCACAACACTGTTCTACCTTACCATTTATGCCTCCTGGCCAGCCAACAATGGACCAACCCCACTGAAACTATGAGCCGAAATAAACCTCTTCATTTATAGATGTTCAGTGTTTTGTGCTAGTATTGGGAACATAACTAATTGAGGATATAATGATGAGCTGTTTAATTAACAATGATAATATATGTGAATCCTTTAAAATGGATAACTTAATTATGCAGGCATGACGTTAAGACAAAATTCAAAATCAAAAAGGAAGATGCCATCTAACAACTGGAGAAGCCCATCTGTTTCATCCTACAATTGTGGTACAATGATCACCAGTTCAGACTCTAGAGGCAGAAAGGCAAGTTATGTGTGCAGTTCCTCTATTCTTAGCTGTGTGATGTTAGTCAAGGTAACCAAGCTTTCTCATTTTGTTGCTATACAGCCAAAACACAGAAGGTAATACTGCATATTTTACTGGTTAATATTAGTGTTTAAAGAGATAATATGCAACAGTGCTTGGAATGTTATAAAAACCAAATGAAAGTTAGATATTATTATCAAAAGTTATTAGAATAATCTTGCTCACTGGCTTTTTCTTAATGATCATATAATCTTTTGGGTGATATTCACCACTGGGATGGAGAAAATGAACCTTCATTTTTTTCTATTTTTTTCAGTTTTTATTTTCATTGGTATATATTTGCATTGCATACTGATTACATTCATTGTGGGGAATTGGCATGTGTACATAACAAATTGCAGTTCATTTTAAATCCCCTTTACTTCCCTACCTTCTCCCTCCATCTCCTGATCCTCTTTTCATTTAAAAAAGATCTCCCTGGTTTCTATTGTTTATCTTTTATATTGCTTTTTATTTATATTTTAGTTTCATATAAGAGAAATCATAAAATATTTAAGCTGGTATGTCTGATATATTTCACTTAACATTATGATCTCAGGGCACAACTATTTTCTTACAAATGACCCATTTTCTTTATCTATTCATCTGCCTATGGGCACATAGGCTATTTCCAAGATTCAACCATTATGAATTGTGCTGTTATAAACATGGGTATACATATATTACTATAAGATGATGTTATTAACTGTCCTGGGAAGATAACCAGAAGGGAAAAATGGAATTTATTGTTTTAGTCTTTTTTTTTTTTGAGGAATCTCTATACTGATTTCCACAGTGGTTATCTAGTTTACATTCACACAAATACAGAGGAGTTATTTGTCCCATATAGACTTGACAGAATTTATTATTTGACTTCTGGACAATGGCCATTTTTTCTGGAGTAAGACAGAATCTTTCTTATTTTAATTTGCATTTCTCTAATGGCCTGAGACACAACAGTTTTTCATATTTTTATTGATTGTTTTTACTTCTTCTGAGAAGTGTCCATTGATTTCCATTGCCCATTTTTTTATTAGATATTTTTGGGAGATCTAATTTTTTTTGAGTTCTTTATATATCCTAGATGTTAGTCTTCTGCTCAAGGAGAATTCTTTCCCTTCACTCTGTTGATCGTTTCCTTTGCTGTACAGAAGCTTTTTAATTGGATATGATCCCATTTGCAGATTCTTGGTACTATTTCTTGTGCCACTAGGGTTCTGTTCAGAAAGTCCTTGCCTACAACTATATTTTAGAAAGCTTTACCTATTTAATCTTCCAGAAGATTGTTTCTGTTTTATCATTTATATCTTTGATCCCTTTTGACTGTAGTTTAGTACTTGATGAGATATGTGGTCTAGACTAGATCTTCATGTGGATAACCAATTTTCCTAGCATCGTTTATTAAAGAGGTTATTTTTCATCTAGTTTATGTTATTGGCCACTTTTTCAAAGATCAAATTGCTGAATGTGACTGGGGATATTTCTTTTTTTTCTTTTTCTTTTTTTAAAAATTTTATTTAAACAGAAAAAAAAGCAAAACAGAAAAAAGGGAAGAAACAATAACAAAGTTTAAAAAAACAGTAAGAAATCATTAGTTGATAAATTACATATTGTCTTCTTAAATATAGTTGTTCAAATTACAAAATTAAAGCATACAAAGTAGACATTCAAACAGTGAGGCTGCAAACAGTTCTGTTCAACCATCCAACAATAACTTAGCAACATAGTTATCAATCCTACACACTTAAACATACATGCAGTTATATCCTTTAAAGCACTTTCTTTTCCTCCTTTTGCTTTTTAAGTCCATTATCTGTTTAGTTATATCACGTTTCAGCTTGCTCAGTATCTTACCAATCTGTTTTGTTGTTGTTATTTACTATTTATTTGTTTTATTTATTTTTTAAAGTAATAAAATACTACAGAACAAGACAGAACAAAGCCAATTGAGACAGTGTAGTGAAATTGGTACAGAACTTCACAGCAGGTTACTGGGATAAAGTAATAAGTACCATATTATATCTCATTTTCTTTACAATAGTTGTTCTTTCAATCAGGTATAGTAAAATCAAAGAAAATTCAGAACATTATAGAACTTTTCAAAACAGAATATTGAACAGAACAATACCATTAATCAGAACAAAGTGAAACAGTGATGAAAAATATTTGCCTTCAAAGAGATAGTAGAAGGAAATTCTCCTTATTTGCTATATTGCATATAGTCAACCTTGAAAGAGATGGTCAGATCTCTGGCTTCCATTTGCTAATGGGGGTGGGGGATGTGTTTGAATCTCAGCCCGTGCCCTGGTAGGCTCACAGCCACTTACCAGGGCAGCGAGCTTGTTGCTTGGTTTTCTAGCGCCCTAAGTTCCAACATGATGTAGATCTCAGGAGACGCTGATGGTTCTCATCCTAGGGTGGCCATGGCTTGCTGGGCCATAGCTACTTACCAGGGTGGTGAGCTGGCTGTTTGGTTTCTGAATGCCCTTATTTCTCCTTTTTCTATTCTGCTTCATTGATCCACATGTTTGCTCTTGTGCATGCCATGCTATTTTTTATCACTGTAGTATTGTAATATACTTTGAAGTTTAGCTCTGTGATACTTCTTGCATTTTTCTTGTTAGCCAGGACTGGTTTTGCTCTTCTGGTTCTCTACTGAAATCCCACATGAATTTTAGGATTGTTTTCTCTAGATTTGCATTGACATTTTGACTAGGAGTACATTAATTCTACCTATCAGTTTTGAAAGTATGCCATTTTAGCAATACTGTTTCTACTAATTTGTAAAAAAGTGGTTATCTTTTCATTTTCTGATGTTCTCTTTGACCTTTTTCATAATGCTATAGTTTTCATTATAGATTTCTTTTTTATACTTTGTTAATTCCTAAGTGCTTAATTTTTCTTGAGGATACTGTGAATGATATTGTTTTCCTAGTTCTGTTCTGGTGAATTCATTATTTGTGTAAGAAAACTATTGCTTTTTGTGTGTTGATTTTCTGTAATTTTATCTTGCTGAATTAGTTTATTAGTTCTAGGATTCTTTTGGTGAATTTTTTGGGTCTTCATGTAGAGGATCATGTTGCCTGTGAATAAAGATAAAATGATTTTTTCCTTTCCTACACATATCCTACTTAAATCTCTCTTACCTGATTTCTCTGGCAAGTATTGTGAGAACTATTCTGAACAGAAGTGTAAACCTTCATTTTTTAACATTTCTATAATCATAATTTAAGAATCCCATCTCATAAAAGCAGTCTCCCAAACAACAGCTAGTCTTTGTCTTCATAATTGAAACAACTAAGTAAGCTAAGAAGCAATCAAGCATAAATAAAACAAACATTAACTGTGTATCTAAAATTATGGCAGCTCAAAGATAATCTCTGCTATACAGTTTTCATTCTCATATTTAAATGAACTAATGACAATGTTTTAAATCAAGCTGTCCATGGAACATGGTCTCTTTTTGTAGGTACACACGCTATTATCTCTGTGTGAATATTTTAATTCTACCTAATATAAGCTTTCTATGTCTCTCGTGGGTGCATCCTGAAATTCTCTCCTAGGATGAGTGTCAAAAACCTACTCCCTGGGCTGAGTTCAGTCCTGTTTGAGAGAAGTCCTTGGGACCCAGTCTGGTGGCAATCTTTAAGAGCCACCAGGAGGTAAAGTGAAGCATGGTCTTTGGTAAGTTTGGTCGTATGTTTTTCTTGTCTTGAACTCTCTGCTATCTTATTGCATGGCTTTCTCTGCATTTCTCTGCAGCTTCAGTTTCACTTTTTGGGGGTCAGACCCTTCTAAAGTCCATAAAAAATGAATGCGTACATGCAAAAGCATGGCCGGGATGAGGCACTTGCTCCTTCTAACCAGAAATGGAAAGAAGTGTCAGGGGATATCATTAAGGACAGGCAGTTCTTTCATTAGGAGCCCCCTTACTTCAACACACCCCATTCTTGGATCAGATGGAGCTAAAATGTGCTCAATGGGGAGGACATAAATAAGGATAGACCTGCCTAGTGTCTGAAGCAAATCTTTCACATGTGAGTGTGAGAACTAGTCATGAGACGTGGTAAAGACTCCTAAGGGATTGGTCCTAAACACTTCAGATCCAAGGACAGCCTCTACACTGCTCTTTTAAAAACATGTTCTTTCTCCCTCCCTCTCCACTTTTAGTCCCCAAACAGAAGGGTATAAGCTTGTTCTGCCTAATACCACAGCTGACTTTTTTATGGTGACTGGGGAAATCCCATACACCATGCAAATTCGAATGAAAATTTAAGTGAAAGTTAGCACTGCTTCAAGACTTAATAGAATTCTAGAGCCAAATCCTAGAAGCCCACTGGTCTTTTTTTCTTCCCTTTCATAAAACATGTTCTCATTCTTCCTTGCTCACTTTGACTCCCTTCTCTTTAGCCCTTTCTGTTTAAAGATGTCCATGCAGTAAAATAACTTGATTCCTTTGCTATTTTCCACTTCGTGCCACTTAGTTAACAGAAACAGATGAAAATCAATTATGAGACTTCCCGTGAGTCAGCACCATGCCTGGGCTGTGAGGAGATGAACCAGACATCCGCCCCTTCCAGCACGTGGGTTGGGAGACAAACAGAATCAAGATCTACCCCCCTACCCCGTAAGTGACCAGATGATCTGGAGAAACACAGGCTGAGATGATAACTATTTAAATAAAATACAATTTAAGGCCTGTAGTGTTTAGTATTTCACTGACTTTGCAGGTCAGTAGGCTGCTCATCTATTTAGAGGATAACAATATGCAATGTAGCATCTATGGAGGTCTCCCTCTGAAGGCGGTAACTATTGTTGATTCCCTATTATCTTGTTTTAAAGTCTGGTATCATTTTATTGTTTTGTTTAATTTGGCTTTATTCTGTTTTATCTTGTTTGGTTTTATTATATCTGATGGTATGGACAGCTAACAAGATATATTATGGTAGCCATTCTGAATTTACTATTGTTTTGATAATAGTTCATTGTTTTGTTTTTATTGATTCTATTCTGTTTTGTTTGATTTTACTATGTCTGATGGTATGGGCAGCTATTTTGAAGACAAGAGGCATTATGGTAACCACTGTTGATTTCCTATTATCTTGTTTTGAAATCCTGTATCACTTACACTGTTTTGATTGGCTTTATTCTGGTTTTTTTTGCTTGGTTTTATTCTCTTTAAAAATAAAAAAAATTAAGAAAAAATAAAATTGATTAAGAATATTTAATGATGTGACCTTTAGAGTTGGATTTAAGGCAATATAATGAAGACTATAATTCAATACATAAACATTTTTATAATCTTATTTGCAACTGTTTTATTAGACAAAATACTCTGCTATAATTAAATACTACTCTGAAATATTTCACTGGGGTAGAGTTTAAAACACATTAGTATTCTCTTTTATTTTTCCTAGCATTTTGAAGTTCCATCTATGAATCATTATAAATTGAATCCATTAACTTTGGAGAACCACATATGCTAATTAAAATGTCATCATTCCATTTTGCTACACATAATGTTGGCTCTTTCATTTCTCTTTGGAGATCTATTAAACAAAGTCTTTGGGGAAATTTTTTAAATTTGAGATAAAGCTTATATATTTCCATTCACAAATATGAATTCCTTGCTGACTATGTCACAAGTGAACTAAAATCAGTTTAAGATCACTAGAGGAAAAGAAGTCTCTAATTTTTATGAACTTGATTTTCATGCCCAAACAAAGTAAGAACTCTAGGAATCTTATATTAGGTAATATTTAGAACACTGCTACTAGATTTATACAAATTGAAATGTCTATGGGTTGACATTGATTCTTTTTTTTTTTTTCTCAATTCACTTTTGGAAGCACATTAATAAAACAAGGAAACTTTGTTTTATAATGACATAATTATTATTTGCTTAGCGTAAGTGGTGATGTGTAGAGCTTCAACATATAATCACCTCCAAGAGATGGAGCAATTTCTGAGAAAATGCTGTTTAGTCACATGGCAGCACATTGTAGTATATGCTTGAAGTGTACTAGAGGAAACATCATGAGGAAAAAAAATACAAGATGTAAGGAAGTGTACAATGCTGCTGAGAAATTAGGCAGCTAGGATAATCAAGACTTCTTACTATAAAATGCAAATGAATGGTAAAATATAAATAAAGCCACATTTTACATGCATCTGCAAATGAACAATTCATGATTAATAATAAATCTCAACTTTTGCTTTCAACATGCAAAAGTATCTAAAGTTTATAACTGGCTGTTTGGGTGAATTGTGAATTGTGTTTCCACTGTAGGAAAATGTTAACACCTTATCTGATAAATAGAAATAGCCAATGTTCTTTGTCAGAATTACTACTGTTTGTCAGCCTGTGATTTTGATGAGCATTGACTTATTATTTTAACTCTTTATTATGAAAATTTATAATGTTTTCTATTCAAAAACACTTAGATATTCATTATTTGATAAAGCAAGGACAATGCTAACATTAACATTAAAAATATTGCCTGGAAATCAAACCTTTGGTATGGAAAGTGGAGGGATTGAATGAAACACACCAAAGAGGGAAAAGGAGTACCTTCTAAATTTAAGAATTCTGCTAAATTTAAAGATAATGCTGAAAAAAAATCAAGAATAAAATGAAAATACATCTGTCATGATTATATATTTATATATACCATATTTATATGGTAATAAATATGTCTATTCTGTGAGGACATTTCTACTAAAATGTATTAGTTTTTAATTATATAAGTCCCATATATGTTCACCTCACATAACATAGTACTGTAAGATTTCCTAGAAAGGATGATATATCTAGAAAAGGCAAATATATAGATTCAGAAAGTAGATTTGTGCTTGCTTGGAGCTAGGATTAGCAACAGGAATAATTGGGCACAGGAGATTTATGGGGGAGTGGAATGAATCTAGCATGGAATTAGAATGTTTTCTGGTTGACTCTACAATGTCTCCCAGAAGTTTCATAAGCTCAGAGGTGGGGCTTTGGAAGGTGATTGAGTTCCTGGGTTTGCTACACTTCTCAAAGGACTGATCCATTGATGAGCTCATACCTGAATGTTAGGAGGTAGTACTCAGAAGCAAAAGGCTTGACACTGAAGGAAGGTGTTTCTTTACAGGGATCTCTCTCTCTCTCTCTCTCTCTCTCTCTCTCTCTCTCTCTCTC
This sequence comes from Hydrochoerus hydrochaeris, assembly GCA_004027455.1. Classification (NCBI taxonomy): domain Eukaryota; kingdom Metazoa; phylum Chordata; class Mammalia; order Rodentia; family Hydrochaeridae; genus Hydrochoerus; species Hydrochoerus hydrochaeris. The sequence continues at coordinate 442,439 of PVLA01000434.1, read as the reverse complement.
TCTCTCCCTACACACACACATACACCGTCTCCTTCCCTGCAGCCCTCCCATTTTTCCTGTTCATTTCCTGGCTGGGTTGATCAGCTTTCCTCTGCCTTGGCCTTCCACCATACCACTTCTGAGCCAGAAATCTATAGGTTGAATCCTCTGAAGCTGTGAACCAAATGCTCCTCTTCTCGTTGCAGGTGCCATGTATTTTGATTTTGCTTTTTGTTTTGATGTGACTTGATTAGTGTACGCACCCTGTATCCATCAGCTCAAACAAGATTCAGAACATCTCTGCACCCCAGAGGATTCTGTTATCATCCTACAATCTGTAGTCTTTACAAATCCGGTTTCTTCCACTTAAAATGTTTTTGAAATTCATTTATATTGCAGCATACATCGGTAGTTTATTTTATTTATTGCAGACCAGTGTTCCACAGTAAAGATTTACACATTTTGCTTGTTAATTCAACAGATGAGGAACATATGCATTGTTTCCAATTTTTGACTACTGTGAATGATGCAGCTATGAACATTTATGGACAAATCTTTATGTAGACTTGCTTTGAATTGTGTTCAGTAGATTTTAAGGAGTGAAATGTTGAGTTGTGTAGTTTGTGTTTTATTGATTTATTTATTATTTATTTATTATGTGGTACTGGTGATTGAAATTCAAACCTTTCACTGAGATATATACCCAGCCCTTCTTTATTTTGTATTTTGGGACTGATTCTCACTATATATTTATTGATATTCTAGGGCTGGAGGTATTTTGTCTCAGTGATAGGAAAGTGGCAAATGCAGAGTGATGAATTAGTAATATGATAATTCATTAAAAAATTATAAAACAATACCTGAAATGAGCAAATTGCACGGGATACAGAAAGGAGAATTTATGGAAAAGGAAGTAACTATGGCATTTTTTTACTAGTACAGCTCTAGGATGAGATAGACTTTGGCTGAGTCCTGAAGAATGACTAGGACTCAGGCTGAACATTCGTTTTCTGTTGCTACTGTAACAAATTGCCTCAAAGTTGAAGACTTAAAGAGGCATATATTTATTATCATACAGCTCTAGAAGTCATAATTGTAAAATGAGACCCATGGTGTGAAAATCAAGATGTCAATAGTGCGGTTTCTTTCTGCAGCCTTCAGGAATAAGTCTTTTCCTTGCTTTTTCTAGTTTCTAGAAACTTCCAGCATTCCTTGGTTTTAGCTGTGTCATTCCAATCTTCCACTTTCAGACCTTTACCATCGTCCCCATTGATTGTTCCACTTCCGTCCTATGATTACACTTAGAGCCTCACAAGTGATGCTGGATAATCTCCTCAAATGAACATCCTTACCTTCATTACATCTGCAAAGACACTTTTGACATATAGGGCAACATAGTCACAGGCTCTGGGAACAGGACATGGAGATGTTTGGAAGTCATTATTCAGCCCACAGCAGATGATTCAAGAATCTGTGAAGGTAGAAACTGATTTATTAATCTTTGCTCTTGTCATAGTTAATATTATACCTGGTCCATTGTTGGGTTATGCTTTCCAAATTGAGAAGACGATATGAGGAAAGGCACAAGGAAAGGATAAATTATACATGTCCTACTGACACTGGATTGTTTGGTGAGTACTGAAGGATTATAGCATTAAAAATAGCAGGAAGTGAAGGAGAAAGGCGTCTTGAAGCAACACGACTGAGTGCTATAAGTATCAGATCTCGTTTCTAGACTGGCACTACTGAGAAGCCATTCAAGATTTATTACAGGAAGAAATGATCATAAGAAGAAATGTGAGAGATTAATTTGGTTTAACTGGGGAGGGAATGTGGAAATGGATGCATATTTGGAAACTGTTTCAGGAGTCCAGCTGTGAAACAATCAGGCTTCATCTTTAGTTGATGTGGTCATTCAAAAAGGGCAGAATTTTGAAACAGTATGAAGGAATTGTCAGTTCCTTAATAGCGGAGATAAGGGTATATATGTAAGGTTGATTGTATTTGTTCTATAAGTAATAGAACTTCCAATATAATTAAATAGTAGTTGTTTATTTTCTCCAGTAACACAGAATGAACACAAAGAAACTTTCCATAGGATCATATGGCAGAAATCAGAATTATGCTCTTGGCACTCAAATTTTTTTGAAATAAAGAAACAGGAGACATGAACACAAAATAAAATGTTTCCTTTCCAAAAGGAGGGTGCTTGAAGAATTTTTTAAAAGAAATTTTCCATTTTCTCAGCAATAAGTAATACTTTGTTAGGCTTTCCCCTGCATCTTGAAAGATCTTGAGATCCATGGAACTATTAAACCTCATCCTCCATAAACTTCTCAGCCTCAGACCACCATCGATTCTTTGTTGTATACTGATTGTATCTGAAACAAATTGGAAGGTGTGAGGGACAGGATATATAATTTGTAAAAGCTGTTTAATGGCTTTTATTATAATGATGCTTTTGGCAATGACTTTATCTCCTTTCCCACTCCTATATTAAGAAGAAAAGATAAGATAAAGCAGAGATTGTTAGATCCTCCTTGGTGGTCACAAATGGACAGGAGTGTAGACTGGTGCAGCCACTATGGAAATCAGTATGGAGATTTCTCAGAAGACTAGGAGTGGATGCTCCATTCAATCCAGCTATTCCCCTCCTGGGTATTTTCCCAGAAAAACTGAAAAGGTCATATCATAGTGATATATGTGCACCCATGTTCATAGCAGCACAATTTGTAATAGCTAGATCTTGGAAACAACCAAAATGCCCATCAACCAGCAACTGGATGCAGAAGATGTGGTATTTTTATACAATGGAATATTACTAAGCTATAAAAAGGATGATCTTGAGGCCTTTATAGGTAAATGGAGGCAACTTGAGACTTATTCTCATAAATGAAATAAATAAGAATCATATTTATAAATATCACATTATGTTTCTAATGTAAAAAGTAATAAGAACAGTAGGAGTAATAGAACCCAAAATGTGTAATTACTATTGTAAAAAAGAGAGGAAAAGAAAGTGCTCTAATGGATATAACTGCATGTATGTTTGAGTGTGTAACATAGATAACCATATTTTAAGTTTTTGTTGGATCATTGAACAGAACTGTTTGCCATCTCACTGTTTGAATGTCCACTTTGTATGCTTTAATTTTGTAACTTGAATTACTATTTCTAAGATGACAATATGTAATTTATCAACTAGTGATTTCTTACTTTTTTTTGAAATTCTGTATTATTTATATTCTTTTTTTCTGTTTTGCTTTTTTCTCTTTAAATAAAATTTTAAAAAAAAAGCGAAGTAAAAAGTTTTTATACTGATGTTCTTTTTTTATGGTTATATACAGAGATCTGAAAACCTTTAAAATTCTTATTACAGTAGAAATGACATTAAAGATAAGGTGAAATAATAAGTTCATGAAAAAGGAGAAGTGGTTAATGATTTGACTTCGTTTAGAGTTGTTGGTTTATACTCTCATCTTTGACTAAATTAGACAAATAATTTCATTTATAAAATTAACTAAATGACCTTCAAGATATTCCAAGATAATCAATATAGTTACATCAAAGATTTTTAAATTTATATTTTTTATTGGAACATTTTTGTGGTGCATAATGATTACATCTCCTGTGAGGAGTTCATACATGTACATAACACATCTTAATCCTTTTTCATCGCATTTCCCTCCCCCTCTATCTCCAATTCCACATTTCATCATAACTTTAAAAAGGAAAATTCGGTGTAGTTTTTAAATAAGAAAATAGTGAAAGCAATCTGAATGTCTATTGATAGAAGAATGGATAATTTGTGACACATTCATTGAATAAAATATTATTCAGGAGTAAAAAGTGAATCAGCTACAAATTTCCACACCTTCATTTCCATACCATCATAAAAACAATGCTATATATTTCAGTGGTTGTACAGATATGCATTGAATTGAATTGAATTGAACTAGAACATGAGACAGCAAGGTCTTGGTAGACATATTAGGAAATGGGCTTGTAGAGGAATGTAGAAGGGCTTTAATTATAATATTTTCTTTTAGGCCAAGTATGAAATATACATATATTGATTAAATTATCACATATTTTTTTTCATATGCATGAAATATTTTATTTCTCAAAATATTCTAAAGCCCCTAAAGCTAAGAGATTCTGATAATACTGCATATCGACCATTAAAAGACTTTTTTTTGGAACTAAGTATAAGAAATAGCTTCTTTCTCCTGGAGAACTCAGTATTATTTCTTCATTAAGAAGGTATATCAGTTACTAAGATTTCTTCCCTTTTCCGTTGCTTACCTGGAATCTCAGAAGCAAATTTGAACAGGACCCTGTGGATTTGCTCTCTTTTTGGTGAATTTGATTTTCTATCAAGATATATATTTCCCCTGATCTTGTATTTGCTCATTTTTGTGGTGTTGTTCATGGCTCCATATTGCTTGGAGACTAAAATCTTACAAATGAAAATATGAAAATTATTTTCTATGTTCTTATTTTCTCCTTGTTTACATAAACTCAGGATTCACATAAAACAAGCCTGTGTATTAGCCTGTTTATTTACCTTTGTAAAGCTCAGTGTCCAGCACAGTGTCTGGCACATGGTATTTCATTATTTGTTGCAAATTCATGCTTAAACAAATTCTGATTTCTGCACATTTCAAATGCATCCAGTTTGTCTTGTAAATATAGCTTTAGTAAACATCTTGGTGAATATAGTTTTGGATTATTTCCTAAGGTTATTTTTCCAGGAATCAAATTATTATTGGGTCAAAGGATGTGAACATTTAATGGCTGTTGAAAAGATTTTCTATATTGCTCTCCAAAAAAGCTTTTAGCTGTTTCTGCAGCTATAACTAATGTATGAAGGTATCATTTCACCATAACACTGTGTTCGGAAGGATTTTGTTTTGTTTTGTTTTTAAATTTATATATATAAAATTATAGCTTTATGTGGAGTTAATAATTCTGAAAACATGGCTTACCTACCATTTGTATAATCTCTTTTAAGTCACTACTCTATTTTTATGGTGAACTTCATAGCATTTTGTGAATTAGTTCTCATGGCCTTCCCAGCCTCAGCATAGATTTTCATTATTTAATATAATCCAACAGAGAAAGAAATCCATTGAAACTCTTGAGGCTTCTTAATTTCTATAAACTTCCTTTGTAACTATGACCTGTGATTAAGCTTCTTTGGGCTTTGAATCGTTCATCTGTAGTCTGTAAGAAGATGTACCTTGGAAACCTGCTGTAAGGATTACAGATCATGTAAAATACTTATTATCCTATGATACACTAGAGGTGCCCAGAAAATGCAATAATAATGTTTTACTTGTTACCTGTAAAGGTAGGTTCACAACATAGATGAACCTTGAATTCATTTTTGGGTTTTGTGCATAAAGAGAAATGTATATTAATTATGGATTTTTGGGTGTTATAGCTTGGATATTTGTTCGAGTTGTTCCTCAAAGGCCATGTTTAAAGGCTTGGTCTGCAGGGTGGTGCTTTTGGAAAAGATGGAACCTTTGGGAGGTGGAGGCCTTGTGGGGTTCCCCTGTCATGGAGGAGGTGTCCCTGAAGGTGATTGTGGGACCAGAGTGCCATATCATTTCACTTATACCTTAGATGCCATCACTAACTTGCTCTGGATCCTGCTTGCACCAGCATCATTGGTGCCATGAGGGAATACAGCCAGCAATTGGCCCTCAAGCCTGTGCTATGTCACTTGGTTACTGAACATTCAAAACTGTGAATTAAATAAACATTTTCTCTTTACAAGTTAACTGCCTTGGGTGTTTAATTGTAGTAATGCAAAACTAATGTAACCTATCTTGAACTACCTTAAGTATAAAGGGGAATTTATTTGTTGACAGGTAAAATAATCAGGAAGAAAAAGCAGAAATTTAGCTGGATCCAGAGCACAGAGTTCTACCCTGGTTTTACCAGTTTATTTTCTTTCTTTCTTTCTTTCTTTCTTTCTTTCTTTCTTTCTTTCTCTCTCTCTCTCTCTCTCTCTCTCTCTCTCTCTCTCACTGTCAAGTTCTGATCAACTCTAGCTGAGGAGGGGATGAAATTGGGTCATATGACAATATGATGTCTTCTGTAGGAAGTATCAGGTAGAAGTGGAATAGTATTTCCAGAAGAAAGGAGGGATTAATGAAATATTCAGTGTTTACCATATGTTTAAATGTTTCAAAAATTCCTTATTAGGAAGAAATTGGTTTGGGCAAATGTGAAAAATTCTTTCTTAGCAAAAATGAGTAAAACATGGTTAGGATGGAATATAAAGTCCTAAGTGTGGTACACTCAACATGTAAGAGGATGAACTAGTGCCGTATGAGAAGGATGCTGGCTGTGTAAGTATGTGTGTGTTTGTGTGTGTGTGTGTGTGTGTGTGTGTGTGTCTGCATGTCTGAAATTTTTCAGGGTATCCTCCTCAAGGTGCTTTATGAGTAACATCTTAGTTATTTTTTTCATCGCTGGGAAAAATATCCGGTATCCAAAAAAGGGAGAGAGGTTTATAGAGGTTTCAGTTCATAATTGGCTTGTTCCTTTGCCTGCTTGGCACATGGCAAGGAGAACTGTTCATGGCTCACAGAAAGTAGCAAAAGCAACAAGGGGGAGGAGACAAGACTCTGTATTAAACTGTGTGCAGGCCACCCACTCCAGAAAGGGTGTAGCGCTCATCTCCTTAATCCTAGCAGAACTATGCCAAGTCAATTAGCGGGCTGATTTAGTAATCACACATCTGTAGTTCCAGCATCATGCACTCTAGATTCAGTCACCTCTGAAAATGTCCCATGACCACATGAGGCTTTGAGGGAACAACTAGATGCAAACCATAACACTACTGAATGGGAAAACAAAAACATGTAATAACTGCCAAAACAATAGCTGGTCAATAATAAGTGATCAATAACTAAAGTTGGCAGATCTTTTCATCAGTTACAGAACAATTACATGATCTCAGTGATGATTTTTCTATCCATTATTTATGTATGTTTTGGTAATTATTGGTAGTCTTCAATTAGGGCTTTTATTCCCTGCTAATTTATTCAAACATTCATTATTATTTTTATGACTATTAATATTTATTCTGAGGGACAAAGATGCTTATGCTATATTTCATGGTGTTATCCTCCTAGTAGATACTCAGACTACTGGACTTAGGCCTGCAAAACCAATTGAACAATATAAGTCTTTAATTGTTTTTGTACTTCAGTTGCTACCAACTCAATCTGTCCTCCAAACTGGGTAATTGCTTAGGGGGTGGGGGGACGGTGTTCTTGATTTTCAGCCCATGCACTGGTCAGCTCATGGGGAGGATGATCTGGCTTGTCTCTTTCTGGGCCCTGTGCATAGCTTAACAGAAGGGCTAACTGGCTTCTTGATGTGCTCCTCTGAGACCCAGCATGGCTTTTGCCAATTCATAGGAGGGACTTCTCTCTTCCTGGTCCCCACATGGTTTGCGTGGCTTATCGAAAGGGTGAATGGGCCTCTTTGATGTGCTCCTCCCAGACCCAGTGTGGCTTCTAATTGATTCTTGACAATTATTACTTGTATGACGGAGGTTTTGTTCAGAAAGTCTCTGCCTATGTCAATGTCGTCAAGAGTGTTATCTTTCAGTAGATTAAATGTTAAAACATTTCTGTTTTAATATTTAGCTCTTTGATCCACTTTGAGTTTGTTTAGTACATGATGAGAGATACAGGTCTAAATTCAGTCTTCTGCATGTGGCTAGCCACATTTCCCAGTACACTTTGTTAAAGAGTCTTTCTTTTAGCATGTTTTTAGTCCCTTTGTCAAAGGCCAGGTGGCAGAATATGCTTGAGGTTGTTTCTGCATCCTCCATTCTGTTCCAGTGATTTGCATGTCTGTTTTTGTGTCATACTGTGTTGATGTTTCTTTTTTTCATTTTTTAAAATCACTATAACTTTATATATATCTTGAAGTCCGAGGTTTTGATGTCTTCTGTTTGTACTTGTTGCCTTTGCTTTTGCTAGTCTGGGTTTCTTCCAGTTCCATATGAATTTTAGTATGGTTTTTTCTATTTCTGTGAGGAATGGTCTTGCTATCTTGATTGAGACTGCATTAAATTTATATGTTAGTTTGGGAGTATGTCTATTTTTGCAATATTGCTCCTGCCTATCTAGGAACAGCTGATGTGTTTTCATTTTACATGTCCTTTTTGGGTCTCCTTTTCCAATATACTGTCGTTTTCCTTGTAGATGTCTTTTACTTTCTTGGTTAGATTAATTTGTAAGTATTTACTCTTTCTTGATGCTATTGTGAATGGTACTGTTTACTAATTTCATTGTCAGTGAGTTCACTATTGGTGTACAAGAACATTACTGATTTTTTGTGTGTAAATTTTGTAACATACTATATTACTGAATTTGGTTATTATTTCTAGGAATATTTTGGTAGTTTTTTAGGTGCCTGTTGTGTAGAGGATCATGTTACCTGCAAATATTGATCTGTGGTAATTTTTTTAATTATGAAGCTTTGCTAGGTTGCCCAGGCTGACCTTGAACTCAGAACTCCTGCCTCTGCATGCCAAGTAGCTAGATTATGAGTATTTGGCACTGCATTGGACTTGGAACTAAAAATCTGCATTGTATGTTTCAGTTTCACTTTGAGACGTTTAGTAGGTTGGGAAAGGGATTCAGGTAATCCAAGCTACATAGTAATTTCTTCTATGCAGCTCTTTAGAAAAACCACTGATACAAAGGATGGAACAGCCAAGAAAGGTCCTACAGAAAACAATGATTTGGCAATTTCTTAGCTATGAAATCAAGGAAGCAGAAGTTAAAATTTTATCAGCATATGGGGTTGCATGTAAATACTATTAACTATGACCATATTACATAAATTACAAATGTGATGTGAGATCCATGTAGGTGAAGATATGTTTCTTTGAACTAGTCAACATTCTTGAAACTCTCTCAAGATTTCTGGAAGAGAAATTGGTAAACATAACAGGTACATTCCCCCCCAAATTTCCCCCTGGATGACATGGGGCCTGGAAGGTTTAATAAATAGTAAAATAGTATATAATTGCATATGGCCAGATCAAACCCATTGTGTGGCATAATAGATGTACTAGCATTTATTAACTAGTTTTTGTTAATGCACTATATCATATTTTTTTTATTGAGCATTTTCAACTTTGCCATAAAATGAAAAACATTGTTACCCCATTTCCTCTACAGGAAGCTAAAGTTTAATGAGGAAAAATGTTTTGTTTAATGACAAAGAATCAATGGGGAGCAGAGTAGAAATAAAAATGAAAATTTAACTCTTGGGGCTGGGGATTTAGCTCAGCGGCATAAGAGCCTGCCTTGCAAGCACATGGTCGTAAGTTCAATCCCTGGTATCGATAAAAAAAAAAAAAAAGAAAAGAAAATTTAACTCTTTGTCTCAAATCCTGTGCTCTTCCCCTTACAAGAGCATTTGCTTGGAAAAGGGACTTGGGCATGTCCAAAAGCATAGTTAAGCACATAGAGGAGACCAGGGTCATTCCATGTGGCTCCAGATATTAAACTTCATACTGGGGAGGAAACTTTATGTCATCAAAGTGCTCTCTCTACCATTGTTACTACTTTTAAATTCACTGCACTACACAAAAATGACATTCACTTTATTGAATAAGGATTGTGTAGAAAACAATTGGGTGTTATGCTTACAGAACATATGGTCCAACAGATACATTACTATCTTATCTATACAGCTCCTTGTGAAGTAATAGCTAAATTTCAGAATCTTAGTCACAAAAATTGAGTAAACCACATTCACTAGCTATGTAATTTTTATCACAGATATGATCAAAGGTCAATGTGCACTTTTGTCCTTTATCACATTCATAGGTTCTAATATGTTTAGCAATTTAATTCAGAACTGAGACTTGAATCTATATTTTAGATCCTTATTGTTAACTGACCTTTTTATTTCTAAGCCAATTGAACAAGTTCTTCAGAACAGTAGTAGAATATGGTCAGAGACTTGAATTGTTCTGAGAAAGTCTTTTAAATGTAAGTAATAAATGTGACTGAAGATAACCTTATTATAGATGTATTCCATTTTAGGGATGATGATTCATAAGCTCATTTGCTTCATGACTCAGAACTGATGGAGCAAAAGAACAAGATTCCATGGAGACACTGGTTTTTATTCAAAACTTATCAGTTGTTGTATTTGCTTTCATCTTCTTTCTTTCAGAAACAACACTATAAATGGCCAATATGAGTGCTTAGGAAAGTATCAACATGTAAGTGTTCAACCCCTGAATTTTACAATAGTGGGACTTCTTTGTTGTGTTCATGCATACAAGAAAATGGATAATAGTTATTTTTGTAAGGAATAGTTATACATGAAAATTTTTGAAATAAAAAAGTCATATTGTAACAGATCAGCATTACTTAAAAGCTTTTCTCTTGCTGTGATTCAGTATTATCCAAGGTGTTTTTCAGAATCTACAGTATATTTTAAAGGTGAGATTGTCATACCATAAATAGGAATGGGTATCTTAAAGTATCAGAATTCCTTCAAACTGTGATATACTAGATGATAGGATGAGTAATAAAATGTGCAGGAGGAAATTCTCTTGAGATAATAATCCTCCCCCAATAGCACAAGGGAAAGAAAAACAGCTTGCTATAAAAATGTATCTGCTCTTCATCTCCCAAGTAGTTTATTTGAAGGATTTCTGATATTTCGCACCAATGCAACATCTCTCCTTTTCTTTTTCTTGTTTACCTTTTGTTGGCTTCTTACTGTTATTCAAAATAAAAATGAAAACAGATAAGTTATATAAGTCAGGTCAGCTGCAAATTTTAAAATGAAAACTGAGCTGAGACCAAGTTACAAAGTATGGCATAAGTTAAAGACTTCATTTAAGTGAAATATTTAAGGGAAATAAGTTATGATTTGCTTCAGAGACTCAAGGAATAATAGTAGCATTATGTGTCTGTGGGTGCCTGTTACTCAATTCTATTTTCTCTGATAATGGTCACATTCTGAGGTAGGCTCTTCCACAAAAGTGAGAAAGTTTTCTGTACCAATTTCCAATCTAAAAGTTTACTTATTGGGAAAATAGGGGCTCTAGTAGACTTTCTTCAGTAAATCCAAAGGTTGGAGTTCCTATTGAAATGGTTTGGGTTGCATATCCAACCATGGTGATTCACTAAATTGAAAGTAATAGATTATGTTAGTGGTCAGGCTTAGAATCTCATTACTACCAAGATTGGTGAGAAGCAAGGCAGTGAGATGAGGTCAGCCTTTTGTGATCCATGTGGACCAAAATCAGGGTGGAGAGCCATGTTTTTGGCTACCAGAAGAAGAGATAGGCAAGTAAACACACTTGATGTTTATAGCATAGCCCACAAATTACCATTTTTTGGAACCTCCACATTTCCCGTAGTTTACAGAACAATTTCTTCTTTCCTTTGACATTGCTCCTGAGGCACAGAATGGATTCAAGAGACTTTTTCTCCTCCTTTCAGCAATATCTTTTCTGTCTGCATCTTAATGAAGTCTTGGGCTCAAATTGCCTCTGACTTGCTTCTTACTGGTTTTACCATAACCCATTCGGTATACAAGGAACTATTTTCCCTAACTTGCTTGGTGTGCAGCAGTATTAAAATTGAGAAGAAAGAATTTAAGTAGAGAGTGAAGCAGAACAAAGTCAGTTTTCTTTATAACATATAACAAGAGATGCATGTTCATTACATTTCCTTTTCCAGAGAGTCTAGTTCCCTATCAATCTGCAGCATTAAAACAGATATAAGAAACTGGTTAAAGGAGTAGATATAGGACTGCAGCATAATTTACCTTTGTTTACAATCCTGAGGTGACAGACTTTGTCTAACAGATGTGGAAACAATTTTCTTAGATTTAAAAGAATTACTTTCATTCAAGAAATATCAGAACTCAAATCCAAATGTGACAAGTGAAAGCTAAATGAGGAAAAGCTCTGCTCATGATTATAATTTTACTCCTGAGAAATTTGTGGGGAGTTGAAATTCTGAAATCGAGATATGGAAAACTCGTTGATGTCATTTATTTAATATCTAGTTCATGTTTTCTGTAAAAAGAGAATTGAGCTCACCATTCAGTTAAAAGTGTGCTTTGCTACATCCCTTCCGTTGCAAATGTTTGGGAATTGAATTGAATTCACAATGAAGGTGCTAAGATTTTTGCTCATCTGGAAACTGAACACAACACTACACATATGACAATTTTTAATTTATTTTGGATGTAGTGCCTCCGATTGTCATGTTCTCTGCGTGCAGATGCCAAGTACATTTTCCCAAAGGCAAGGATGAACTGAGCAGGAGGCAAATGGGCTGAGTTGAAGATCCTTTCTGAGTTAAGGTGAGCTGAGCGTCCAGTAATTACTTTAACACTGGAACATGACTTGAATGATGACAAAAAAGAGACATTAAAGGACTCACTAAATGAGTCATCCTTGCTCAGCTGTGCACTTTCGTTATCCTCTGAATTTTGTAAAGAAATCCCTTCATTGCCTATATAAGGCAAAGGAAAATGCCTAGCCTTGGATTCTACTCCTACTTTATATTCTGGATGCAGATGAGGCTACACTTTGGGGAATGTGCCAGGATTCTGCTGGGGAAAAATCATGAAATAAGCAGAAATTATTAGCAGCTCTCACAAGCTTTCTTTCAGAGTATGATTACTTCTACTTCTCAATGGCCAAATGTTTTCTCTTTTCGCATTTGCCCTTCTTCATCATTCTCCTCTCTTTCTCTTGCATATATTCTATCTATCATCTATCTATCTATCTATCTATCTATCTATCTATCTATCTATCCATCTATCTATCTCTTCCAATTACTTCCAGGATCCTGATAGTGTGAAATGTGTGACCCTCCCACTGGGTGACACTTCTCACTTTTTGCTCTGAGATTTTCCCTATTTCTTCTAGTTTCCTATACAGCAGACTACTCTGTTTTCTAAGTTCTCCCTTGGGCTGGGTTAAATATTTGAAGTTATTTTGATAAAGATGGATTAAAGATGGCTTTGATACTAGGTCAGGTATTTGGCTAAAGATACATTATGTTAGAAAAACTTAATTTTTGGAATTTTTGGAATTTTGGAACCACCACCATTACTATTTGGAAAGTTACCATCGTGCACCAGAGAATGCCAACTTGGAGTTAGACAGATTATGTTCTCCCTCTAGAAATGTTTAAATGAGTCACTTAATTTTCTTAAGCTTATGTATTATTATTTTTTAGAAAGAACCAATGCCTTCCTTTCTTTCTACAGTGGCCATCTTCTAGTTCTGCCTTCGGGCAGCCATTTCTCCTCCTTTTCAATGTTTCTTTGTGTAACACAATGTTTCTTTGTTTAACTCACCTTTCCCCACAGTACTTGTGTTTTGTTTAATGGTATACTGGATTTCAGCTGGAGTTAGCCTTAGAATCTTTATTGGATCTACCAGAAAAAAGGAGAGATCTTTCCATTGTTAACTTGAAGTAGTTAGAACTCATCTTTGCTACCACATGGGGAAAGCTGTGGGCCTAAGATACACCAGGTTAACAATACCAGCTACAAAGTGTAGTGAGTGACTTTCCTTCAGGATCTTCCTGCCAGTCACAGAAAACATAATGGATTGACTTTAACTGGGTTGAGAGCCCAAATTTGAGCTGGGTTGAGAGCCCAAATTTGAATCTTGTTATGACTGTTACTTCTAAGCTACATGATTCAATAAATTGTTCTATTTGCTTAATATATATATAATATTAATAGAACACATATATATTTTATTTGCTCATTATATTATTTATATATAAGTTGTTCTATTTGCTTATTATAATATTATAAGCTTATTGTAATATATTATAATAATTATATTATAATATAATATTATAAGCTTATTATAATATATTATAATATATAATATATATATTATTATTACCAAACCCACTTCTAAGTTATATGATTCAATAAATTGTTCTATTTGCTTAATATATATAATATTAATAGAACATGTATATATGTTCTATTTGCTTATTATATTATTTATATATATAAATTGTTCTATTTGATTATTATAATATAATATATTATAATAATTATTATATTATAATATAAGCTTATTATATATATATATATATATATATATATGGTTTCTGTCACAGAGAAGAAAGATCCAACTAATACAGCTTGAAAAAACATTGCAAAGGATTCTTTGAGAATTGGCTTTTATTCTACAATAGGGTTTGGGAAATTTTTTCTCCAAAGGGGATGATAGTAAATATGTCAGGGTTTATGGGCTACAGGGTTCATTGCAACAACCCAACTCTACCACTGTAGTAATAAAGCAGTCACATGCAATATATAGGTGTATGGCCATAGCTGTGTCCCAATAAAATATTATTTATAGATGCTGAAATTTAAATTTTATATAATTTTTAAAATCTTGATACATGTTTTTGTGTTTGTAAGTATTTTTAAATGCACAAATTACTCAGCATAAAAATGAAAGGCTTGTGTTTTTTCTTTACAGGAATACTTGACAGTAAGAATCCTTGCAACTGCCTTTCTGGAGATAAAAAGGTCAATTAAGAAAGAATAGATAGAGCCTTACATACAATTACTGAATCAATCATTTTTCAGTGACTTTTTTTTAATTCTCAAAGCTAATGTTTGCTCAATTAATAGTATTGGTGCTACAGTGAATTTGATTTCGGTAGTAAATGTCCCAATAATTGGATTGCTCTGTAGCTATTGAGTCATATTTTCCCCCAAGAAGCTTTTTAAATTATCTCATCTACCTAGACAGTGAACTGGAAAGACCTATAAGTTAGAGAATTGATCAAAGTAGTAAATAAGAAGTAAAGATTCACTATTAGAGAACACACTAAAGAGAACTTATTCATAGGGAGAAATGATTTACGATTTATGAGTGTGATCTAAATAGGGGAGATAGCAGTTAGAAGAGGAAAGTAAAATGTGGTAAGAAAACCTCTAAATATTTATTAAATGTACCAAAATAAAGCACTCACTATCATTATTGTTGGCACTCTCCTCTTGTATGCATGGCTATGTACCCAGAGTCATTTACTTCTATGGATGTATCATTATCTGTTTTATCTATCTATAGATGCTTTTTGATATAAATAGATATAGGCATAAATGTAGATAGATGTAAATAGACAGTGATGGATAGATGTCTTAGCTATGCATCAGGAGCTCTTTACTTATCGTCACTCTCCATTTAGAAATCAATATAGAATATGTAAAATGAGAATTATGTGAACCTTTTCATGAATTAGTGAATTAAGCGATGCCAGTTTAAGGTTGCTTGGGGACTACTACAGGGAGAAGCAAATATGTTAAGATTTCTAGATAATGTTCAGACATAACAGTCTAGATTTAGACATAGTTGAAGTAAATCATCATCTTTGTTAGATCTCTTTTCAAACAGTTCTTGAAACAGTGATTATTTTTTAACATATATACAGCTCTATCCCCAAAACAAAATATATCCATAAATTACAAATCAGTATGAATGAACATAATTGAAATACATTTCTTTAAAACAGCACGAAGATTCCATTTTATTCAAGAAAGAATGGAAATCATTAAGAAATCAAACAATAACATGGCCTGGCTGTGGTAAAAAGAAATCCTCCTACCTTATTAGTGGGAATGCAAACTAGTACAACTCTTATGGAAGTAATTATGGAGATTTCTTGAAGAACTGAAAGTAGAAATTCCATATGACCCAGTTATCCCCCTGCTGGTATCTTCTCCAATGTGCTTAAGCCATAATACTACATACCAGTGTTTAAAGCAGCATAACTTTTAACAGCTAAATCCTGGAAGCAACCTGTATACCCATCAGCAGGCGGTCAGATAAACAAAATATGGTATCCATATATAATGAAACACTACTCAACTACTAAACAAAATATGGTATCCATATATAATGAAACACTACTCAAAAAAGAATGACAAATTTGAGGCATTCACAGGAAAATTAATGCACCTGGAAAACATAATGTTCAGTGGAATAAATCAGATACACAAGCTTGAATACCTTATGTTATCTCATTTGAGTGAGGCAAAGTACAAACAAAATGGTAAAAGATGGGTAGAAAGGGACAAAAGGACAGCTCTTATCCACCAGAGAAATGGTCTAAAAAGAGATCAAGGGGAGGGGAGGGGAAGAGCTAGGAGAGAAATAAAGATGTGCCATATGCAGGAACCTAATAATCCCAATCAATGTGGACTATATAAGCCATAAAATGTGCTAAACAAGTAGTATAAACAGGTACCAAGAAGGTGATTGAGGAATCAAAGGAGGAGGGGCATAGGATGGAAAGGGGGGGCGAAAATATCAAGCTGTAACATATACATGTAACGACTGCCAAAGGTCATTTTAAGATGTATGACTTACAAACAGTTGCTAAAAATAAAACAAGACAAAGCATTGGAATACTTGCAGTGGCTTAGAAGTCATCTTTATGAACTAACTCTAAGGCCATCTTTTCATGGAGATGAGTTCCTTTGCTAAATTATACCTTTAGAATGAACTTCTATGAGAAGTGAGAGATGAAAAAAATGCCCAACTGTCCAAATACCCTGATGGCAGAATGAAAAGCCTTTTCACATGAAATTAATACTTTATCTTCTGTGCAGCACGTGAATGTATTGAGATAAAGATATTCTGTATGGTAAGTCTGACATAATTCCCGTTAAGTAAAGCACAGTGAGAGAACACGATGCTCTATTTTCTTATGGCACAGAGAAAGGTCCGTTCTCGAGAACTGGTGGTTTCTCATTTTCTTTTTATTTGAATTTTCATGTTAGAGGAGCAGAGTTTTCAGATGCTCCAACCTAGAAGCTCTAATTACCATGGGGGCAAAGGTACCCAGGGTAGGTAGCGTCTCCGTTGTTTCAGCAAAGCTCTAGAGTCTCCAAGTCAGGGTGTCTCAAAATAGAAGAGATACTTAGATGCATAATAAAAATCATGCCCTTTCTGAATAAACAAGATGGAACACAGTTATGACACCATTTCCAGAGCCAGCATCTTTTCCATCTGTTTGTCTATCTTTTCTAGACCTAAGTGCCAAAATTATTTTTTTTTTTAAAAAAAACAGCTTACCCAAATTTACTTTCTCCTTTTTGAAAATTTATTTGCTTTTCTATTCTACTTATTTCCAAAAATCCCTGTTCTGGCCTTCTTATTTCCATAGTGAAAAATTACCAGAGACTAAAAGGCAGTTAAAGTTTCAAACTCCCTCCGTGATTTTCAAGGCCCTCCACCGGTGACTTGATGGCTTCCAAACTGTGTCTCCACTGTTATTGTCCAGATATTATTTTTAAAAAATTAGACACTGCACAATTTCTGCTCTTTGACTTTCTTTTTCACTCCTCCAAAGTTTTTTTCAAACTGTTTCCTTGAGCACTATATGTCAAATTCTATTCTTCCTTTAAATCTAGTCTCTTTCTACAAAAAACTATACACAGACCCTCAGACAAGATTTTGATGTCGCTATGGTGTCACTGTGTCCCTACCATACTCATTGTCACCTGCATTGGGTTATATTTCTATGTGTATTTTTTTATATGTCATCCCTACTTCTACAGGGCAAAGTTATTTGAGAGTGACAGTTTTTTTTTCACCATTGTAGCACCAGAACTTTTGCATTAAAATTCAAAATCATGACACAATGATTGCTGTCTCAGAGAATAAAATATTTCTCCTGTCTGTTTCTTCTTTTTCTTTATTTTCTTCATTTTATTTCAGCTTTTTTTGAGTCTTCTTTTTCCTCTTTACAATTCTGACTTTTCTTTTTTCTCAATCTTCACCTTTTTCTTTTTCCTTTATATTTCTTCTTTTCAATTTTTATTCCTTTAATTTTTTCTTCTTTTTTTAACTTGGTTTTTGTGGAACTAGCACAAAGTCCTCACTCATCTTTTTGTGTTTTTCCTGTAAAATGTTTAATATGTTCAGAAACAAATATTGGAAAATGCAAAATTATGCAAGAGTCCAGTCATTTATTTCATTTCATTTTATTACATAAATATGCATTGCTTAAGGCAGTCTTCTAAGCTCTGGAAACCCAAACTGAGTGAGACCAATAGAATCACAGTTCTCACAAAAATTATGTTAAAAAAAGACAGAGAAACAAAAATCAACAAAAAAAACCCCCAAAATAATTCTGGAGCAATGGTGTCACCATTAGTGCAGAATTTTAAGAGATTTAAAATTTTTAATTTAATTTGGATATATATTTTCTTTCTTTTTTAGAAATTTAATTTTTTACTTTAAAAAAGTAAAACAGAAATAAAGGATGGAAATAATACAGAATTTCAAAAAAGAAAAGAAAAGTAGAGAATTAACACTAGTTAATATATTGCACATTGTTACCTCAAGAGATTCCTAATAGGGTAATTATCAGAGTTACTCTATCTATAAGTGAAGGTAAATTGTTTTATGAAGGTCAGTTTTAAAAAATATAGGTGGCAAATCTTTTCAGACATCTAACAATAGACTACAGGATTGTTCTTTTTTTTTTTTTTTTTAAAGAATTTGTTAGAAGGACATAATAATGACTGAAAAGAAAGAACTGTATGGCATGAGGAACTCTTTTACCCTGAATTTTCCATCAGGAGCTCAGTGAAATAAAACTCACACAGAGATTAGTAGCATTTATAGGAGAATGGAAGTACCTTGAGGTTAAACTTTTAAGTGAAATTAACCTGACACATGTTTAGATATTGCTTTGCTTCTCTTGTGTAAGAAACTGAAAGCACATATAAGGACTAAAATAGTAGTACATATTGGCAGGTAGGAAAAAAATGTTCAAACAAGAAGAGGAACAAAGGAGAGGGGAGAAAGATGGGAAGGAAGATAAAAAGATTTAAAAAGAGAAAATAGAAAGGAAAAATAGAAACAAAGTTTTTGTAAATAAGAAAGGAAGAAGGGTTTCAGGGAGGAGAGAGGAATGTAAAAAAAGAGAAGAATCAAGATATATATTCTGTACAGATACAAATTTCCTAGGATAAATGTGTATCAAAAGAGTACCAATACAATTAATTTTTTAAAAAAGAGAGAGGTCTGGTCACTGGAATATTTGAACTTATTAGTGGAGAGGAAGAAGTAGTTGTTTAGAGATGGACTCTCAGAAATATATACCATTGTCCCACTGAGCCACTCATTGGCTGACTGCTTGGTTCTTACCTGCAGGTCTGGACTCCAAGAGGCTGAGAACAGAGAAAGTACTGGAGGGCTATGAAAGTAATGGAGTATTTAGTAGCTAAATAGTACTGGAGGTCCAATGAGTCCAAGTAAAGGGACCTTGCTGAATACCTGGCATTTGAAGCCTTCAATTCAGATGCTGAGAAACCATCATCTTTGGGGTAATCTTAAAGCCAATTCTCCAGAGCACCCTATGTAGCTACTAATAAGGTAACTGCCTGCCAGAAAGAAAATCCCAACACTTTTCAGAAAAAGACATCTCCACAGAGAATTTTTTAAAATACAGTTAAAAAACACAGCATTAATCATATTAATAATTTTTACAAGAACATTTAAATTGCATCCACTATATTCATGCGTTTATGCAAAAAAACTCTCTTGAACTTTTTCGTCTTGCAAATCTGATACTCTGTAGCCATTTCCTGCTCCCCCTAAGCCCTCATGAATACCTTTCTACTTTCTGTTTTTACAGAACTGATTACTCTAGACAACTTATAAAATTGGACTCATACATTGTTTGAGTTTTTTGATCTAGTTATTACACTTAATGTCTACAAGCTTCATCTAGGTTTTAGCATGAGGTGAAATTTCTTTTTTTAAAGGGGGTACTATTATATTGTATGCATACCATAGTTTGTCTGTTTCTCTGTAGAAGACATTTGAGTTGATTGCACCTTTGGTTATTGGGGGGTAATGCTACAGGCAATAGAGTATGCAAATATCTCTTGCGGATCCTGTTTTCAAATTTTTGGGGTGTGTTCTCAGAAACGAGGTTGCTAGGTCATATGGTAATTCTATTTTCTTTTCTTCTTTATTTTAAAGAGAAAAAAAATAATATTTAAACAGTTTCCAAACAGGTTTGTAGGAGAGTTACAGTGGTCAATACGTTGAATATTGCTGTCATCCTAGTAGTTATTCCAAGTACAAGATATAGGCACAATATCTTGGCCAAACAATATTAGCACAAACCTTTCTTTTCAATAAACTAAGAGAAACTAGCTGTATATCTTAACTATCCTGTGTATAAATACATTTTTTCCTTCCTTCCTTTCCCCTTTCCCTCATCACAGTTTGTCTTTTCTTTTGAACAGTTTCTTTCCAATTCAGAATATCTATTGTACATGTTGGACTTCATTTATTCATTCAATTTCTCACACTAATGGTACAATACAATGTTTACACATATAGATCTGATTTATTTCACTTAGGAGTATGGTCTAGAGTTGCATCCATTTACCTATAAAAGTCTCCAGTTCATCCTTCTTTAGGCTGAGCAGTACTCCATTATGTACCAAAAATATCTCTTTTATCCACTCCTCAGTTGATGGGCATTTAGGTTATTTCCAAGATTTAGCTTTTACAAATTGTGCTGCTATAAACATGGGGCACATATATTATTGTAGTATGATGTTTTTAATTCTTCTGGGAAGAAAAAGGGGAATAACTGGGTCAAATAGGACCTCCAAACTTAGTTTTTAAAGGAATCTCCACACTGATTTCCACAATGGTTGCACCAGTCTATACTCCCACCAACAGTGGACAAGAGTTCCTTTTCCCCCACACAGTCTCTAGCATTTGTTATCAGTTGATTTTTTGATGATATTCATTCTTTCTGGGGTGAGATGGAGTTTCAGTGTTGTTTTAATTTGCATCTCTCAGATAACCAATGATGTTGAACATTTTTTCATATATTTATTTGTCATTTGTATTTCTTCATCTGAGAAATGTGCATACATCTCAGATGCCTGTTTGTGGATTGGGTCTTTGAATTTGGGGATGTCTGAATTTTCTGAATTCTTTCTATGTCTTAGCTATGTCATTTGTTTGTGGGACAACTGTCTATTTTTCCCACTCTGTGGGTTGTCTTTTCACTCTGTTGGTGATTTATTTTGTTGCACAGAAGCATTTTATTAAGGTGATATCCCATTACCATTTGGTAGTTCTATTTTGAGCTGAGTAATTTTATTTTTATTTTTATTTTTTTATTTTAAAGAGAATAAAACAAAAGTGGACAGATCTAAGAAGATCAGAACAGAACAATGTAAGTAACACAGCACTTCACAACAAGGCGATTGGATATTAACAGTAGCTATCATAATGTCTCTTTCTTTGAAATAGTTGAGCTTAGCTTTACACACAATAATGTCAATCATAAAAAAATAGAATAAAACCACTCAAGAGAATGAAAGTATTGCAAGGCATTCTGAACCAAATAACCAAAGATAAACAATGGCTGCTATATTATCTCATTTTCCATAAAAATTGTTTATACTATCATGCATATTAAAATCCAATAAGACACAATGGTAACAGAAAAACAAGAGCATGGCAGGACCTCAGAGCTAGATGATATCAAATCAACAATGGCTGCCACACTGTCTTGCCCTCAAAATAACTATTCATACGATCACAAACAAAACAGAACAAAACCATTCCAACCAATGAATGAAAGCATAAGACTTCAAAGCAGTATAATGGTGAACCATGATTACCATAAAATCTTCTATACTCTTACATGTAAGTTTGATTTATTTCACTTATGAGTATAGATTCAAGTTGTATCCATTTATTTATAAATATCTCAATGTGATCATTCTTTATAGCTGAGTAGTACTTTATTGTATAAAAGTACCACAATTTTTTTATCCATTCCTCTGTTGATGGGCACTTAGGTTGTTTCCAAGATCTGGCTATTACAAATTGTGCTGCTATAAACATGAGTGCGCATATATCATTGTGGTAAGATGTTTTCAGATCTTCTGGGAATATGCCTAAGAGTGGAATAGCTGGGTCAAATGGGACCTCCAACCCCAGCTTTTTGAGGACTCTCCAGATTGACCTCCACAGTGGTTGCACCAGCCTACACTCCCACCAACAGTGCAGAAGAGTTCCTTTTTGCCCACAGCCTCTCCAGCATTTGTTGTTGGTAGTTTTGTTGATCCTGGCCATTCTTTCTGCAGTGAGATGGTATCTCAGTGTGGTTTTAATTTGCATTTCTCTAATGACCAATGATGATGAACACTTTTTCATGTATTTATTTGCCATTCATATTTCTTCATCTGAGAACTGTGTGTTCATCTCGGATGACCATTTTTGGATTGGGTCTTTGAATTTCGGGGGTCTGATTTTTTTAAATTCTTTATAAGTTCTAGACAGAAGTCCTTTGTCTGAGGGACAGTTCACTAAGATTTTTCCCAGTTTGTGGGTTTTCTTTTCACTCTGCTGGAGATTTCTTTTGACATGCAGAAACTCTTTAATAAGATGAGATCCCAGTTACTGATTCTGGGAAGTATTTCCCGTGCAGTTTGGTTCTTTTTCATGAATTCTCTACCTACCCCTAGGTCTTCAAGATTTTTACCTACTTTGTCTTGCAGATTTAGTGTTTCTGTTTTAATATTTAGATCTTTGATCCATTTGAATTTTAGTTTAGTACATGGTGATAGGCATGGGTCTAATTTTAGTTTTTGGCATATGGATAGCCAGTTTTTCCAGCACCATTTATTAAAGAGACTGTCGTTCTTCCAGTGAACATGTTTGGCCCCTTTATCAAAGATAAGGTGGTTGAGTGTATTAGTAGTTGTATCTTCTAGTCTATTCCATTGATCTTCAGGTTTATTTTTATTCCAATACCATGTTGATTTTATTACAGTAGCTTTGTAGTATAACTTCAAGTCAGGGATTGTGATGCCTCCTGTCTTGGCTTTGCTGCTTAGAATTGCCTTTGCTATTTTAGGTCTCTTCTGGTTCCAGATGAATTTTAGGAGTGATTTCTCTAGATCTATGAGGTATGTTAGTGGTATTTTTATTGGGATTGCATTGAATGTGTATAACAATTTTGGGAGAATGGTCATTTTTACAATATTTATTCCTTCTATCCATGAATAAGGGATGTCTTTCCATTTTCAGAGGTCCTCTTCAATTTCTTTTTTTTCAGGATATTATAATTTTCCCGGTACAGCTCTTTTACATCTTTCATTAGATTTATGTCTAAGTATTTCATTTTTTTGGATGCTAGTGTGAAGGGTGTGGCTTCTCTTATTTTGCTCTCGGTGTATAAGAATGCTATTGATTTTTGAGTATTGACTTTGTATCCAGCTACATTGCTGAATTTATTTATTATATCTAGGAGATTTTCAATGGAGGTTGGGGGGTCTTCTATGTAGAGTATCATGTCATCTGCAAATAATGATAATTTAACTTCTTCTTTTCCTATCTTTACTCCTTTTATTTCTCTCTGTTGTCTAATTGCTCTGGCTAGTATTTCCAGTACTATATTGAATAGGAGCAGTGATAAGGGACATCCTTGTCTTGTGCCTGATTTCAAAGTAAAGGCTTTCAGTTTTTGGCCATTTAATATGACACTGGCTGTTGGGTTGTCATATATGGCCTTTATCATGTTGAAGTAAAGGCCATCTATTCCAATTCTCTGTAAGGTTCTTATCATGAATGGGTGTTGGATCTTATCAAATGCTTTTTCTGCATCTATAGAAATGATCATGTGATTCTTACTTTTGGCTCTATTTATATGGTGGATTACATTTATTGATTTACATATGTTGAACCATCCCTGCATGCCTGGGATGAATCCCACTTGGTCATGGTGTATAATCTTCTTGATGATTTGCTGCATCCTGTTTGCCAATATTTTATTGAGAATTTTTGCATCTATGTTCATTAGGGAGATTGGCCTATAGTTCTCTTTTTTAGTTGGGTCTTTCTCAGGTTTTGGTACTAGAGTGATATTTGCTTCCAGGAATGACTTAGGGCGAATTGTTTCCCTTTCAATTTCATTGAAGAGTTTGAGGAGTGTCAGCATTAAGTCTTCTTTGTATTTCTTGTAGAATTCCACAGTGAATCTGTCTGGGCCTGGGCTCTTCTTTGTTGGTAGGGACTTGATTACATTTTCAATTTCATTAATAGAAATTAGGTTATTCAGCAGTTTTACATCTTCTTGATCCAGCCTTGGTGGTTTGTATGTTTCTAGGAATCTGTCCATTTCTTCTGTGTTATTGAACCTATGAGAGTAGAGGTTTACGAAGTAGTTGTTGATGATCTTCTGTATTTCCACAGGGTCGGTTGTGATTTCTCCTTTTTCAATCTGTATTGCATAAATTTGAGTCTTTTCTCTCCTTTTTTAATTAGGTTGGCTAGGGGCTTGTCAATTTTATTTATTCTTTCAAAGAACCAACTCTTTGATTCTTTGAATTGTTTTCTTAGTCTCTATTGCATTAATTTCCTCTCTGATCTTTATAATTTCCTCCCTTCTTTTGGCTTTGGGCTTGGCTTGCTCTTCTTTTTCTAGATGTTTCAAGTGTAATATCAGGTTGCTTATTTGTGTTCATTCTGTTTTCCTAATGTGGGAACTCAGTGCAATAAATTTTCCTCTGAGGACCGCTTTCATTGCATCCCACAGGTTCCAGTAAGTTGTATTTGTATTTTCATTTGCTTGTAGATATTGTTTAATTTCTTCTTTAATTTCCTCTGTGACCCACTGATTGCTCAAGAGAGTATTATTTAATGTCCACTTTTTTGTGGGGGTTTTGCAGTTACATTTATCATCAATTTCAAGTTTCATGGTGCTATGATCCAATAACATGCATAGGATAATTTCAATTCTTTTGCATTTACTTAAATATGTTCTGTGGGTTAGTATATGGTCTATTTTAGAGAATGTGCCATGTACTGCTGAGAAGAATGTATATTCTGATATTGTTGGATGGAACACTCTGTATACGTCTATCAAATCCATTTGTTCACATGTGTGATTCAGTTCTATTATTTCTTTGCTGATTTTCTGTCTAGTTGATCTATCCCTTTGTGTGAAGGGTGTGTTAAAGTCTCCTGTTATAATTGTGTTATTGCCTATTTGATTTTTCATTTCTGTTAATACTTGCTTTGTGTAGTTGGGTGCTCTGGAATTTGGTGCATATATATTTAAGACTGTAATCTCTTCCTCTTGTAGTTTTCCCCTAACTAGTATGTAGTGACCTTCTTTATCTCTTCGGACCATTCTTGGTTTGAAGTTCACATGGGCTGCAAACAGAATAGCTATCCCTGCCTTTTTTTTTTTTTTTTTTTTTTTTTTTTTTTTTTTTTTTTTTTTTTTTTTTTTTTTTTTTTTTTTTTTTTTTTTTTTTTTTTTTTTTTTTAGTTCCTGTTGCATGGAGTATTGTTTTCCATCCTTTGACTTTCAGTCTATGAGTTTCCCTTTGGGTTACATGGGTTTCTTGTCAATAGCACATGGTTGGATGTTGTTTCTTGATCCATTCTGCCAGTCTGTTTCTTTTAATTGGTGAATTGAGGTCATTTACATTAATGGTTATAACTGTCATATATTGGTTTATTGTTGACATGTTATCTTTCTGATGTTGTATCTTAACTTTCAGTTCTGTTTAATTGTCTGTCTTGCTTAGTGGTTTTTTCCTATGTGTATCTAGAATGTCTTTCAGTATTCTTTGTAGGTTTGGTTTGGTGATCATGAAGTTCTTCAGCTATTCTTTGTCATGGAAGTATCTTATTTCTCCATCCATTTTGAAGGACAGTTTTGCAGGATACATCAGTCTGGGTTGGAAGTCATTTTCTTTAAGGGTCTGAAAAACTTCACTCCACGCTCTTCTTGATTTCATTGTTTGTGTTGTGAAGTCTTCTGTGATTCTGATAGGTTTTCCTTTTTAGGTGACCTGTCTTTTCTCTCTAACAGCTTTTAATATTTTGTTCTTATGTTGTATTTCTGGGATGGTGATTATTATATGTTTGGGTGTAGTTTTGTTTTGGTTATGGCTATTTGAAGTTGTATATGATTCACTAATCTGTATGTCAGCTTCCATACTCATGTTTGGGAAGTTTTCAGCTACTACTTCTGTAAATAGCCTCTTGATATCATTTGTGTTGTCCCCTTCTTTTTCTTTTACCCCTATTAATCTTATATTGTTTTTCTTTGCATCATCTTGCAGCTGTTGAATTGTTATTTCCTGATTTCTTGTTATTGTTAGAAGATCTTTCCTTTCCAGTTCACTAGCTGCAATCTTATCTTTGAGGTCTGATATTCTCTCTTCACTTTCATTGAGGCAGTTTTTGCAACTTTCATTAGAGTTTTTGATTTCCTGTATATCTCTTTGAATCTGCTTAATGCATTCTGTTTGTCTCTTAAACTGTTCACTCAGGGATTCTATCATTTTGCTTTGTTCCTCTAATTTTTTAGCTGTGTCTTTGTTGGATGCATTCAGTATTTCTTTCACTACTGTTTCATTTCTTCTTTTACCTGGGAGAATATTTCTGATTTCAGTTCCCTCATAGCTTCCTGTACTTGCTTCTTTATTTCAGTTGATATCATTTCATGCATTTCAGGTGTATGTGTAGTATTTTCTTCTATGTACATGGCTCCTAGGTTTTCTTGGAATGGGCTGGAAGTTGGTGATTGCATTTTGGTCTTCCGTTTTGTCATTTTCCTACATATCTGTGTTTCCAGTGATTTTCCATAGCTTTTCCTGGATGTGTTGGAAATCACCTCCTGAGCCCTCTGCTACTGGGACTCACTTGGCTTTGGCTCCCCTTGTGTGGTGGGCCCGGCTCCCCTGGTTGGATGAAGGTCTCTGGGCACAGTCCACTTAAGCCAGCAGAACCTCTGGAGCCTAGTCTAGTGACCTAAGGGGCCTGCGCAGGCACCCAGCCTCCGGGACTGATGGTCCTAAACTTTTCCAGGCCTGCCCTGGTGAGCTGCAACTTACCTCACGGCACGGTGCTGGCTTGGCTTCCCCTTAGGCGGGCTTTGCTCCCCTGGTTGAATGAAGGTCACTGGGCACAGTCCACTCAAGCCCATGGAACCTCTGGAGCCTAGTCCAGTGTCCTAAGAGGACTGGTTGACACCAAGCCCGGGAGTGAGGGTCCCAAACTTTTCCAGGCCTGCCCTGGTGAGGTGCGACTCACCTTGTGGCGCGGTGCCGGCTTGGCTCCCCTTCCTAGCTGAGTAATTTTCATACTGTTTTTCATAGCGGCTGTACTTTTTTTTTTTGGCTGTACTGTTTTACATTCCCAAAAATAATGCATGTCCTTATTCACACTTGATATTTTATGATTTTTGACAGTAGCCAGACTATGAACTGTAAAATCATTGTTGTTCTGATTTGCATTTTTCTAATGAATAATGATGCTGAGCATGTTTTCATGTGCTTCTTGCCAATTTGCATATGTTCTTTGTCAAAATGAATGTTCAGATCTATTCCTTATTTTTTAATTGAGTTCTTTGTGATTGTTATTGCTGTTGTGTTACAGTATTTATATATTTTGGGTCTTAATCTATTATTCGATGTATGATTTACAAATATTTCCTCCAATTTTGTGAATGGCTTTTTACTCTGTTTTTAAATGTATAAAAGTTAAAATTTAGAGCCAGATATATAGCTCAGTGGCTTAAGGACCTGCCTAAGCACCTGCAAGGCCATGAGTTTGATTCCGGTATCTCCCCCCCACCAAAAAAAAAAAAAAAAAACCCAAAGGTTAAAATTTAATGCAAAACCATTTGTCCATTTTTGGTTTTGTTTACCATGTTTCTTATGTCATGTCCAAGAAATCCTTGTGAAAATTATGAAGATTTTCATCTAATTTTATACTTCATGTCTTATATGGAGGTTTTAATCTGGTTTTAGTTAATTTTTATATATGATTTGAGATAAATGCCCAAAATCATTCTTTGAAATTTAGATATATAATGTCTCCAACACAGTTTATTGAAGAACTGCTTTTGGCACTATTATATAGAATCATTTGACCAACTATGTAAAGGTTTATGTTTGGACTCTATTCTCTTCCATTGGTCTGTATATCTAACTCTATATCACTACATTATTTTGATAGGGATTGCACTGGATCTTTATGAGTAATATGAACACTTGAAAAGTTAGGTCTTTAATTCATGTGCATGGGATTCTCTTCATTTATTTGTATATTATTTAATTTATTTTAACAATGTATTGTATGTCACTTTAAGTTTATATCTTTCACATCTTTGTTTATTCTAAGTATTTCATTGTTTTTAGCAATATTTTAAAATTTCTTAATTTCTTTTTATTTTTTCTTTATTTTCATCGAGTATAATTAACAAATATTTAGGTTATACACTTTTATGTTTTGAGATATCTGTATATCTTAATTTCCTTTTCACAGTGTGCAATAATACAACATACTTCTGGGTGTTGCTTTTGTGCCTCATGACATTGTTGAATTAAGTTATTAATTTTAGTAGGTTTTTGTGGAGTTTTTAGTGTTTTTAATTACTGTCACCTGTGAGCAGAGGTAATTTCACTTTTTTCTGTTCTAATTGTATGCCTCTTGTTTCTTTGCTTTGCCTAATTGTTCTGTCTAGATTCTGTCACACTCTACTAAATAGAAATGGTGAGAACAGGCATTCTTACCTTTTGTATGATCTTAGAGGAAAAACCTTCAGTCTTTATCACTGAATATGATATTAGCTATGGACTTGTCATATCTATCCTTTATTGTGTTGAGGTAGGTTTTTTTCCTATTTGTAGTTTTTAGAATTTTTGTCCTTGTTGTTATGAAGGGGATTTAATTCCATCAAATTCTCTTTTTGCATCAGTTGAAACAATAATGTTTTTCTCCATTCTGCTAATATGGTGTCTAAGACTGACTGATTCTAATATATATAGCTATTCTTGCATTGAAATAATAAATTCCACTTTGTCATGCTGTATGATCATTTATTGTGTGGCTGAATTTGATTTGTTAGTATTTTATTGGGAATTTGTATGTCAATGTTCCTTGGAGACATTGCTCTATAGTTTTTTGTTAGAATATTTTTTTTTCTCAGCTTTGGTATCCAGGGTAATGTCAACCTCATAAAATGAGTTTTGAAATAGTCTTTCCTCTTCAATGTTTTGAATAATTTTGGAATGACTCCTTTTGGTTATCCTTGTAATATTTGATAAAATTTTTCTGTGAAGAATCAGCTTATTGGGCTCTTCTTCATCAGCAATTGCCTTAGTCTGTTTTTTATTTATTTATAATTCAGTCTTGTTGCTTTGTATGTTGAAATGCAGATGTTCATAGTGGTCTCTTCCAATCTTTTAAAACATTTTTCTGAGGCATGGGGTGTAATATCTTCTCTTTCATTACTCATTTATTATTTTTATGTTTTTTCTCTTTTTCTTAGTCTAGCTAAGAATTTTTCAATTTATAAAGAATCATATTCTAGGTTTAATATTTCCAGTTTGATATACTTTATTTTCTTCATTTTGCTAAGTTTGGGTTCAGTTTGTTCTTTCTCTGGTTCATTTAAGTATAGTTAAGTGATTTCTTATAGAGCAAGTACAGTTCCTCTCTTCTTCAGCTTTATTTGCAAAAGTCTTAATGAATCTTTGATTTTATGATGGACAGTTTTTATTGGATGTAGATTTCTTGGTTGGTAGTTTTAAATTTATCATTAATTTATTATTTTCCTTCCTTCTGACCTGTATGATTTCTATTGTTAATGTAATATTTTTCTTTCATGAGAAAAATTTCTCTCCTTTTAGCAAATTGTTTTTAAAGTTCTTTTTATGAATTCTGACAGTTTGATTATAATATGTGTTGGTGTATGTTTCTTGGATTGTTCCTAGTTGTGATTCATTTACTTCCTCAAATTTGGAAAGTATTTGGCCATTTTTTATATATATTCTTTATCTCTTTCTCTGTCTTTTTCCCTTCTTTTACTCCCATTATGTCTTTTTCCCTTCTTTTACTCCCATTATGATTAGATTGATCCACTTGATGATGTCCCATAAATACATCAGAATCTTTTCATTTTTCTTTATCTTTTAGATATTTTTGCCTTTTTTTCTCCTTTCCAGATAATTTCAATTAACTTTGTCTCCAGTTTGCTTATTCTTTCTTTTGCATGATCAAGCCTGTTATTAAATCCCATAAATACATTTTCAAGTTAGTTATTGTATTCCTAGGTTCTGGAGTTTACGGATGGTTTTTTAAAATCTGCGTGTTGATGCTCTTATTTTGTTCATACATTGATTGCCCGATATATATCTATATATATATATAGATAGATAGATATCGATGATATCTCGATATCTATCTATCTATATATATATTTTGTACCGGGGCTTGAACTTACAACCTTGTGCTTGCCAGGCAGGTGCTTACGCTGCTGAATGATTTCCAGATTTTTAATAAGATACATGTATTCTCTTTTCACTCATTAAGCATCTTGAAGATGGCTATTTTTAATTTTTTGCAATGTAATTTGTAGATCTCTCATTTTTTAGGGCTTGTTTATGGAGATTCAATTTTTTTTCATTGAGCCACACTCCCCTGTTTCCTTGACTGTCTTTTGTTGATCTTTGGGCATTTGAACACATGACCAGCACTCTCAGCGTTTGTATACCAGATTCACAATGGGGAAGAATTTATCAGTCAGCCTGGTTAGAGGTTGCGGAGACTACTCACACCTTTTCAGGTGTTTGTCACTTCTGAACTTTTGCATGTGATTTTCCTGTTATAGTGGTTTACCATGTTTTATTTGAAGAGTTCAGTGATTGCAGTTTTATGTGTAACTTTGAGTGGACCATGGATACTCAAGTACAGTATGTAAATACTGTCTGAGTGTTTCTTTGAGGGTATTTTGGATAAGTGTAAAAATTAAATCTTCACAAGGAATAAAGTGAATTGTTTTCCCTAGTGTGATTGGGGGTGGGTACGTTAAAAGTTTCCCTGAATAAGAAAGAATTTCTCCATCCTGATTGCTTTCAAATAGTAACATGGGTTTTTTTATTGCCTTTGGATTCAGGTGAAACATGAGTTCTTTTTGGTCCTTGACTCTCTTACCCTCCAGAACAAACATAACTGACCTTCAATTTGAGCACTACAGATTCAAACTGGAACCATGTTTTCAATTCTTTTGGGTTTATAGCCTAAAAATCACATTGTACTTATCATTTGCTTTAATCGCTAGAGCCAATTCTTTTGTAATAAATGCCTGCATATAAAAAGAGTAAGTTTTAATTTACACACACATATACACACATACGTACACGGCTCCCAATTGGTTGTTCTCTGGAGAATGCTTACCTGAGCTTCCATAAGCTTGTTCCTCCTGGTATTTGTCTAAAATGTAATCTTTCTTGCTCTGTAACAAACTCTGAAGCTCCTTTTGTTCAAGTCCCCCAGTCTGGGATCTAGGGTACACTGCCATACCTCAGTGCTCCAATTCATGTTACAGAACTCAATCTCCAGGGCAGGCCCTGGAAAAGTCATATTGTTGTATGCACCTCTTACTCTTCTTTTTCCTCCTTAGGGACAGATGAAGAATTGGGCATTTTCTTAGTGCTCTTCTATGGCAGGGACACAGTGGGATATAGTGGTGAGCACAGCAAATTTTCCCGTCCATTACTCTAAGGCTCTTTCTGACTTCTGGTTACTTGGATCGTTACTGCATCGTAACCAGACTCATTGCTTTCAGTTGGGAACATTCAAACTTCTCTCTACCACCCACTTTAAAGTAATTGTTGTCAAACATAGTTATTCTACTCTGCCAGAGAACATTAGAAATTATTCCTCCTATCCAACTGCACCCCTGTATCTATTAACTATTCTGTCTGCTTTTTAACTTCCTTCCTGCCTTTCCCAGGCTCTGGGGACCACAGTTTTATTCTATCCTTGTTTGAAATCACCTTTTTAGTTTCCAAATATTCTCTTCTTATACCTTTTTTTAAAATATGAACTTTATTTTATGTAATTACTAAAATGCTTTGTTATAAAAATTATCTATATATTTTTTACCCATTTACTTTTAACTTCTTTTTATATCAAAAACATAAGTTTTACCTGGGCAACTTAGTGAGACTCTATTTTAAATTTTTAAAAAGGATCAGGATGTAACTCAGTGGTATAGAGTATATGGGCATACTTATATGATTCTTAATATCTTAAGGGAAAAAAATTTATGTTTTGATAGCAATAAAAAGGAAAGTATTGTTTGTTACTCTATAATAACACTTTATGAATAATATTGAACAAACCTTGTTTGTTTCCTTTTTTATCACTTATCTTCATATTGTCTTGATGTCTTTGGGTGGTGTGAAGATGAATCATTTAGCATTGCATTTTAATTAATCTATTGAACTTTCAGATAATATTTTTATACTTGTGTTAGAAATTACAATTTTCACACCCATAATAAAATTAATACTGGCAAACACTTTTGGCGGGCAGAGTTTCTGAATACTAGGATCGAGGACACCCGGACCTCAGATAAGTAGATGCGCGTATGCCTTGGAAGGACAGAATAATCAGCAAGACCAGAGATGTGGAAGTATCTGAAAGCAGCAGCAGAGAACCAGAAGTTTGGCTCTGGAGAACTCCACCAACAGATCCCACATCCAGAAGCCAAGATCAGCTCCATATGCAGCACAAATCTGATGGCAAACTTGGCTAGAGTACACAACACATTTCTGGGATCTAACATAGAACTATTATAGAACTGTAAGCACCAGAGATATTTTACTACTTTTATTCTCCTTTGTTTGATTGGTTATCCTTCTCCTGTCTGGTTGGATGTCTTTTTGTTTGATTTTGTATTTTGCTGTTATTTTTCGTTTTGGATTTTTTTCTTTTTGCCTTTTTTTGTCTTCTTTTTCTTTTCTTCTTTCCTTTTTCATTCTCCTCTTTTTTATTCTCTTAGACTTTTATTAGTAGAGATAGATGTGACAGACCTTAATCACTTATACTTCTAATTCAGAACCCCCAAATTCAAAGATTCCATCCAAAAATGGGCATCTGAGATGAGCACACACTTCTCAGATGAAAAAATACAAATACTAAATAGATACATAAAAAAGTTCTACATTTTTGGTCATTTGAGAGATGCAAATTAAAACAACACTGAAATTCCATCCTTCCCTAGAAAGAATGACTATCACCAAAAAATCAAACAATGACAAATGCTTCAGGAGCAGCGGGGAAAATGGAACCCTTCTCCATTGTGGTGTAAGTGTAGACTGGTGCAACCACTGTAGAAATCAGTGTAGAGATTCCTCAAAAAACTGCAATTAGAGGTCCCATTTCACTCAGCTATTCCCTTTCAGGGTATTTTCCAGAAGAATTAAAAACAACATACCACAGTGGTACATATACATCCATGTTTATAGCAACACAGTTTATAATAGCTAAATCTTGGAAACAACCCAAATGCTCATCTACTGAGGAATGGATAAAAAAAAGATGTGGTATTTTTATACAATGGAGCACTACTCAGCTATAAAGAGGCATTAACTTGAGTCTTTTATTGGTAAATAGATGCAAATTGAGAACATACTCATAAATGAAATAAATCAGACTCACATGTATAAACATTGTATCATCTCTCAAGTGAAAAAAGCTGGAAGAATAAACCAGATCCAAAATGCACAATAGATATTGCAAGATGGGAAGAACTGTCCAAAATGAAAGAGAAATTGGAATGGGAGAAAGGAAAAAAGAAGGAAGAGCAAAGACAAAAAAATATATATGACAGTTAAGATAGTTATATTACACATTTTCTTTTGTTCATTTGAAAGATTTGTGCTTGTATTATTTGATCAGTTTTTCATGCCTGTGTCTTGTAACCTGAGTACCTACTTTGAAGAAAACAATATGCAGTGTATTAACCACTGTTACTCTTCCTATCTTGTTTTGAAATTGTTACTGTTTTTATTCTTTTTCTTTGCAAAATAAAAAAGAATTAATAATGTAAGTTAATAAACATTATACAAGAGTGAGTATAACTAATATTATAGTTAATACCAACATAGAGTTGATACATTGCTTAAGTAAAATGTAGAAACTTCATAAGTATATAGGTTCCTTTAACTGACCTCTCCCACTAAATTTGTTATAGTTACTATAAATATTACTTCTTCATGCATTTAAATTCCTATCCCATAATTTTAACATGTTTGTTTTCAACAGGTTTATGTGTTAGTAAAGAATTTGAGAAAGAAAAAATATTTTGTATTTATGTAAAATATAAATAAAACTTTATATGTAGCATTTCATCCCTGTCTTTTAATTCCTGTTTCAGTTTTTCCCCTGCTATTATTTTCCTTTAGCCAGAACTTGCTATAGCATTTCTGTTAGAGAGAGTGTGTTGGCAACCTGTTTTGGTTTCACTTCTTATGAGAAAGTCTATTACAAACCCACTTTAAGGGTGGGAAGAGGACCTGTGTCAACTTCATAGGTTTTGAGATATTTCTAATAGTTCAACCCAGCAAACTTCCTTAACAGAAAAATCTCAAGTTAATGAAATATTTCAACTTTATTTTATACTATAAATTTTTTCCAACTTCTTATTTTTATGCCCATACCTCTTCTTGTCTTGCCAAAATATAGATTCCTAATTAAGTTAAACACAGACATATTTGGTGTATTTTATAGTTTACACAATAATTTTAAAATAATAATACATTGTTACCAGTTAATATGTAATTACTAAAAGTGGTATAACATTTCTTTTCAGTTATTTTTATTGTTACTATTTGGTAAATAGATACAAAGTGAACTAAAAATGAAAAATAACAATTACATGTTTAACATATCTTGAAAGCTAATAAATGAGTTCAGACAGATTGCCAGCAACAAGATCAATATATAAATTTATTTGTATGACCATCTTAAAATTATATTTCAAAATATATTATGAAATAATTGTCTTTAGTATAGCATCAATATAAATGAAATGTATCAGAATGAATTTAACAAAAAATCATGAGATGTATATGCTGAAAATTATAAAACATCATTGAAAGGAATTAAAGATTTGAATAAACAGGAAGACATTCTATGTCCCTGATTTGAGTAAGTTATTATTGTTAAAATGACCATACTCCCACCATAATCCCATAGATTTAATGCAATCCATACCCAAATCCCTGCTGGCTTTTGTTACTGTCGTTTTGGACAAATTGATTAGCTGACCTTAAAACTTATATGGAAGTGATAAGAGCATAAAATAACAAAAATGATCCTTAAATAAAAAAAACAAAATCATAGACCTCAATCTTCTGGTTTTAAAATTTAGTCCAAGGCTACATTAATCAAGGTTGCAGAAGGATAAATATATAGATCAATAAAATAAAATTGAGAGTTCACATATAAATTATCACATTTACGGTCTATGTGATATTCTACAAGGGTGCCAGTGCCA
This sequence comes from Hydrochoerus hydrochaeris, assembly GCA_004027455.1. Classification (NCBI taxonomy): domain Eukaryota; kingdom Metazoa; phylum Chordata; class Mammalia; order Rodentia; family Hydrochaeridae; genus Hydrochoerus; species Hydrochoerus hydrochaeris. The sequence goes on along the minus strand of PVLA01000434.1, from coordinate 407,034 downwards.
TTCAACAAGGAAAAGTGCCTTCAGAATTATAAGTCTCATGTAAGAAATTTCTGCATGTTAAGATGCACAGATCTAATTTTATGATTTATTTTTGATGTTTTTCTTTCAACAGATAATTTCATAAACTACCATTTTATTTATACATATCTTGATCTAATTATAATAGCATACTTAAGACTGGGTAATTTATAAGGAATAAAATTTTATTTTTACATTCTGGAGGCTTAAAAGTCTAAAATCATGCTGATGGGAGATGTGGCAGTCTGTAGAGGGCCTGGTGTGTTTGTTGTTGTGTCCTCATATGGTGGAAGAATAGAAGATCAGATCAGGACCTAGGCTAGTTTCTTCAAGTTTTTTTTATAAGACACTATTCTGTCCATGCAAGTAGAGATCTTACTGCCCCAAAAGGCCTACTTCTTTTTTTTTAATTTTATTTTAAAAAGAATACAACTAGGCATAATGAAACAGAACAAAGCAGATCAGAAGAAAATAATGTAACACATTTCAAAGCAAGACAACAGGAGATCATCACTGGCTACCACATTGTCTCTTGTTTTCTTCCAAATAGTTGTCTAAGAGGTGCCTGGACTGGCTTAGATGCATGGGCCTCCCTTGTGGCCCCGCCTTCTCCACAGAGACCAGCCTGTGGTACCCGGTAACTCCAGCCAGAGGCGCCTGGACCAGCTTAAATGCGCGGGCCTCCCTTGCAGCCTGCCTTCTCTGTAGAGACCACTTGGCAGCACCAGCAACACCAGCCAGAGGCACCCAGGCCAGCTTACACGTGGGCTTTTCTTGCGGCCCTGCCTTCTCCACAGATGAACTTTGGGGACCAGGGAACTCCAGCCAGAGCTTCCACCCTTTCTCCCAAAACCTTGGATGACAGTGGATTAACTGAGCTAGCTTGAGTGACTGCCTCACCCAAACAGAAGATCATGGCAGACTAAAGTCAGTTTGGTGAGTATGCCCCTAAAATAGAGGTATACAAGAGGCTAAATAGGGCCAATAGTGAAGCTCCCTCCAATTAACTGTAAGACCTTGGTGAATCTGACAAGAATGGGGGAGACCCCTTCCAGCACACAGAACACATCAGGCAGAGTGAGGAGTGTGCTAATAAGGACTCCCCCAACTTGGAGAAAATCAAAAGGGCTTATGAGACACACACAGGCACACAATAGGGACACCATAGTGCCTCAGCTAACACAGATACTATAGACAGGGAGATTTGGTGACTTGGAATAACCTGAAGATAAAGTAATATCAGGAACTAAAAGTTGACCTATATTAAAACTAATAGACTTGACAGCCAAGGAAGAATATAGAACTCACCCAACAGGCCCTGCAGAGGGAAGTCAGGTGCCTGGCCCATCTCTTCATTGTGGGACCCAGCAATTGGACAAATACTAATCTTACATTAGGACCAAAAGATACATCCTACCAACAGTTGACTCTAGTGGGAATGAAGGACCAAATATTAACTCAAAAGGGGAAAAATGGCAAAAGTAAAAAGCAAAACACAATCTCAAACATCTAGTACACCAGAAGAAAGCACAGGAGAATTGAAATAGAGGACTTCAAAAGTAACACATCAGAAACCTCTGAAAAGATAGCGAGTGAAAAAAAAAAAAACTCCATGAGGCTATAGAGGAAATCAAATTAGAAGTATTTTCTCATGTAAAGATAGAAATAATAACCTTAGTAAAGGAGTTGCTGAGCACAGCTAAAGAAGAAATAGAGAAAAAAGTACAGAGCATGGGAAACTGATTGAAACCTTGAATGGACAACATAGAAAACATGCAGAACTCATGAAACAAACTCAAAGAGACATCCAAGAAACAAAAAATTCTATTAAAGTGTGCAAAACTGTTTAAATGAAGCTGAGGATAGGATTTTGGAACTCGAGGACAGGATCACAGTTAGTGACCATGAAAGGATAGAACTTTTAAAAATAACAAAGCAGCATGAAGTCACAATCCAACAGCTTCACGATGATGCCAAGGGAAAAAATATAAGATTAATAGGCATCAATGAGGAGGCAGGAGTCAATGCAAATGACATAGCCAAAATATTCACAGAAGTAATAGAAGAAAATTTCCCAAACATGGGGAAAGAAACTGATATGCAGATAAGTGAGGCATATAAAATAACAAACATTCACAACCAACATAAATCTACACCTAGACATATAATAATTAAGGTCTCAGACATACAGCATAAAAACAGAATACTAAAAGCTGTTAGAGAAAAGACACAACTCACCTATCAAGGAAAATCCATTAGATTCACAGCAGACTTTTCAGCACAAACCCTCAAGTCAAGATGAGCCTGGATTGAGGTATTTCAAGCCCTGAAAGAAAACAGCTTTCAACACAGACTGATGTACCTTGCAAAACTTTCATTCAAATTTAATGGAGAAACAAGATACTTCCATAACAAAGAACAACTGAAGAAATTCACATTCACCAAGCCAACCCTAGAAAGAGTATTGAAAGACTTACCAGATAGAGATAAAAATGACCACCAGGTAGGGCAAGCAATTAAAGGGCGAAAAGCAGAAAGCAAACAACAGGAACATAACATGGCAAAGTTGAGCTAGTACATATCAGTGTTATTTATAAATGTAAATGACCTCAATTCACCTATCAAAAGAAATAGATTGAGAGAATGGATCAAGAAACATGATCCCAAAATATACTGTATACAAGAAAAACATCTGATGCAAAAGGAAACTCATAGATTAGAAGTCAAAGGATGAAGAACAGTATTCTATGCAACAGGATCCCAGAAAAAAGCAGGGGTAACTGTTCTATTTGCAGACAACATGAACTTCAAACCTAAAATGATTTAAAGAGTTAAAGAAGGTCACTACATATCCATTAGTGGACAAATTCAAGAAGAATTTACTAATATAAATATAAATGCACCAAATACAGGAGCACCCAACTATATAAGACAGGTACTAATGGACATGAAAGCAAAATACACAAGAACACAATTATAACAGGGGACCTTAATACCCCATTGTCACAAAGAGATAGGTCAACTAGACAAAGAGTCAGCAAAGAAATAATAGAACTGAATTACACCTGTGAGCAATTAGACTTAGTAGATATTTTCAGAGTGTTCCACACAACCACATCAGAATGCACATTCTTCTCAGCTGCACATGGGACATTTTCCAAAATAGACCATATATTATCCCATAAAACATTCTTAATTAGCTGCAAAGGTGTTGAAATTATCCCATGCATACTATCTGACCATAGCACACTGAAAGTGGAAATTAATGGCAAAAAATTGTAAAACCTGAATAAATACATGGACATTAAATAACAACCTTTTGAACAACCAGTAGGCTACAGATGAAATTAAAGAAGAAATAAAGTGATACCTATAATTCAATGAAAATTCAGAAAAAACATACTGTAATCTGTGGGATACAATGAAACTGGTCCTAAGAGGGAAATATAGAGTAATAAACTGTCATATCAAGAAAACAGAACAAGCACAAATAAACAACCTAATGCTTTATCTCAAGCTTCTAGAAGAAAAGAGCAAGTTAAACCCAAAGCTCATAGAAGAGAGGAAATCGTAAAGATTACAGTAGAAATCAATGAAATTGAAACTTAAAAAAAAATCCAAAGAATTAATGAACCAAAAAGCTGTTTTCTTGAGAGAATAAACAAAATTGACAATCCTCTAGCTAACTTTATCAAGAAAAAGAAAAAAAACACAAATTCATGCAACAAGGACTGAGAAGGAGGAAAATTACTGCAGATTCCATGGAAATTCAAAAGATCATGAATACCTACTTTTGAAAATCTCTACTCACATAGAGTGGAAAACACAGAGGAAATGGACAGATTTCTAGAAACAATGAACTACCAAAGCTCAACCAAGAAGGTATAGCAATGTTGAAATTGAAAACATAATTAAAAACTTACCAACAAAGAAAAGTCCAGGTCCTGATGGATTCACGGCTGAATTCTACAAGAAATTTAGAGAAGATTTGATGCCAATACTCCTTAAATCTTCAACAAAATTAATAAGGAAGCAGTCCTCCCTAAATCATTCCTGGAGGCAAGTATTACTCTGATACCAAAACCAGAGAAAGATCCAAACAAAAAGAAGAACTATAGGCCAAACTCACTAATGAACATTGATGCAAAGATTTTTCAATAAAGACTGGCAGATAGAATGCTGCAAATCATCAAGAAGATTATACATCATGACCAAGTGGGATTCATTCCAGGAATGCAGGGATGGTTTAACATATGCAAATCAATAAATATAATATACCACATCAACAGAGCCAAAAATAAAAACCACATGGTCATCTCAATAGATGCAGAAAAAGCTTTCGATAAAGTCCAATACATGTTCATGATAAAAACCCTTCAGAAACTCAGAATGCATGGTGTCTACCTCAATCTTATAAAGGCCATCTATGAGAAACCAACAGCCAACACTATACTAAACTGACAAAAACTTAAAGCTTTCATTTTAAAATCAGGTTGAAGACAAGGATGTCCACTATCATCACTCCTATTCAATAAGGTGCTGCAAATGCTAGACAGGGCAATCAGACAACAGAGAGAAATAAAAGGAATAAAGATAGGAAAGGAAGAAGTTAAATGATCGCTATTTGCAGATGACATGATACTCTATAGAAGACCCAAAAACTCCCTTAAAAGACTACTAGAGGTAATAAACAAATTCAGCAGTATAGCTGGATACAAAGTCAGTGCTCAAAAATCAATAGCATTCCTGTCCACAAACAAAAAACTCACTGAGAGAAAATATAGAAATATCATCCTTCACAATAGAATCTAAAATAATGAAATACTTAGAAATCAACCTTAGAAAGTAAAAGACCTGTATGCTGAAAATTATACTACACTAAAAAAGGAGATTGAAGAGGATATTAGAAAATGGAAGAATACTCCTTACTTTTGGCTAGGAAGAATCAACATTGTGAAAATGACCATACTCCCAAAACTGTTATACAGATTTAACACAATCCCAATTAAAATACCATTAATATACCTCACAAATTTCAAGAAAACTCTCCTAAAATTCATTTTGAAACAGAAGAAACCTAGAATAGCAAAGGCAATCATGGGCAACAAAGGCAAGACAAGGAGGCATTTCAATTCCTGACTTGAAACTATACTACAAAGCCACAGTGATAAAATCACCCTGGTACTGGCAAAGAAATAGACCTGAGGATCAATGGAACAGGTTAGAAGATGCAAGCACAACTACAAAGACACCCAACCACCTGATATTTGACAAAGGGGCTAAACATGTTCAATGGAAGAACAATAGCCTCTTTTAATAAATGGTGCTGGAAAAATTGGCTCTCCACATGCTGAAGACTGAAACTAGATCCATGCCTATCACCATGCACACTACTAAAATCTAAGCAGATCAGGGACCTAAATATCAAAACAGAAACACTGAATCTACTGGAAGACAAGATAGGTAGAAGTCTTGGAGACATAGGGTAGGCAGAGAATTCATGAACAAAATGCAAACTGCACAGGCAACACTCCAAAGAATCAACAACTGGGATCTCACATTATTTAAAAGTTTTTGCACTTCAAAAGAAATCATCAACAGAGTGAAAAGAAAACCCATAGAATGGGAAAGAATTTTAGCTAGCAACCCCTCAGACAAAGGACCTATATCCAGAACATATAAAGAATTGAAAAACATCAAGCCCCCAAAATTCAAAATCCCTCTCCAAAAATGGGCATCTGAGATGAACACACAGTTCTCAGATGAAGATATACAAATGGCAAATAAATACATGAAGAAATGTTCAACATCACTGGTCATTTGAGAAATGCTAATTAAAACAGCATTGGGATTTCATCTCATTCTGGAAATAATAGCTGCCAACAAGAGAACAACTGAAAACAAATGTTGGCAAGGCTGTGGGGAAAAAGGAACACTGCTTCACTGCTGGTGGGAGTGCAGACTGGTGCAGCCACTATGGAAATCAGTATGGAGATTTCTCAGAAGACTAGGATTGGAAGTTCAACCCAGCTATTCCCCTCCTGGGTATTTTCCCAGAAAATCTGAAAATGTCATATCACAGTGATAAATGTGCCCCCATGTTCATAGCAGCACAATTTGTAATAGATAAATCTTGGAAACAACCAAAATGCCCATCAACTGCAGAGTGTATGAAAAAGATGTATTATTTTTCTACAATGGAATATTACTCGGCTATAAAAAGGATGATCTTGAAGCCTTCATAGGCAAATGTAGGCAACTTGAGCCTATGCTCATAAGTGAAATAATAAGAATCATATTTATAAATATCACATTGTGTGTCTAGTATAAACAGTAATAAAATGTAGGAGTAATAAAACCCAAAATATGTAATTGCTATTGTAAAAAAGAGAGGAAAAGAAAATGCTCTAAAAGATATAACTTCATGTAAGTTTAAGTGTGTAGGATTGATAACCACATTACTAAGTTTTTGTTGGATCATTGAACAGAACTGTTTGTAGTCTCACGGTTTGAATGTTCACTTTGTTTGCTTTAATTCTGTAACTTGAATGACTATTTCTAAGATGACAGTCTGCAAATTGTCAATTAGTGATTTCTTAGTGTTTATTTGAGTTTATCTCATTTTTTTGGTATTTTGTATTATTGCTTCCCTTGTTTTCTGTTTTGTTTTTTTTTCTCTTTAAATAAAAATAAATAAATAAAGAGTTGTCCATACCTTCACACACAATGAATTCATATACAAGAAAATAGTATTAAACTGATCAGAACAGGATAATGAAGGTATTATACGCCTTCAAAACCAGATAATAGGGAAATCAACAATGGCTTCCATAATATCTCTCCTTCTCTTCAAAATAGCTGTCTATACCTTCATGTATGTTGACATTAAGCCATACAAAACAGATTGAAATCACTCTGAACAAAGAATAATAGTATTGCTAGATTTCACAGCATGTCACTACAGTACCTTAGTGTCTCTTTTTCTCCAAAGTAGCTGTTCACTTCATCATGCATTATATAATCGAATCTCATAAACTGCTTAGGAGAAGTTCTACACATGTATGAGTTTGTACATGTATACCTATCCTTTCTGTATTGGATGGAAAAACAAAACAAAACAAAATAAAACAAAAAAATTCCTAGAAATCCACGAAACAAAAAAGAAAAATAACAATAACAAAGAGCCCAAAACAATGACAATATAGGCCTTCCAAACAAGGTGGTAGGAGCACAACAAGGGTTGTTATTTTACATAATGATGTCCAACAGTTCCTCAGATCACCATCACTAACATGCACAATTGTTCCAATCCTATGAATGTTAACTTTTTATTCCAAGAACTTGTAGAATTTGTAGTACAATCATCTTAGCTATCCTAAGTGTGTTTATATAATTTTAGGTATTTTTTTCTTTTCCCTTTCTTTTTCTTTTTCCTCATTTTCCCTGAGATATCATTTTTCCCCTTTAAGCAGATTCTTATTCTTTCACTATATTTATTGAGTATTTTGTATTGTTATGTACTCTTACCATCTCTTACACTAGGGAGACTATACAGTATTTACACATGTGAGTTTGATATATTTCATTTAGGAGTATGGTCTCAAGTTGCATCTATTTACTTACAAATATCTCAATGTGATCATTCTTTGACCCAGCTATTCCACTTGTGGGCATATTCCCCGAAGAAGTGAAAACATCATACCACAGTGATATATGTGCACCCGTGTTTACAGAATTTGTAATAGCCAGATCTTGTAATAGATCTGGCTATTACAATTTGTAATAGCCAGATCTTGGAAACAACCTAAATGCCCATCAACTGAGGAATGGATAGAAAAGATGTGTTATTTTTATACAATGGAGTACTACTCAGCTACAAAGAATAAAGGCCTACTTCTTAACACCATGATATTTGTGATTAAGTTTCAACATGAATTTTAAGAGAATGCCATCATCCCATACTGACACAATTCTCTGGCTCTCAGGAATTATTCTACATGCCTTAGGCACAAGATGTGTGTTATTTTTGTTGGGTAAACTAGGGAGAGTAGGTTTTAGGTTTTTGGCTGGGAATAAGATAGGAAGACACAAAGTAAAAATACCTTAAAAGAAAGTGCAAAAAGCTCAAGAAGATCCTCTATATTGGGAATGATGGCAACATTTTCTCAGGGTTGCTTTTGGCACTCTGGAAAAATAAGATTGGCCTTTATTCCATGGTCTTAAGCTACTCCAGTTTGTTTGGTCCATCTCATTTTCTCTTCTGGAATAGAGAGATATATTCTTATAAAATTCACTTGAGTGAGAACAAACTGTCTTAGAGGAAATGTAAGCAATTATGCAAAAGCACTTTGAAGAACCTAGTATAAAACAGGAGACCAATAGATGCCATTTTTCTTACTTTCTGTTCTTTTTTGAGTTAGATCAAAAGTCACACATAAAGTAGAGATTTTGTTTTGTTTGAATCACACTGTGTCATCATCATCATCATCATCATCATCATCATCATCATCGTTTCTAGTACTAGAAATCCATGTCCCCAGTTATCTTTATTTAAAAAACAGGAGGTGAGGATCTGGACTGTGAGTGTGCATTTATTTTCATATGTTAACAAGTGGTTGGGTCTGAATGTAGTCTGCCCAGTTCGGCAGGCTTGGGCATTCCCTGCTCATCCGCATTTTGCTACTTCGTATTATACTTTTCTGAAAATGCCTCAATGAAACCAGCTTGATTTCTTTATATTTTTACTTGCCCAAATAATGATCTATATTTCAATCTCAGAGTCTAGTCCTAAATTCCATTACCAAGTCATCATTCTCTACTAGGGACTCTAGCTATATTAGAAACAAAGAACCAATGCAAAATATTGATTTCAAGTTTGTATTCACTGAGATATTTCTTAAAGGTCATTGAAACTTCACAATATGAAATTTCTAGCAAAACTTTTAGCGGAGGCAGTTTCAGTTACAATGTTAGAATCCTTCACAGGTATACTTCTCTGACAATAGCAGCTTGAATTCACAATTTGGATTTCTTAAATTCTGATTATATCCAGCTGACTATAAAAATTTCGACTTTAGATCTCCTTCTCTGAGTGCCTACAAATTTTACAAAATAGTAATTTAGTTTGAATTTTGAAGAGCATTAGCAATTGTTTTCAAATCTGGTGACAAATAAAGTGGTGAGAGGAAGAACCTGTGATTCTTACTGTAATTGTGATGCGCTGGCTTGACTGGATTAAGAAACACCCAGGGAACTAGTAAAGCATTTCATGGGTGTGTGTGGGTGGGCCATGCAGGTGTGACCTTGAGTGCCATATATGGGCCCTGGCCAGGATCTCTCCTTCCATTTTCCTGTTCTGTTTTCTTCTCACATGAAGTAGGAATCTTTGCTGAATCACGACTTCTCACATTGATATTTCTACCTGGGAGCAAGCTGACCTTGAATTGAAATCTCTGAAACCATGAACCAAACATACTTCTTTAAATGTGGGTGTCAGGTATTTGTACCTTGGGGTCCTAGTGACTTCATTTAGTAGCTGTGTGTGCTTGGCTATGTTACTTTAACCTCTCCATGATTTCATTTATGCATGTGTAAAATGGGGGACACTGATAGTCCTGACCTCATATACTGTATTACTGTGAAGTGTAAATTAATTCATATATGCTTAGAACAGTATCTAACACTTCCTGAATACCTTAAATACTCATTAACATTTTAAGCACTTTGTAATAATTACTCATTAGTTTTATTGTAATTTCTATTTTGGAGAAATTTTCTCAAGAAGCTTGTTTAAAAGTGTAGAATTTTAGGTCTCATCCCAGTGGTACTCATATCCTAAGTCTGGGGAAAGTTTTTTTAAAAGTTTTATTGTGTTACAGGATGCTTTACTAATTTAAATAGTTTTCTTTTTATGAAAAAAAAAGTTTGACATAAAAATAAGTAAGGAGTTAAATTTTTTTCTGAAGCATTAACATAAAATAAAACTTTAAAAATTACTATCTTGTTTGAGAAAGTTATTGTATATAAATTTTGGTAACAAATTGACTCAAAATCAAGCATGTTATAGTATATTTGATTGAAACCTCATTTATAAGAATATTATTCTGTATAGTTCTAAAAGAGGAAAAATTCTCTAATGCTATTACCCAATACATTTTGGTTTCTTTTGATTTGTTTTAACTGACAAATCATAATTGTACTAATTGTTCTGGTATATGAACAATGTGGAGTGATTAAATGAAGTGAATTTGCATATTCATCACCTTATTTACTTGACATTTTTGAGGTGATACATTTGAAATTCATTGTCTTAGTCATTTTGAAATACATAATACATTATTATTGACTATAGTCACCACCTGGGTGATAGGTCTCAAATGCTATTCTGCTAGTTTAGCTCAGTATTTAGACTTTTTGACCATTAACTTCCATTCCTTTACTCCTCCAAGCCCTTCTAGTACCATTACTTTACTCTGTACTTCAATGAATATGTCATTGCTAAGATTCTACATATAAATGAGATTATTCAGTATTTACTTTCTGTGCCTCTATTATTTCATTTAGCATAATGTCCTCTACATTAATTTGTATTGTCCTAAATAATAGAATCTCATTCCTCTTTTTTTAAGTTGAGTAGTATTCATACTCACACATACACACACACACACACACAAACATACATACATACATATATATCACATTTTGTTTATCTATTCAGCTGTTGGACATCTAGTTTGGTTCTTCATGTTGGCTTTTGCAAATAATATTGTTCTAAATATGGGGGTGCAGATATCTCTTTGACCTATTGATTTCAATCCCTTTGGATATATTTCATTAAGTGCAATACTATATTATGTGATGGTTCTATGATTTTTTTTTCAATTTTTTCTTCTCCTTGCTCACTTGACCTGGCAGAATGGCATTGTGGACTGCAAAGACTGACATTTTCCACATAATGTTCTTGCAGTATAACAATCTATAAAAGGGAAAGTTAACTAATTCATACAGATTGTTTTGAAGGGAAAAAGAAAAGATATATATCAGAACAGTATTGCAGGTTTACAGCTGCCAGGTGTTCATAAATGAAGAAATAGATTCAAGTAGACAATTGAGAGATGAAGTTTGCATGCCAAACTCTAAAAGGATAGCTTGTTTTGTGTTGTAATTCTTAATATATGAAACAATTCCTTCCTGAACTTGATAAATGAAAAAATCCAAACAAGATAGTGTAATTTGTTCAAAGTTTCCATCCTGCCAGAACAACAAAAAAACTGAGACAGAATATATGCAAAACAATGGTTTCCAAGACTTTGGGCCTCATGAAATGAAGACAGACAAAAAACAAATGAGGAACCCCATGGCTGCCCATTGTACTGCTCCAGTCAGAGAATTTGTGGATTACTATATATGGAAGGGATCTCATGTGAAATCTGGTGAACTTCATGAGTTGAGAAGACAGAACTAGGTATCTTGGGTGGTCAGGGCAGCTAGAGTTTGCAAGGAAAAGAAATAGAAGAGAGCTGGAGAGAAGGAGGGAGGGAGGGAGGGAGGGAGAGAGAGAGAGAGAGAGAGAGAGAGAGAGAGAGAGAGAGAGAGAGAGAGAGAGAACCCTAGAGACCTGCAGGTAATCATTTTGTGAAGTTGGTAGGTGATAGTAAGTACAGTCATGTGAGGAAACTCCTTGAGTTTGAGTGGGAAATACCTAGAGGAATTAGAGAAAATAATAAGTGATACTGTCACAGGGCCAGGAATAGTGCCTTTTCCCACAAGTCAGATAAAAAATTCACATTTGATGGGTAAGTGATTATGACAGTCAGAAAGTCATTTCTTCAACAGTGAGGAATGATTATTTTTGGGATAATCACTACTCTGATCCCTGCCAAACAAGGGCAAGATCCAAAATAAACAGTATCTAAGTAAATTAACTGTACCTCAGAACAAAGTTCAAGCACTTTCATATAAATAAAGACATTAAGCACACAATCCAGTGAAATTCAAATGTCTAAATGTAAACCAAAACTACCAAGCATACACAGAAACAGAAAACTATAACCTGTAAATGGAGACATTAAACTAAAATGAACACAATGGTTGCCATTAGTAAGGAAGGACAGTCAGACCCGCCCTGTACCTTTGAGGTGGACATAATGACTGAGGCATAACAGAACAGTGGGCTGGAAACATTGATCCACAGACCAAATTAAACATTGATTCACAGCGTTTCACCTGCCAGTGTTTTAATTTTTAAGTAGGTTAATAATATTTAGTTATCACGACATTTTACATTAAGTTTTCTGGCTTTTTCTATAAAAATTTGAAGATTTGGCTGCCTACATTTCAGCATGACAACATCAGTATGGATGACAAGCATTGTTCTCTTGCGAGGAAACACGTTTTATTTTTCAATTGTTTACAGTGCCATCAGCCGCTGTCATCATATGACTTATTTCTCCAATTTTTCAACCTTCTAGTCCCTCTTAGCATTTTATTTTCAACACTGATCCCTTTAGCACATGGCAGCATATGTCAAGAGCATTTTTGTTAATATCAGCCTCACGTGTGCATTTTAGAGATTATCAAATCCAACCCTATTTATTACTCTTATAAATTCTTATGCAAATAAATGCCATACCATCAAAGACTTTGGCAAATTCACGCAGCCAGCTAGTGAATGAACTGTTTAGAACCCAAATGAGTCTGCCAATTCTTCTCCATCACACTCTACTAACTTTGCATATTTTCCAAATCCTTTTAAGAACTATTTAAATATTACCTGTACTAATTCTCTGAGGTATGACTTCTACATTTGTTGATCTCAATGTCACAATGCTTTCTTGTAAGTGGCCTTAGATTTGCCTCTTTCCTACAAATGGTATAAGGAATTTGGTTCAAAAAACCAATCCCTATTCATGAGTTCTTTATGGTTTACTCATTTGTGGCCTTTAACCATTTTTTTCCCAGTCTTTGTCTACTGGAATAAAATACACTGACTTCTCTATGGCTTGGTTTAGAAGTGCTGAAAGAGGCATGTTGGCTGCTCCATCTTTTGTTTTACACATTAAGAGAGGCTCAGAGATATGTTTGGAATAGTTCTTTCCAAGTCTATAGTATCCCAAATGCAAGAAGCATGCCATCTAAAGTTCATCCTCTCATGATGGAGAGGGGACTGAATCCAGGAGCTGTTGATTGTGTGCCATCATACTGCATTTGGGTTTGTCTTCAGATCTTATCATTTCTTTTCAGTGACTTCTCTAAACTTTAGCGCTTCATTTCCAGACCTTTAAGCCTAATTTTCTTTAACCCACCTTATATTAATGTGGGTTTTTTCTATATATTTTCTACTTTATTTTTTAATCTCCTAATTCCTGATTTTAATCCTTGCTCTTCTGTGTTTATATGGGTTTTGTCTAAAATTTGATTTCATAGATTTTTATAGTTTCTCTCATTTGCTTTTAGGTTTTTAGTCTTTAATCTCATTGACCTTTAAGCTTTTATACTTTAGTTAAAATGTCATTTATTTGGTTTTATTATTTTAAATTGTTAATCTATTGGGTCCATTTTTAGCATTTTAACTTTGTTTTCTAAATTAGATTCCCTTGACAGTCTCATTTTTTACTTATTTCTTTTTATCATGATTCACTGTGAGTGTGATCACAGTGGCAGTAGCCACAGACAGAATTTGTACCAGGAATGGGTGAATATGCTGGGTTATTTCTCTGTCCATCCTGTCTTCACAGAGCCTCCTTAATACTATCATTTTCCCATTTTCCACTGTGCTATTCATTCTTTAATTTACAATGTCATAAAAGTATTTAACGTTGGTTATATATTTACTAATGTGGAGTTATTTAACTTTAGGAACCTAAGTTTTGGGCTATTCAGTGGTCTGGGGCATTGTATCCAGAACTGAAGGGAATAAGAAGATAGATTATCTATGAAATATTCTTTAAATGAAAATTTTCTCACAAGAAGTACTTGTGAACTGTGATGACTTAGAAAATGTCCCAAAGAATTTTACTCAATGAGTCCCTAGATTTATGAGCCTTCTAGAGTGAAACTCACACACACAGAATACACAGACACACACACACACAACACACACACACACACAACACACACATATTACACATATTCTATCATTCCTCCTGTTTGCACAATTCCAGAGATGTGTGAGCTCAGTACTGTCTTTGTATCATTTACCTTCCTATATATAATCATTCTCAATATATTCCAATTAGGATTAGATGTATTTTAATATGCAGCCTCTCTATCCCATAGTCTGTTATTCATCCTCAGACCAGGAGTTTAGGGAGCTGAGAGAACTGAGATGAGTCAAAGCTTTTAAACCCTGTTCTGATCTTTTGCTAACCAGAGCCTGTTTAAAACTCTGCCCCAAAACCTCAGTGGAAAGTGTATCTCTTCTATGAATGTTTTATTTAAGCTAAAAATAAGTTCATTTTCATTGTTTCCCAGTAAACGTGGGACTCATTCAAGTGCCTGTTTAAAAAAAAAAATTTGTCAGTTAAGAGGGGAAAATGGGAACACAAAAATACCACTCAAGCCTTTACTTGAAATTTAAATATTTTAATAAAATTTTATCACCCTATAAAAGCTCTCAACTACAATAAATTGAAGTAAGAAAAACTGAATTTGGATAGTGGGTTTGGGCATAAAGAAAGCATGTGAAAAGCAGAACAAGTGTTTTGATGCTAAGATTTTAACACTACTTAACAGGAGCGGTTCTATTTGTCTACTTTATAAATCTAATGCACCATTTCAAACATTAATAATCTGAAGCTGTTTGCTAGTTAGCACTTTTATTCTGTAGATAAGAAAACAAAGAAGAAAACAAACAGAAAATCTCACAGTCTAGATAAATCCTCTTGAGAACCTGTGTTATCATTGAATTTGCTTTCATCTACTATTTAACAGTAGAGTTCCATCCCACTAATCCCAAAAAGTAGACTATTCCAGTGTTTCTCAAACTACATCCAGAAGTATAATGTAGGCTGGGGATTTAGCTCAGTGGTTTAAGTTCTTGCCTGGCAAGCCCGAGGTTGTGAGTTCGATCCCTGGTACCAAAAATCAAAAGCAAACAAACAAAAAAAATCAGAAACATAATGTAGAAAATTCATAATTTTCTGTGAGAATTTAGAAATGCTTTGTTTCTATTTCAAAGCAAATACATTTTTATAAAATGAATTTAATCCTCATTATGAGCCCCACTTGAGTTATCCAGATGATATCCCTACAACCATGGGTATCCAGGAGAATTTGGTGGCCACATTAACAATTACATTAATGTCCTTATGGATGGGTGTTCAATTAAGAACTTACCCGGAGATATCATGAGGTGGTAGTATCAAATTTTTAGAAAGGAACATGGGAACTAACCACCAGATTAAAAAAAATATTTTCTTTTGAGAGTTGGCTAGAATTTTTGAATCTCTCATTCAAATGGAGAATAGCAATGGATCAAAAGAGTGGATATTCAGTGAGAATATTTTGAGACTTAATTTAGAGTGAGTTGTGCTATGAAGCATATACACACTTGCATACACACAAACACAGCTAAGGCACTTCCTCCATCACTACCAACATTGTGAGGGATTGAGCAAGGGGCTGCTAAGATGTTTTAGATAACTAAATGTTAAGAGATGGACCCATTTGGGCTGGCATATGACTCATATCCAAGAGGGTTCACTATACATATTTTTCTTTATAAAGAATACATCCACCTACATTCCTACCAACATACGAATGGTAGAATATTATTTAGTCATAAAGAATAAAGTCATATCATTTGGAAAGAAATGGATGGAATTTGAAGCTTCCCTGCTAAATGAAATAAGCTAGAGTTAGAAAGATAAATATATCATATTTACATGAGAATCCTAAAAAAATTAATGAATAAAATAAAAGAGAGATGATAGGTAATTAAAAGGAAGACTCTTGGAGACAGGGAAGGATCAGGATGGGAATGAAAAAGACAAGAATAAACCAAGTATGTAATGTGTGTGTGCCAATATGAACATCACTATTCTATATTACAACCATTCCCTGATAAAAAAAGAAGACATTTCTCATGTAGCATGTACAGGAATATTTTTTCACTGTTAAAAGGACATACTTTATTCTGCAAAAATAAACTATTTACTCTCTTATTATAAATCTATTTATTTTGTTCATGTAAAATATATGTTTCTTTCTTGATTTCAACTGTGAGCTTTTGGGACTAATATTCTAATCAAGGAGCAAATGAAGGTTGCTTTACTAACCTCCCAGAGAAATATTCTTTCAGCACTAAGTGAAACAGATGAAGTTCTTTTCCATGCTTTTCCTCAGTCTTTGATTCTAGGTACAGATATTAGTTATGGGTTGGGTTGATGACCTTAAAATAGATAGTTTGTTTTTGATACATACAGACTCATTATGACTGCAAATGTTAGAGTTCATTGTTAACATTCTTTTGATTAATCACATAGCAGTTTTCATGTGAAGACTATGTTATGTCCATTTTCCTTTTAATTAAAAAATTTTCTGACCGGAAGCTACTTTGGATGAGATACAGATACACTTTGTCCCTCTATAGAATGTAGAAAGAGAAACACTTTTGATAGGCAAATTTCATGATTCTGTTACCATGAGTCAGCTGTTTCTCTGATGGATAACCAATATGAAACACTGGTGGAACAAGCACACTGCCTGATGGATATGCAGTCCATTCAGGTGCCCATAAAATTTGCTTACAAAATTGTGCTTCAGCATTGATTCTTGCTTAGTATTGGAAGCAGTCCAGTAGCACTGCTAGAATTATCTTGTATTGGAAGCAGTCTAGTAGCAGTGTTAGAATTATCTCATGAGCCTTAGGGAAGTGGTAAATGGCACATATACTTTTTAAGATGAATGAGATAAATACATTTCTAGTTGGTGGTATTAAGACTGCTTTTTAGGGATAACTTGATACATTGTAGAAAGGATTATAGGATTGGATTCAAAATTCTGGAGGTCAAGCCAAGTTCCTCCACTCGGAAAAGTTGTAAACATTCAGGAAACACAAGTGTATTTGTAAAGTAAAAGTGAACACTGCATGTCCTATGTATTTTGCGTTGTGGTTGAAAGAGAATGCAAGGGCAAAGTGCTTTGTAAATAGGAGCCATAAATCATAAATCATAAATGTGATCCATCCATCTTTCTCCTGTTTCACCATAAATTTGAGGTAATTTGTTTAACTGCTTTTTTTTCTTGCTGTACTAGAGGTCTGAGTACTGCTGCCTGAAGAAATCTGCTTCTTGACAATAGCATCTGGCTGGGAGGAAAGATACAAAAATATCTGTGATATGGGTCAGCAGTTCTGTTGACTCTAGATGATGGAGCTCTTCTGTCCTCCAGCAACCTCCAAGCTCTGAACTCTGAGTCTTTTGTGCAGATAAAATCAAGGTCAGTTAAAGTTTTGAGCATTTACAGCAGATCATCTTATTTGACTCCCACAAAAGCTTATTTAGATGCAGCATGTTGTCTGCATCTATCTCAAATCTGTTTTGTTCAACCATTGGATTTCTCCTTTCAAGATTGTGTGTGTGTGTGTGTGTGTGTGTGTGTGGTGTGTGTGCATAGGAGAAAGGGTTTTTTTTCTGATATGTACTTTTTGTATTATATATTATTTACCTATTTGCAGAGACAACACTCATACAAATTAAATTTTATCATCTCATAATTCTCCTGTGGAGAAATTTTGATGGCTGTTCCTTTATCTACATAACTATTTCTATCATTTATCATATGCATATAGATAGGTGGATAGATAGACAGATATGTATATCATTCTGCATCAAGACCTGTGCATCTGACTTTAAATTTTTTTAACTGGCTATTGCATTTTTAATTGACAAAAATTTGTGTATATTTCTGAGTTATGGTGTAATATTTTGATCTATGTATACATTTCAGAAAGATTGAATTAAACTAACATAGTTATCTCTTCACCAATTTATTTTTTTGTGGTTGAAAACAATTAAAATCTAATCTCTTTTCAACTTTCCAGAATACAATACCTTGTTATTCTAATACTGACATGTTATTTTAATTATAGCAATGAGCTTTTACAATGAATCTCCTGAAGTTATTTCTCCTGTCTAGCTGCAATTTAGTATACTTTGATTAATATCTCATAATCGTCCTCCTCCCTAACATCTTAGACACTGGTAATCACCATTCTACTCCCTGTTCCTACATGTTAAACTTTTTAAGATTCGGTATGTAATTTAATATGTAAACATTTTTTCACTGTATCTAGATTATTTCACTTGGCAAAATGTTTTCCATTTCAACCAATGTTGGTTTTCTTCTTTTCTTTTTTTTTTTTTTTTGGTACTGGGAATTGAATTTAGGGCCTCACCTTTGCCAGGTAGGCGCTGTATCATACAGCTACATCCCCAGGCTCTCAATCAATGTTATTGCAAGTGATAGAATTACCTCTTTTTTAAAGAGGTAATTTTAAACATAATCTTATGTTGAATTATGTCTCAATCAATGTTATTGCAAGTGATAGAATTACCTCTTTTTTAAAGAGGTAATTTTAAACATAATCTTATGTTGAATTATGTCCAATGTACTTTCCATATTTACTGATATAATTGTTGTTTTTTCCTTATATTGAACCTTCCTGGCAGCCCTAAGATAAATCCCATTTGATCTGGGGAAAGATCTTTCTAACATGCTGCTGGATTTGGTTTGCTTCTATTTTGTTTGAATTTTTGCAACTGTGATTATCTTCCTATAGGTTACTTATCTGCTTTTAGTAACAGGTTAATGCTATCAATGAATTTATATAATGATAAAAGGGTCAATTCATCAATAAGATATAACCACTACAAATATATATTACCTAAATTTTTTTAAAGCTAATATATCTGTAGATCTGAATGGCAATACAATAATATCAGGAGACATCAACACTCCACTTTTATCATTAGACACATCAACTAGATAGAAAATCTGCAAGAAAACATTAGACTTGAATTAAACTTTAGACCAAAAAAGCCCCACATACATTTATGGAATATCCCTTCAAACAACTATAGAATAAACATTTTCTCAAGTGTATACAGAATATTCTCCAGACAGGTCAAAAAACAAATCTTAACAAATTTAAGGTGATTGAAATCATCAGGGTATCTTTTCTGTCCACAGTGGCACAAAACTTGAAATCAGTAACAGTGGTAATCTTGGGAAACTAAGGTGTGAAAATTAAACAACATTATTCTGAACAAGCAATGAATCAAAAGAGAAATTACGTGGGAAATTTAAAAATATCTTAAGACAAATGAAAATGGAAACACGGCATACAAAAACTTATGGAGTACAACAAATGCAGTCTTGAGAGAAATGTTTATAGTAATAAACACCAACACCAAAAATAAGACAGATTGCAAGAAAACAACCTAGCATTATGCCTGAAGGAACTAGAAAAAGAACAAAGTGAACCTAATGTTAGCAGAAAAAGAAAATAACAAAGACTAGAACAAAAACAAACAAAATAGAGGCTAGAAAAACAACAGAGAAAGTCAATAAAATGGAAGGGTTTTGGGGGAAAAGTTTAATTAAATTGACAAACATTAAGCTTGAGTAACAAAGAAAATACAAAGACTCAAACAAAAAATCAAAGAGGAGACACTAGAACTAATACCAGAGAGATACTAAGGCTCATAATAGATAAACATGATACTTAGTTTAACTACACAGTAAAAAGCCAGGTTACATGCAAGGAATGGATGATTTCCTAGAGTATGCAACCACCAAGACTGAGTCAGAAATAGACCATGAAAAAACTAAATCAGTAATAAAAAGCCTTTCATCAAAGAAAGTATTTGTAAGAGTTGATACATTATGTCAACTTGAAAAGTTTAGAAGTTTAAGCAACTCAGCAAGGTGCTAGGGTCCTAACATTATAAACATCTTCATCCTGTGCAAGAGGAGGGCAAGGAGGTGGTTTGAGAGCTACACTCACCCTAGAGGTAGAGTGGGGTGGTAGCCTGCTTACAATATACCTTTACTTTGTACACATCCTCATCCTGTGCAAGAGCAGGGCATAGAGGTAGTGTGAGTGCTATACCTGTCCTGGTGTGTAGCGGGGTGGTAGCCTGCTTCCAATATAAGGGAGGAAAAGGGGCTTGTTCTCCCCCTTTTGCTCTTGCTGCTTTTTCTGTCTTCTTGAAATGTTACCCCTGTGGCATGCCATCTTGCTTTGGAGCCAGCTGATTATGTACTGAAACTTCCACAAATTATGAGCTAACTAAACCTTTTTTTACTAAACTTTGGGTGTTGGATATTTTGTCCCAATAATGAGAGAAAAGTAACAAAATCAGTATTAGAATCTAATGACTTCATTGATGAATTCTACCATGCATTTCAGGAATAACTAACACCAATAATTTCAAAAAAAATTTCATCCTGTTTTTTTAAAAATAATTTTACACCTTGATAATTTTCCTAAATCATTATATTTCTGTGTAAATATAACCAGTGGCTATATAATAATTCATTACATGTGTGTATGTTTCTATATTTTATCATTATCCTATTTGTAGATCACTAAATAAATTATGAATTTTTTCTTATAAACAATGCTGTGATTCTTGTTTTGTTCATAAAAATCAGTAGCATTTGGAGAACTTCCGATTTTTTGTAGCACCTCTTTTAATATATGTGAGGACTCCTCTGTTTGAAAATAAATTAGTTCTGGAGGGTTTATGCAAGTTCATTACAAGGCTAATGATATATTTTTGTTTTAGGAAAAGATGAATGATTTTAACATTACCTAGGCCTCCAGGTTATAAGTTTGTAACATGATAAACTTTTGGTCTACATTCTTAGATACTGGATTTGTTTCTAGGCTATTACATGGAGTTAACCATTTACCAAACTTTATATGTAAATTTTATTTAAATAACATGGTGTTCTGATTGTATAAATAGATTCATCACAAACACATAGAACACAGAAATGTATGAAGAAGAAAATCAAATTTACAATGATTTATAAATGTACTAAGTTTAATTTTTGGCATGTTTTTATCTGTGTGTATGAATTTTTACGAATTTTCTCACACATAATTAAGCTTAGTTTATTCATGTTGTTTGTTGATGTCATCTTATGAAGATCACCCTAGTGGTGTATATTACACATCTGGGTTTATGAGTTACAGTACTCTGTAGTTTTTTAAAAATCTTTTTTATTATATTATTAGATGCTTTCAGTTCATGCAGTTTGCAGTCATCTTGGGAACCAATTACACGTACATACTACAGCTTGTTTTTTGATCCCTTTTCTCTCCTTCCCTCCTGTTTCAGTTATCCCATCCCATTTTTCATTCTTGTGGATATTAATCGGAGGTCATGTTATGGCATATAATGTTTACATTCATTGAGGTTCTTGTAGGTGGCATATTTTTATCTGTTGGCTGTTCTCACACTATGTCCTCTTGCCCTGCCCACTCCCACATTTGTTAGTCATAATAATGAAATACTTGGTATACATATTTTATGATCCATGGAAAAAGGAGATATGAGAGCTATACTATGTCTACCACTTCTATGACTTTTAGCAAAATTTAATTTCTTTGAGCACTCTTGTCTGGAATGATAAAGCATAGTTGACAATAATACCTACTTCACAAATCAGTGTGAGGATCAAATAAAGTAATGTACATGAAAAGTAAAATGTATTGTATCATTTTTGGCCAACAAATAAAGGAGCTTTTCAAAGAGGAAAAAATGGTGGGTGGAATATCTAAAAAGAATTAACAGTTACTGTCCACGCTTACTCTAAAAAATCATAAAATCCAATAAGCTATTCTATTTTGGGAATGATCTTTGCATTTTGTAGTACTTTGTGTTTTGCACCTTCTCAGATCAGTACTGACTTAGAATATCTATAATTTTAAGGAAATTTTATCTTTATAAGTAATGGCAACAGATTTACATAATTACACATTTATTCATTGCTTTATTTAATCATGTATTACATAAAATATTGGTGAGTCTTTCTGTGTGTCAGGTATTATGCAAAGAAAATTAATGATATAATGAAGGAAGGTCTGAAAGATGAGCTCATTTAACACATGTCTTTATGCAAAACAAATGTGTAAGCACAATCTGACAATCACTGTACTGAAGAAAAACAAAAAACAGGAAGCAGTTAATTCTGACTCATAGTGTTGAGTGGGGTCAGGGTTTGGAAGAATACAAAAAAATAGTGCTTAAATAAGTCTTATATATACAAAGACTAGGAAATGTTCCTTCTGAGCTAGGATGACATATGCAAAGGCCAGAAAAGGGCTGCTTACAAAACAAAGGAGGAGTAATTGGTAAAGCTAAAGCATGGACAATAAAAATTATGTTTGTAGTAGAAATGACATTTAGTCTTGGACTCATGGAATGTGTTTTTATCTGCCCAATCATTTGGAGATCTCTTTTCCTTTTCATATCATAACTCATTTAAATAAAGTTGACCCTACTTCTTCCCTTGATTGTCAGTAGATCTTTAATAAAATGGAAAAATTACTATTGATAAAAATATCTTTGTTTATTCTGTTTTTTGATTATTGATTTTAATCCTTTAAGTAGTTTTTGGTTTATAGAAAAAGGACTGGAAAGTACAGCACTTTCACATGAGGCTTTACCCTATGCCATTTCCTCTATTATCTTGCTTTAGAACAATGTATTTTGCTACAGTTTGTGAGCCAGTATTAAAAATATCTTTTGACCAGGTAAATCCTTGCAAAATGAAAGACTTATGGGGAAAATTATTTCAAAGAGGTCCTAACCTTGACAAAGTTTGAGAAAGACTAACCCATGCAATGAGGAACACACCTTCAACTCTGATTTTCAATGCAGTAACATATGAATTAGGAAATGCATATGATCCTAGCAGCAAATGTAAAGTATTTAATTTAAAGAAGAGGGAACATATATTCACACTGACTACATAATTAGAATGTTGGGGAAACTTTCAAGAATTAGGACAGCCCATGGCAACTCTGTGGTCCTCAACAATTATACATTTATTTTCACTGTCACCTATTTAAATGATTCAGGTTAAAATAACTACTTTTTACTGGAATATTTGTGTCCTGGAGTTTAAGTACAGTTCTCTAGTTTTTGCTTACTTTTTCATGGTGAACAACTGGTTAATAATTCATTGACAATATTATAAGGAATGAGATTATATATTTCTAGCAAGTATTACTGGATTCACTTCGAGTTGTTTATTCCTAAAACTCTCATTCTAACAATTGTGAAATAGAGAAATTGCCAAATTTTGGAAGTATTTTAGTATTTGATGCCATCTGACAAACAAAGTTGAGCAATACTTTATTGCTACTTTCTGAGTTTTGCCTTCCACATTAAAATGTAAAGCCAGTTTCTCATCTCACAAGGACAGAACAATAGAGAGAACAATGGCCAAAATGGCCCCAGCAGCTTCTTCATGGAAGAAAGGATTCTGAGGCACCGGGTGCAGGCTAGATGGAAACTTCCACTGAGTTAAAATAAGGAGGAATGAGCATCTGGCCTGAAATAACTACTTTTCCATTAATAATGTAAGTATTGATTGTCACTCTTTTTTGCCATGGTTATTAATCTTAAGGCTTCTCAACCATCTACTGGAAGCAGAAAAAAGATGGAGTGACTTTTTTTGTGTAGCACTGAATGTAGGACTTGGTTCAGAAGAACCACTCCTAATGACATCAATTTGAAGTCAAGATGAGAGATTGTCTAAGTATTTCACCCAGCAGCTACACGGCAATGGAAATGCTTTAACTGGGAGAGATGTGAAGCCAGAAAAAAAAATGCATAGGTACAAAAAAATACTTTGTTAGAGATTTGGGTGGGGGAAAAAGAATCTCTCTGTGTGTGAGTCACACAATTCTGCTGAAAATGGGACACTCTAGCTTGCCTCAACTGAGATGAAATCAGCTTGATCCAGCTGTCTGGAGCATAAGAAGTGATTGCAGCTGCCTAATCTCTAATTATAGAATCTCTATTATTGGTGATGTGAGTGGCTGAATCTGTGGTTTGACTTCTGTGATCCCTAGCTTTGTGAAAAGCTGGGATTTTTAGATAATGTTTTTTTCCCTTTGCATAATAAACTAAACAAATTTAAATTAACTCTTGGGGCAAATATAATTAAGGAGCTGCAGATGGTATTTGTGTTCCTTTTGCTGACCAGAATATGCCCTAACTCTGACTTTGGATGAAGCTATTAAATCCTGTTTCCATGGGACTCAGTCCAAAGTGTTCAACTCTGACGTCCTAAGGTATTTGGAAAGGCCAAGGTCAACATCAGCAATTCTGAGTTTTAGAGAAAGTTTATTTCTTTAGTGGTTTGTGTTTAGAGATGATTTCAGACAGAATTATTACATTTCAACTTTATTCTGAACTCTTCATTGCTCATATGTATTTCTCTTACTCCTCTCTGCTTACTAATCCTGCTGTTTTTTCTGACTGGATTAGAGAAGTAAGTGTCAGAGTTGGATCTAGATATATTACCAATGTCAAAGTATTAATCTGTGTGGTCTGCTATCATAAAATTCCACTTTATACCATTTCATATCATAGACTGGGTGGCTTAACCACAAACCTTTTCCTCTGTTCTGGAGCCTGGGGAGTCAAAGATCATGGTGCTGTTAACTTCTGCTCCTGGTGAGGACCCATCCTCCTTTTTGTAGACAGTTAATTTTTTCTCATCCCTTCCTGTAGCAGCACCATTCCCATCACAAGGACGCAATTGCCTACAAAGGCCACACCTCCAAGTACTATCCCATTGGGGATTAGGTCTTTAACTTGTGAAGTGGGAGGCATTCAGTTCATAATAATCAGGACCTTGGGTTAGCTAGGATTTATTTGTCACTTAAAGGAGACAGAACACATATTTTTTAGTTAAAATGATCTTAAGCAGTCCCATGTTGCTCATCCACCCCTAGCATTTCTATGTTTAGTATTGAACTGTGATGATTAATTTTAGGAATGTTGCTCAAAATACTGGAAAATCTTTAGATTCCAAGGAGTCATTATGCAGTCTGTTTTCTGTATTAATTCAGAGAGCTGTACTTATAAATAAAGGTTTTCAACTTGTTTCAGAGTGAAAATATTTTAATTACAAGCAAGCCAGGGACTTTTTCTAATTGATACCTTCCATTCCCCAGATATTAAGCAAGACATGTATCTGGCTATTGTAAAAACATACAGTACAATCTCTATTTTTTATTTTTAAAATAGTGAATGGTTGAATAAACTTAACTATTCTTTATTTCTCAAACTGATCTATTGTTGATTAATCATTAATCCTAACTCAGAAAACATTACCTTTTTTTCCCTATTGGAAAGCAGAGATTATGGCAAAAGTTAAAATGGGGAGACTTTATTTGGGAGATATAAGCCTGTAGTATACTGAGAAAGAGAAAATGAGTGAAAGAAATGTGATATATGTCCCCATGACATGTACCATTGTGATATGATGTGATATGATATTTCTACGTGATGCCAATCATATCCTGCATGCATACGTTGTCTTAGAAAGCAAGGGACAGTTCAGCCAAACTGAGTTGGCAGACAAAGTTCAGGCTGTTATAAAATACCTTTGTCAAACTTGAGACATGTGGTATGAGAAATTTAGAAAAAATAAAGCAATGAAATATGAAAATAATTGTGTAGGTATATAGATCTATTGAGAAACAGTTGGAGAATAATATATTAGTCATAATCCTTCAGAGAAATAAAACCAATGATATATACACCTATCTGAGAGAGAAAGAGACACACACAGAGGGAGAGACAGAGACAGAGAAACAGAGAGACAAAGATAGATGATAGACAGATAGATAGATAGATAGATAGATAGATAGATAGATAGATAGATAGATTGAGTTATTAAAAGGTATGAATTCATACAGTCATGGAGGCTGGTATGTCCAAAGCTGGGCCAGTGATTCAAGTCAACAATAGAGAGGTAAAGTTCCAGCTTTAAGTCTATTGGGAAGGAAGAGATGATGTTGTAGATGAAGTCTGAAGGCAGTTTGCTGAAAAATTCTCTTACTTGGAGAAGGATCAGTCATTCTGCCTTATGCAAGCCTTCAGCTGATTGACCAGGGCCTATGATATGAGGAAGGCAATAGGGTTAGCCCACTGATTAAAATATTCCTCTAGCTTAACATTAAATTCTACCAATTTGAATGTTAATCTAAAATGTCACCCAAAAGCACCCTCATAAAGCCACCTAGAAAACTGAAAACATCACACAAAATTAACTATCACAAGGGCATACCTAACCTCTGAGAAAATTCAGTGTGAAATAGTAAAAAGATATTAAAGCTACAAAGTCCAAGTCCAGGCTCTGCCATTTTCTCATTTTTGGACCCTCAAAACTCCAATTGATATCTTTGGGACTTGGGCTCCTTACACAAAAAATTAGATATTCCAGGATTTAACAGGGCTAAACTTCACAGCTTATATAATTCTTAGAACTCACTTACCAAAAATGTATTATAGAGTGATGAGAGACAATATTCTAATACATAAAAGAAATTGATTTGCATTTAAATCAAGATAGATTGATGCAAGACATATGAATTAATCTCCTAATTTACTGAAGAGAATGAAGGAAAGTGAAAATGGTTAACTGATTTCGACTAGGAAGAGAATAATACATTACTTTCTAGTTCCATTTTTTTTTTTTTTACTTAGAGTGAAATCCAATATTTTGGGTTTGCAACTCCAGATGTAATATCTCATGAATAATTATACAAATCATGTACTTTATGTTTAAATGTTTTCTGTTTCAAGTATTGTTTGTCATTTGAAATATATACCTTCTTAGGGCAGGTAAAATTGTAACAGCAAAAGTGAAGTGGGAGATAGCTTTGGAAAGGTCAATTATTAGGACAACAAACAAAATGCAATTTTGCCCATCTTGTATAGGCTTTTGTGCACACATTGAAATATCAGTGGTGTTTAGCTTACTATTTCTTTTGATGTGTTCTCTGTGATGAATTTTTTAAGCATCCTTGTCTATTTGTTGAAGTTACTTTCTATCCCTGTGCTTTGTGTAGGAGTACATGTGTGAACACACAAAATCTAACCCTGCCAAGTACAAAGAAAGAATACATTTTCTCAAATAATTATCATCAGACCTGAGTTTCTGCAGCAATTATGATTGGATTCCATCTTATAGTATAGACACATATAAATACTACTTAGTACTATTAATCTCACAAGTTGGCTTTTCTCATTTCAAAATTGGAGTCAATTTGCCATTCTTTGGGGAAACCTTTGGTACCCAAATCACATTCTTATATATGGAAAGTACAAGGAGACTTTTCTCTCTTTGGCTAATTAGTTTCTATTTGAAACTGAAAGGACAAAGTGTATGGCATCCATATTTCACAAAGAAAACAGAAAAACAGAATAATTAGAGAAGGACAGAGGAGAGGGCAAGGGAGGGGGAGAAGAGAAAGAGGAAGAGGAAAAGAAGTAGAAGAGGAAGTAGAGGGAGAAGATGGTGTGAGGGTTAAGCTTAATTGTCAATTTCACTGACTTGGAGTCACCTAAGAGATCATCAAAACACATTTTTGGGTGTCTGGGTAGATGACATAGGTGTGACTATCAGGTCTACATCTGGTCCTTGATGGCTTTCTCACAAGCACTGTTTCTCTTCTCTGCTCCTCTACCCCCAGGAAGAGAACAGCTTCCCTACATTCTATCCTTTCACTATGATGTCGCTGCCTGGTGAGTCAACCTACAGGGAAGTGAAACTTCTGAAACCACCTGCCAAATTAAACTTCTCCTCCTTTAAACTGAAGGTGTGGGGTATTTTGTTCCTGTCATGAGAAAGCTGACTAACACAGACAAATAGTGAGGAGAATAAATGGAAAATAGCAAGGGTATAACACAAGTGTTAGGTCATGTCTTTGTTACTTTCATCTGGAGTACAGATTGAAAAGTGGTATTTTAGTGCTTAAATCTACCCAACTGACACATTTTGTTCATTCTCTATAATTTAAAAAAAATCCCATGCTTAAAGGTTCTATAAAAAAATTAAAAAATGAAATACCTAGGAATCAATCTATAAATATCTAAATGCTCACTGTTTTGGTTTTTTTGTTGTTTTTGTTTTGTTATTATTGTCATTTTTTTTTCAAGACAGGATCTTGCTGTGTAGTTCAGGCTAGTCTTGAACTCATTATGTAGTCCAGGCTGACGTCCAACTCACAGCAATCCTCCTGCCTCAGCCTCCAAAAGGCTGGGACTTCATGCCTGGCAAGACTCTCTGGTGTGAGAAACCTAACATGTAAATAGGGACCAAAGTATATAACAGATACTGGGAAATGGGAACAAAATATATAAATGAGAAGAAGAACAAGGGAGGAAGAATGGGGAAAGGAAAGAAAGGACAAGAAAAAAGAGCATACTAGAAAAAAATGAAACAAAACTTTTATAAATAAGCAGGTGAAAAGGGTTTGAAGGGAGGGAAAAGGAATGAGAAAAAAATAAAAAGGAGCAAAATATGTCATGTAAAAGCACAAATTCTCTTATGAGTATGAGTTTCTATATATAAAATGTATCAATAAAATAAAAAAAAGGAATAAAAGAAGAAATATCCACATGTGATAAACAATTGTGGTGTCAACTTGAATAAATAAAGAAATGCCTAGTGGAGAACATGCTCGGTGTGTCTAGATGACTAACCTGTAAGGTGCATACTAAAGTGGAAAGAACCACCTTAGATATGGGTGGCACCAACCAATAGGCTTGTAGCCTGAATGGTATAAAAAGGGAAAGAAGCAGGAAGTCTCCCCTTTTGCATCTTTGAAGGAGCTCCAGTCTTTATCACGGCCTTTGGGCATTCATCTCTAGATCCTTGAGCTGTCCAGTGCAGCCATTTCAGTTTCCCAATGCAGATCCTTCAGCTTTCTTACATGGACTCGCACAGCACTCTGCAATGACTCTAGACCTTTGACTTTTCCCTGGATCTTCTGGCTCTCCAGTATACAGATGGCACTTTAGCATTCTTCCATCCTGAGCCTGCAGGTGGCCATTGTAAGTCTAGTTTTTAAATCCCATATATATATATATATATATATATATATATATATATATATATATCCTAACTATTACACCATATTTCTAGCTTCTTCTTTTTTTGGGTACCAGATATTGAACTCATGACTTGTGTTTGCCAGGCAGCTACTTCTGCTGCTGAGCTATATATCCCTAGCCCTCTAGCTTCCTTTTTTAAAAATCGTAAGATATGGCAATCCTAATGTGTATTTTCATGTGATGACAATGGCCTGAACCTGGGCAATAGGTGTCCCTTTTAGTCATGGCATGAATTCTTCCCAGTGAGTGCCAGTCACCACCACTCCTTGCTACCCTTCTCCTGTTGGCTTCACTTGTTTATGACACCTGACTTGCATCTGTTTTTCTTACAGCAGTCTCCTCTATGGTCTAACGACCGTCAAACATTTATTCCCTCCAACTTACTTACCATGTTATTATTGTTGATGACTAATTGTGATTTAAGAAATAAAGGTATTTCTGGAAACAGGTCTGACCCTCAGGTTTGGGGATGAGCACAGATATTTCAAAATTATAAAGCAAATTAAGTAAAATCTGTTAAGTGAAATACTCCCATTGTGGCAAATACAAAGTTTTAATAGCATTAAATGTGGAATAATAGCAAAGATGATTGAATTGACTTTTGCACACATATGTTTGGTTTTTTAACAGGCTAGAGATGTTTGTAGAAGCAGCAAAATAAAGGCCTTTTTAATTTTTAAATTATTTTATTTTTATTCCATAAAATGTATGTTCCTTATTTTTATTTTAATCAAAAAGATAATTATACTCTTTTGGTCATGATTATCAAATATGCAGGGCATGTAGGTCAGTGGTAGAATACTTGATTAGTATGCATAATGTACTGGGTTTGATCTTTAGCACCAAAATAAATAAACACTGAAATATTTTTCAAATAATTTATTTTCTATTCTCAGCACTGCCTTCTTTAGTAAGTTATTACAGTCTTTAAGTAGTTTTTTTTTTTAAATTGGCTTCACTTCAGAGAAACTTCATTCTCCTAAGACAATATAGTAATGAAAAAATTCTTAAGTTCTTATTTTGAGAATAATAATGATTTTTCTGTTATATCAAAATCTTGAATTTATGTGACATGTTGAAACACTGTAATAGGATTGTTACTGGTAATATATAGTCACAGAAGATATTGTAAAACATTTTAATTTCAGCACATAAGTTGATAATTTACAGTCCTCAATTTTTACCATCTTCTAAACCAACTTTTGATCTGTATCAGATTATAAAGAATTGTTACTGTGTTACTCTTTAAGTATAGATGTGTGTGTGTGTGTTTGATTGAAACATACTCACTGATCTACAAAAAAATAGGCAGCTTTGTACAGTTCAACCTAATATGTATCTTATAGTTACATAAGTTGTTTCACATTGTAAAATATTTCTCAGTTACTAATACACCGCTGCTATTTGAGTGCCTCCAAAATTTGGAATAGGAAAGAAGAGCAGCAAAATGGATACTCAGCATTCCTGGGAAATACTTCATTATGCAAGAATCTAATGCACTAGTGTTCTCCAAGAGGAGGGATTGACAAGTTAACTAATTTGTCCTTTCACTTACTCAAGCTGTTCTGTCAATCAAATCCTAGCATTCTGGAGCACTCTGTGGAGAAACATTAAACCTCAAGGGCATTTGGATATCGTTGCCTTTCTTTTCAAGAATATGACAAGCCATGAGGAGGAGTGTGTCCCTGAAAGAGAGGCAGCGTTAGACGCAGAGTTATGGGTCACATACAGCCAGCACTGAAATTGGTCCCAAAAGAGCATCACCAAGAATTTGTTAATTGTCCTTTAAAGCTTGGAGTTAGTTCAACACAGAGCCCCCTCTTCTAATATCAAAGAGTGTTACCAGCTGCGAAAGTCATACTCCTGAAACATGATTCTAATCGCTCCAGGATTTTGCTCAACTATGTTTACTAATGCTCAGAATATAGTCAAACATACCACTGCAGACCCTAGATGACTAAACCCCAACGTAACTAACTGTTCCTCCCTCCTATCCTTTGACTTTTAACAGTTTCCTTAAGGTCAGAGGTTACAAATGAAACACATTCTAGATGTCAGGTTCTGTGTGGACATTACTTCTTTCTGATTTTAAAAGCCTGCAAGATATTGTTTAGAGTATATTTTGAAATTTAGAAACATTAAGAATTTAGATGCTAAGTAATTTCTTAAAGATTCTCACCCAGGTTTGACTCCCAAGTGGTGCTTTTCCTACTGAGGCAAGCTTTTTTCAAAAACCAAGAGTAACTTTTCCTTTCTCCACTGCTTCCCCCTACTCTGCATTTAAACCACTTTATTAATATTCATAACCTGAATAAACTTATTTTTTATCAGAACCCCAAAGGCACAGATGTCAAAAGCCATGTTATTGAAAGCTTATGTTTTCTATAAGGCAGTCCCCCCTCCCTGCCTTTGGAAGAATGGTTTAATTTGCTAAATGGAATTGGCAGTACCCAGCATGCTTTCCACAAGCCCACATTGAGCTGGTACTTGCTGCTTTTCTCGGCTCCTGGTATCATGGCTCAGTCTGGCTCTTTGCCTAATAAGGCAATGATTTCTGTTTAGAGCTTTCTGAGATGCTGAATAGTCTTCAGCACTTTTTATGCCAGAGTATGACAGTAAATTTCTAGCATGAGAGTTATTTCCTTGGCTTTCCTGATAAAGCTCAGAATAAAACAACTGGGGGAAAAAAGCAAGCATATGAGTGATCTGGTTAATAATAAAGATTTTATATAATTACAGTATGTATACAAGCTAGATGCCATGGGAAACTTTAAAAATTAAGCAATAACCTTAAATACTCTACAATAAAGTGAACAGAGGCTAGATGACACTGAGAAGGCAAACCGCTTTCACCCACAGAATGAATGAGTATGATTAACACAACTAGATTTCTTAGCTGTTTCACATTGTGACTTCATTATCCCATTGTGTCCATCAATCTGATTTCACTCTTCCAGGGCACTCTTGCCCAGGAAGGTGAATGATGTGAATACATGAATTGTTTCAGAAACTTCCTATAACATCCATTTAAATGAACAGGAACTACTCACTCTTTGGTACTCTTCAGTCCACAGTGTTAGGGCTCTGTTTATACAACCCCCCTTGAACTCTCCACTTGGAAATTCTGATCGGCTTTTCTCTGTGCATTACACATCACATATATATTATCACTCGATGATCGTTAATCTGAATCATGTCCCCTCTATCGTAGGAGGCTAGGGCAGGGCAGCATGGCAGGAACAGTTGGGCACAACCAGCTGACTGAGGAGATTGATCATCCATGGGTACAGAGCAGCAGCTCCCGAGCTTACTGCAAGGTCAAGCCACTTTCTACACCAAGTACCAACATTCTGGTACAAATGGCTGCTGAACCTGGCACCACTAATCCTTTAGCAAGAGATCAAGTCAATCACCTAGATCAACTGTCAGACATAGAAGGACAAAGGACAGCAGCAATTGACTTTGGAGCACTGCCCTCTTGTTTTCCCAGTGGTCTGTTCTGCTTGCAGGACGTATCTTCTCCTTCTCCTTCAAAGGCCCTTTTTCTCTGTGAGCACTTGTTTTTGTTTATTTCCCTTTTTCTTTTCTTTTTTCTACCTTAAAATAAATAATAATCTTTCATATCTGCCAATGGTCCTGACCAATTCATTAATTACAATGAATAAGATCCTTGAAAACACAGCTAGTCCCTAGGTCATCAGATTACAGATACAGTTGAAAGATCCACCAAACTCTTGCACCTCACAAATCTCCCAAGGTTGCCATCTTCACTTAAGATGGTACTCAAGCTCTAACAAGAAATTATCTTTCCTTATCAGATAAAAATAAACTCAGTTCTACCTTGTCATGTGCTGTTTGGATGACTGTTAGAGGGAGTTAGCATTTGACTAAGGAAGAATGGCTAATGCTGATAATTGGTTGAAGATGTGTGATGGGTATATGGGAGTTTATCATTCTAGTCTCTCTTCTTTTGTGTATATTGAAAAAGGTTTTCGAGAAAGCTAAAAATCCTTGAGTTAAACCCTCACTGGGCTGGAGGCCAAGGGAAGGGAGCTGCTGAGTGGGTGATGAGAGCGCAAGACAATGTGATAAGTAGACTGGAAAATGTAGCCTGGTATCAGCTTTCTGTGGTTTTCCCCTCAATTTGAGAGGTGTGAACATGAGACACCCAACTCCACTCCTGTCAATGCATCGCACAACAAAGCCTCTTTGCCCACTCGTGAATGCCACAAATTAGACCCCAGTAGGCAGCACCATCTTCTGAACACATATTATCAATTAGTGGGCAATGCCCACTCAGACCCTGGAGAATATGAAGTGAGTCTTTTCCACCATGTTCTTGTAATGTCAGGAGGAAGCCAGAAAACAAGTATTCAAAACAAGGGATCCTTAAGACAGGAAACAGCATAGAGGTCAGACGGTTCTAACAGTCTTGGACTGGCCTGGGAATCTGGATACACCCACTGCCTCTGCATAGCTGTGTGGGCTTCACCAGCCACTTCTTCCTCCCATTCATTGGTACTTCTTATTATCCTTACTATTCTCCTCATTAGTCTTTGCCTTGATCTCAGTAGCCTCCAAACTCTTTCCCTACTTCCATTCCCAGACTTTCCTGGATTATAATGGAGGGAGAGAAGTCACCTGAGGTCTTTGTTAAAAACGTAAAAATACTGTATATTGCATTGAAACCAAAATACAGGTAAAGAGCAAAATAAAAGAGAGATGGTAGAAAGCAGGGAGGTAGACTGTGAATATGAAAAGGGGACCTGGGAAAGGGAAGAAAAGTGGACAGGGGGTAAAAATGACCAAGACACAACATGTATATGGGCCAATTTCCCCAACATGGTTGTATTTATTATGTATGAGAACATACTAATAAAAATAAAACAAAATGAAAATCTGTCAATAAATAAATGTATATTAGCTTTCTACCATTGCTTCCTATGGTGAGAATATGCAATAATGGAAAGAAAACTCCTTCCTGTAGAAACAGTTTTTCTTAGAAACAGCTATATGAATAGTAGAATCATGGGGGCCAGGCTAGCCCACAGAAAACAACTTACCCATCATGTAGCAAAAATTCAAGTGTTTTTCTATGAAAAACTGAAGTAAACAGTACTGAAACAGCCCCACTCTCTTTCCAAAAATAGAATACAATGGTTAGATTTTTGAGGTTTCCTAGGAGCTTGTAAATAGAACCCACAAACTAACATCCTGTAGAGTGAGCCAGTCAATGTTGTAATACTATTAGTTCAAATTCCTAACCACTGGCCACCCATTTACCAGTTTGATTAAGTCATTTATTGTGTTAGTTATCAGTCATTACCAGATAGAGTTGTAGTTTCAAAGTCATGCCTCCCACCACGTATAGTTTTTTCCTTTGATTTATCCCTTATTTCTCTTTCATCCTCTCCCTTTTCCCCTTCTTTTTCTCTTCCATCTTTCCCCCCACCTTTCCATCTTCCCTCTTTCTTTCTGTCTTGACAAACAGGCCCTGCAACCTCTGTGTATGCATGTCTAAGTCTCTGTTTCTGTCTCTGTTTTGCAGAACTGGAACTTGAACCCAGGGCCTTCAAACTGAGATAGAACTCTAAACCTTTTTAAAAGTTTTTATTTTTAAATTTCAAGACAGAGTCTCACCATGTTACTGAATTGCCCAGACTGGGCTTACACTTGAAATCCTCCTGCCTCAGACTCTCAGGGTGCTACAAGTATGTGGTGCTATGCATGGCTCCATGCAACTTCTTTTTTGTATTTCTTCAAGAATCACAAGATTTTTAAAGCCAACCAAGCCATTAAAAATCATTAAGTCTAGCTGATAAAACCAACAAGTCATACCTTAGGGTACTGAAGTCTGGAAAATTTTAGCCACTCATCTCTCAAAATGGAGACAAATAATTGGTAGAACTGAGGCAGCTTCCAGGACTCAGAATACTCTGAGTTGTATACTTTTTCTTGTATAATGCTGCAGTTCAGGCTTCAATATTGTAATCACTGGATAAAAAGTATCTCTAATTGTTGATATACATTTTTATAATTATTATCTTATAAGTTGATTCAAGATATTCTATTCTTGCTAACTAGATTCATAATCTCTAATCAGTTCTGTGGCCCATAATTCATAATCTGTTGGTCCTAGGGCTTGCTATTTACTGTCAAGGTGAAAGTCACAATATCACACATGGATTTTTAATAGTGTTTTAAGGACCATGAAAAAGTTAGTTGATGTCTGTGCAAAGTCAGATCTAGTGATAATAAGCTCAGCAGTTATTTGAGTTGAATCCTGCACTGAGGGCTTGATACCAAATATAGAAATGTAGCTGCTCCGAGTGCTCCGGGGCCCAGGAGAATATTGCCGACTGTGGATGTGTGTGAACCACCTCCACTGAGGAGCAGCTCTCACAGTCTAGGAGACCAGTCATTATCTCAAGGGGGTGATAGGGCGGGTTTTATTGTATACTAAGAAGCACTTAGTAATTAGAAATAGTTGTAGAGTGTGACATTAAGCTTTTGAAATTGTATCTACAGTACTTAACATTAGTAAACAGTATTCCGAACCCAATTTCAACTTAGCATGGCATTGTGCTATTTTTCCAGTTTGCTCGGTAATTGGTACATTTTACCAGGCGCTGTTAGCTCACATTTATGTACCCTCAGGGGATAAGACTGGGGAAAGGAGAGAGAAAGGCAGACAAGAAAGGACAAAATCATAAGAAATCTCCCTTATATGTACACAGACTTCTGAATTACTTTGTGTTTGGATTTTATACAGCTTTTCTTCTAGTTAGCTAATACTGGCTTCATTAGCAACATGCTAGGAGTTCTTCAACATTTTGCTGCTTCTCCTCCTCCTCCTCCTCCTCCTCCTCCTCCTCCTCCTCTTTCTTTTCCTCCTCCCCTTTTTCTACCTCTTCCCCTTTCCTTTTCTCCTTCTAGTTGCACAGTAATGGATGATGGCTGGAGTGTGAAGCTTTCCTGTCAGAACCCTATGATTATGAGTATTTCCCAGTGGATGGGCTGTAGCTACAGACTGTTGCTTGAATTGGATACATTAAGTAGCCAGACTTTTTGTTTCCTAAAAATATCAGAATTTTTTTCTTTTTAAAAAATATATATTTCTCCCATTCATCTAACTGTTTATATGTATGTACATGTATGGTGCATTAGTGGCTCAGAAGGATAGATTAATGAACCACTAGGATGAGAAATACAAACTGAGATCATGACTTAAAGGATAAGGAAGTCAATAATTATCCCTAGAAATATCATTGCAGATGTCTACAGCAGATTAAAGATGGTCAAAAAAAACATTGGTGACCACCTTTCAGCAATAGGAGGGTCTTTTCTTCCGCCTTGAATCTGGGATGACTTGTATATGCTTTGAGCAATAGAGTTTGCTGGAAGTGAGGCTACACCTGCCATAGGCCAAAACTGTAATGTAACTGGAAACTTCTGCCTCAGTCTCTCAGAAGCCAGCTCTGTATAAAAAGATAGATTTCTCTAACACCATTATGTGGTGAGAAGTTCAAGCTGCACTGAGAACCTCTAAATAATGAGACAACAGAGAGAAAAAGAGGAGAGGGAGAGGGAGAGGGAAAGAGAGAGAGAGAGAGAGAGAGAACATTGAGTTATTAGCTACATGAATAAGGAAGCCATTTTGGAAGGTAGCCCTCAGTCCCATCTGCCCAGCTGACACTCATAGATCAAAGATGAACAGCCCATTAGAACTCTCCTGGAATTCCCAAGCCTCAGAACCATAAGCAAAATAAAATAGTTGTTTTGAGCCCTTAAAGCAATAAAGAACCAAAATAATATCCATGGCTGGATAATTTTAAAGAGATACAGATTATTGTGTTGTAAACAGACAAAAGCATCTATCTATGTAAGGAAATTAATAGTGGAAATGTGGGAAGATTTAACTGGGCCAAAGCTCAGAGAGAATGTGTAAAAAAAGAGTATATTAAAATTTTAAAAAGAAGAGTAATTAAAGCAACCATGGAGGAGAAAGAAAAGCTTGGAGACTTGTTTTTGAAAGTGTATGCAGGATTTGGGGGAGAAAATATGCTTTCTTTTTCATAGATCAGAAGAGGTTTTGCTGAGTGAAGCCCAGACATTTTGGATGCATCCTGACTTATGCGTACCCGAGGAAATGTGACACTGTCGTTCTTCAAGTGGGTGACTCATTACATTGCTATTTGTGTTTGACCAGAGCGCCCACCGTACTGCTGTGCAAGGAGGGGGATGGTGCTGGAGGAGGGAAAAGTTACTCCATCAGATCCATTTGTGCCTTCTTGCTGCTGCCTGAATATCTCCCAGTCCCTGCTCTGCTGTCTGATACTGTCTCAAACACTGGATTTAAGCCTGTTTTCTCATTTCTGATCTTACCAGCTACTACCTCTGACGTGAGATAACTTCAAATAATCTAGATTTCAAAATGTTAAACTATTATTGAATGGTTTCTTGTAATTTTTGTATGCAAGGAGACATGAATTGGTTAAAAGTGTGTTATTATACGCTATAACTTCTCAGAAGGACTGTTCACGGAGTAGCGATGACATCAAACTGGAACGGAAAAACATACCTGTTAAAACATGTATTCTTAAAGCTCTGAAAGATTGAATATACAAGTATAAAATGTCAGATTAAACTATAGAATTTTATTGGAATTATACAAAGCTGGTACAGTACTATGTTCAACAAACTCAGGTCTCAGGCGTGGCTCCAGTGTGTCGGTTAACTGCAATCAGCTGGGTCTGCAGTGTAATGTATCTGGGAACACCAAACAGTGTTCTTGGGCCACGTGGAAGAGCATAATGCTATGGAGCAGGAGGAGGCACAGAGCTCATCTCGTTCTTCACTGACCAGATCACACCTGGAGTAATGACTCCAGTGTAGTGTAGGATAGTAGAACTGCACTTTTTTCAGTATTATGCAAGATGCAAGATGCAAGATGCAGAAGGGAAGCTATGTCAAGTCATTTGGGAATCGAGTGAAGGAACTGGGAATATTTGGCTGGGAGATGAGAAAATGGACTGGAATAATTCATAATTCATTCATAATTCAAGTCATTTGGCTACTGGTATAAGTAACAAAGGGCAGAGGAATAAACTGGAATATTTTCTCAGGAACTGGAGGAGCCCATAAAGGAGTTTTGTGGAGTACAAATTTCTGGATCCTAAGGTTTCAAGCAGCAATTAGAGATTATCATGGAGGTTTAGGGATTAGAAAAAAAGTATTAGGCCAGGTAACTCCAGTGTTTCCTAAAACCACATGAACTGCAGAGATACATTTTGTACATCTGAAAATTACATCGAGTTAACATGTCTTAGTTACTTTTCTCATTGCTGAGACAAAATACCCACTCTTGTTGCTGAGATAAAATACCCAATATTTCAAAGTTAAAAGAGCAAAGGTTTATTTAGATCACAGTTGATAGAGACTTCAGTTCACAGTCGCCTGGCTCCAAGGTGAGGCGACATGGCAGAGAAGAAACAATTCATGACAGGCAGAAGGCAGCAAAGCAGCAAGCAGTGAACTAGTGAACCAGCAAGCAACAAGAGACCACAGCAGCAAGTGTTCTATTCCTTATATTTAATCCAGTCTACTCATTCTCATCCACAGAGGAGCTTTCCATGATCTACTTCCAGAATTATGCCAAATCAATCAGTGGATGACTTTAGTAATCACACACCCTCGATCACAACATCACTTTAATTACAACATCACACACTGTAGATCCAGCCACCTAGGAAAAGTCCTGCTTACGGCCACATGAGGCCTTTGTAGAGCATGCAAGCACAAGATATAACAGGTGTTAAATATGACATGTGCTTTTCTCAAGAAAATTTCTATTGTAACAGGTGCTACACTGACACCTGAGATACCAAGCCCATAACCCGCTCTCAAAGCCTGCACTGCTATACCATCCTTCCCTAGTTTCTGGCTTGGCTGAGACCACACCACAGAATCAGTGTTCTGGGAGGCCCATGCTATTATCTGAATTGGGATAACAGCATGAAATCCGTTATCCCTGCAAAGCAAAGAAAGGAATGTCTGATGCAGGAAAGCCTCATTATCTGAAGATACCTTGTCTTGGAAAATCGCATTTAACACAAATCTCAGAAGCTAGCACTCCATTCTAACAGGAAAAGAAATAGTAAAGGCTAAGTGAAGCTTTATCTTAAAAATGTGAAACAAAATATTAATTTCTTAATTTTATTCTGTAAACATTCATTAAGTAGCTCAAATTTTCGAATTCTGGGGATATAGTAGTTAGTAAGACCCAGCAGTATTTTTCCCATTGGGAGCAGCAATTATAAAACAGATAGATGAATATGTATTACATATGAGACAGTGACAGAGCCGATGAAGAAAACAAAGCAGGAGAGAGTGCTGGGCACACTGGTTCAGGAAGAGTGGTCCAGGAAGCTCTCCTCAAGGAAAATATTTGTGCCTGTTGAGGCTGGTGTTCCCTGAAAAGGTCCTGGGCAGGATGAAGCTCACTTACTAAAATAACTGCAGGTGGGCCCCGAGGTTGGGAATAAGCTCAGTCATCACCAGAATGAGGCAAGCACAGCCCGACAGCTCATGGAAAGCACTAAAGTAACATAAAAATAGTCTTATTTTACATATTAGATATAAATGAAATAGTGAGCTAATTCTTAGAAACAACAATGAATGAATTTTGTCCATTTCAGCAGTATATATATATATATATATATATATATATATATAAAATTTTTTAACAAAAATGTTATACCTTCAAATGATAACCTTTACCTCACACTTGACACTCACTGCATGATTATAAAAATGTAACATATACAAAATTAAGGATTTCTTAAAATTTTCAAAAGATCATTTTAATTCTTTGATAATTCTCTTCTGAACTGACACATTATCATCCTTGTCAATTTTTTTTTTTTATTCTTTAGTGGCTACTACCAATATCACTGATTTCATAAAATCTTGAGTCTTCTGCAAACACTGAAATTCCACTGAGTGTTCAGTTTACATCATATCTGCATTTTACTGTAGATGAATTAGAAAGAGGTTGTCAGAAAAATGTGGATTCTATATACACCAGCATTAGCTAGGGAGGGATGTGTGAAGGGAGACCAATACCACACATAACCTGTTGCTAGTATTTTCACATCAATGATTTGCTTCCTTGAGCACTTTTGACTCTTCAGCAGCTCAAATATTGACCAGTCAGATAATGAAGCCCTTTTTGTGATGGTGACAATTATTAGGCCAGTAAAAGAAAGGATTAGAGGGCAGAGAGTCAAAGAAGAGGTGTTTTTGTTTGTTTTTCCATGGAAAATTATCATTTCGGCAAGTGTCCTCTCCTTCTCAGGGAGGGCTGGCCATTCCCAAGGGTACTGGCAGGAAGCTACAAGTCACTGTGTCCAGCAAGCCAGGGCAGCAGGCCTCTGTCAGTTTCCGGTCATTGTGAAGGGTCTGGCTCCTTATCCCAACATCTTGCAGGAAGTGATTTCTCAGAATTGTCTGTTCCTATAGGGATATACAAACATTTTTAATTGAAAAGCCATAAAGTGAGCACAAAACCATTCTGGATTAAGCTCGTTCCAGCCAGAGCAGGGCATTCACATTTAGTAAAGTTTTACATTTTATGGATATGAGGGGCAAAAAGACTCTAGAAGCACTCTACCATCATAGGAAGCAAAAAAGAAAACATAATATGGTCTGTGAACTTACTCAGCATAGTACTTTTATTCATAATCTTCCAAACTTCATTTTTGTTATAATAATACCAGCGAGAGTAAGAGTGATAAATCTACTAGCTATTGACTATTTTTGTTTTGTTTCTAGAAAGGTTATTTAATCTTTGTAAGAATCTATGAGATAGGTAATTATCACCTTGATTTTACAAACAAGAATATTGAGGCACAGAGTCATTGTTTAAGTTGACAACAATAGTAACAGGTTAGTCTGGAATCTCAGAAAGTTTGCAAATTCTTTTCTTGACCCCTGGCCTATTGTTCTACATTTTGCACAGAGCTAGATCAATACATCAGAATGAAAGTTTTCCAGTTATAATAAGGACTGTATCAGTATTAAATCTAATATTCAGATGCTGGTTTTAAGAGCAATATTAGGAAAAGTAAAACATTCAAATTTTTAATATGTAAGTGAATTAACAGTATTCAAATCTAGCACCTCCACCTAATATTTTACTTGTATGAAATAGAGATGTACATCTAATATGCATTAAATATTATACACACTTATACAATACGTATTTATACTAAAAACTTTGAAACATGGCCTGTGTGTCTTCATTACAATGAGACAGTGATAAACATGTAACATCACTTTTTTTATTTCAATCATTTGTTCAATAAACAATTATTTTGTACTTTTTTTTCTAATGTACTCAGGAACCATTTTCTAAAAATTCCTAGTTACATATTATGTTAACTGACATATTTGAGCAAAATATTATGTTAGTCTTTGATGAATTTGAGGAACAGTAGTTAAAAATAGATGGCATACTTTTCTTTGCTGCCCAACATGCATTGTGAATTTATAATATGTCTGCTTTCAAAAAATTGTTTTTGTTCATTCAACCTTAATTTTTTTTTTTTTTTGCCATCTGGGAGACTAGAAAATTTTGGAAATTTCTTTTCTGAAAACTCTTCAGAAATTCACATAATAGTTTTTCTGTTTTTTTTTTTTAACTCTTCTTGAGCTCTGTTTGGTTAAATCAAGGCTTTCCAAAAAACTATGTTTTTTGATGTTCAACAATATAGTCCTATTCCAAATTGAATGGTAGAAAAAATTTTAAAAATCTACTTGACAAGTCATTTGTAAAGGCAATTTAAAAACTTGATTTAATATGAAAAATGTTTAAGAATTGGTTGAGCAACAAAAATTAAAATGATTTCTTACAAACTACTAAATGACAAGAGCTTTATTGTAGGATATTTTGGGGTTTTAGCCATAATATGCTGTATCAGTCCGTTGTTTTCATTGTATATGACTAGTTCCTGAAACTTAATTTTAGTCCTTTCTATTCATGTGTTGCTGAGAATTTTTTTTCTATGAACGTTATTGAATCCTTATATTTATTAAGTACATTCAGTAGTTCATTTTTTTCTCAAAGAGGCCATATTATTCCATATACTTGGATGAGTCTTGTTTCAAAGTTGAAAGAAATGTACTTTTCCATTACAAATGAGTAATGGATCTTTTACAGAAGAAAAGTATGATCTGCCTCTGCATTGGAAAGTTTGGGGACAGCACCATAGCCAATGAGTAAAAGGACTTTCTGCACACTGACAAGCTTTGAATCTATGGTACCAAGAAGGCTGAGTATAGATTTGCCTTCTAAGTCTTTATAAACAGAAAGAACAGACCTCAATTTGTGATGAATACAATGAAGAAGCTCTATCTGTCATTCTCAAACTAGCTCATAGGAGACAGGAGAATTAAGAACATATACAATACAATACAATACAATACAATACTATAGTATAAAACATTCAGGGGATTAATATTTTTAAACTTATTTGCTCCACAGAATTCAAATCCAAGATCACGTCGGGCTTTTATTTCATCTGAAGAGAGTAAAAGTACAATTGTAAAGAACTTTAACA
This sequence comes from Hydrochoerus hydrochaeris, assembly GCA_004027455.1. Taxonomy (NCBI): domain Eukaryota; kingdom Metazoa; phylum Chordata; class Mammalia; order Rodentia; family Hydrochaeridae; genus Hydrochoerus; species Hydrochoerus hydrochaeris. The sequence goes on along the minus strand of PVLA01000434.1, from coordinate 364,244 downwards.
AAATCCATTTTTCTTTGAAAATTCCATTTTGGTTTTTCAAAGTACAGCTTTTAAAAGTTAAAAGCAGGACTCTTATATGAACACAGACACACATTAGAGATCTATTCGTTTATTAATGAAGGAAAACTGTAAACATGGTGAAGATGGTTGGAAGAACATTTGGGGGGATTTCAATATTTACAGGCATCAGAAAGAATGCTAGTTGAGTGAGATGCAAAATTGGTTAATATCCTACAGTTCAAGAAAATCTTAAACGCTGACATGTTTTCTGTTGGCTAGAATGAGTAAAATGTGCAAGTTTGATGTGTAACGCTGCCACGTCTGGGTCAGAATCAGTGAGCAGCACAGGCAAACACGAGCAAGCTTTCTAGAGAATCAACTCGCCGTTGAGGGGACCTGTTAATGTCTCACTGAAAGTCATGCTCTTTCTTCTTATTTCTAAGTTTGGGGTAATTTTTCTAGTTATCTTAAAATATTTTTAAAATACGTGTGTTTCTTCTTGTAATTATAACTTCTCGGTTATAATTATGATTTGGATGGGGGGAAAAAACCCACCATCATCTCAGCTGTTTCTGGTAGTGGGAAGATTAAAACGGGATTGGGGATCTTATTTCAAAATTCAAATAAGCATCTTCCATTCGGTATCAAGGTCAACATGGCAGAAGAAATGAACAATGGAAAGAGAGCAGGACTCATCTCCCAGGGGAACGGAGCAGCCGGGGAGGGGAGGACAGACTTCCCCTCCCCCACCTCCAAGCGCCGGCGGGTCAGAGCTTGCGGGCTCCCTCCTTTGTAAAGGTGCTGGGGAGGAGCTCGGGCAAAGGTGCTGGGGAGGAGCTCGGGCGGGCCGTCCCGGGCTTGGCAGGCTCCGCCCCCTGCACCTTGCCTTAGGCACCAGCTACTGCCTGGAATAAATTCTTCATTTGCCCTGCGTGGGCTCATTCACAGCTCTGTGGCCCGAAGCCCGGAGCTTCCTCTTCGGGACTGAAATAACAGGGCACTGACAGATCGGGTGTGAAGCAGCGATCCCTCCTTCAGAGGAGCTTCTTTTTCCTAAGCAATAAAAAACAACACATGATTTTTTAAAAAATTGAAATATACAGCACCAGGGCGCCTCTCCCCCTTTGCGTTCCCTCCCGGCCGTTTCTGCACGAAGCACGATTATCTGCAGCCTCCAGCCGGGGGCAGTGGTGGGGGAGGCTGGGAGGTAGCTTGGTTTAATCGGTAGGCTCCGGAAGAAAGAGAACCCCCGGGGTATTTCCACACCTAGGCAGGCGCAGCGGCTCCCCGGCTGCTGGAGCCGCGAGCGGTACACCCGAGGCGGGGCGCCGGGCCGGCGAGCTGGGGTCTGCAGGTGCCTCTCGCCGGCGCCCGGTCCGGGCCCCGCCCCGCTCCGTCCCCGCAGCAGCGCGGGCCGCGGGGCTTTGTGGTTCGCCCGTGCGGCTGGGCCCCTGCTGGGGGTGTCGTTACGAGCATGTGCAGACAGCAGCCCAAGGTAGAGCGAGCGTGCCTGGCCGGCTCTGAGACTTGCCTTGCAATGCCATGTTTGTGTGTGTGCTCTAACTCCCGGAGAGCAATCAGGGAGACGGCTTCCCGGCCGGACCTGGCTGATGTTTTCTTGTTTCTGTTTCAGCCTTCAGGATAATTCCTTCAGCAGCACCGCTGTAACAGAGTAAGTGATTCTTGCCATTAAAATGAGACTTGCATGCCTTTCTCTGGAAGCAGCTACCATGAAGGTACCCACTGCCCCAGCCTCTGTTCATGTTAGATGTATTGTCTTCTGAAATATGGGCCAGCGAGGACCAAGGAGAGGCGTGTTGATTGATGAGGTCCAGGAATCTATGCAGGAGGAAATCAACCTTTTTAACAGTTGGGGAGATATATTAAAACCAGTTGATGGCTTCCAAGAACTCACTGCTCTAAAATATGTGTTCTTGAAGCTCAGAATAAAAATAAATAAATAAACCTATCTGACATGTCAGGAAGGGAGCTTGGCTGTATTTTGCCAACATTAGTGTCAGTTTTTGTGGAGTGCACGCTGTATACATTTACTGCAAATAGGAGTTAGATGCAAATGACTTGAGTTTAATTTCAGCCTGTGATAAACAGGCTAAACTTATCCTCTCTCTGTGGTGTCTACAGATTTTTTTAAGTCACAGCAGAGTAAACTTTTCTTGCATGCCCATTGTCATTTTTGTCTTCTAACATTAAAGATGACTGTAGAAGGAATGAGTGATTTGTCCTTGGTTAAAATTTATTGATAAGGTCAACTAACACCATTTAAACAGGAAAGAAGGAGTGTAATATTTTATTCCAAAACTGCTGAGCAAGTACTTATACTACCTTGTTTTAATTCTTGTCACCTCTTCCTTAATATGTTTTCCCAATATTGTAAATGTTAAAAATTCATTGCATCCTTTCTTAATAACTATATATGTATATCTACATGCACTAACTATATATACTGTATGTCATCTGCCAATCTTTCTCTAGCTGAATTCATGATGTTAATTCTGGGAACTTTTGGTGGAAATCACCCTGAAAAGCTTTAAAAAAAAAAAAGGTGTGTGTAAAGTTGTCTACTCAACTACATTTAAAAAACATAATGAGTTTGATACAGAAACCAAAAGTAACTTGAGAGCACTTTGCTAAAGTTCTCTAAAAATCAAATAAATGTGAAGCAAATATCTTTTGAGTTTCAGGTTCCAACACTGTCACAACGGCTTGGCAACAGTCATTGAAGGTCTAAGCTTATAGAAGGGTTAAGACAGTGCCTCAGAGGCCCTCTGTTTCCCACATTCTTTTGTTCCTCAGTTTGAGTTGCTACTGTGTTAGTGTATATTTTTGAGCTCACTTAAATAGAGTCATTTAAAAGTTAAAAAACAAAAACAAAAAAAACCCACCAAGGTTTACTTCACAAGAAATACTCTTTGGGACTTGCATCCTGCTAATGAGATTGCTTAGTAATCTGTGCTGTGACTTAGCTTTTCTAAAAGCCTGAATGAAAAGATCTGTGACTGAATCTGCAAAGATGAGGCCTTGACTTCCTTTCAGGTGCACAGGTCTCTCTCTCCTCCCTTGTTGTGCTGCCAAGTGCAGGTGCTTCCAGGGCCTGATTCTCAGAAACCTGTGGGACCAAATCCCCAGAGCCAGTCATGGGGTTAGCAGCTTCAAAATGGAGACACTTAGTTCTAGATTTCACATGGACTTTGTTTTTTTGGTAAAGGTATTATATGGTTGAAAGCTGGGGAGAGTGTCATGCCTTGTCTTTGGATATTCCCCAAGGAGTTCTGATTGCATAAGATCATGTTGTTACTTTCAGAGAAGTGACAGTGATTTATTTTAAAAGACTCTGAGTGATAATTGGGATGCCATCTGGCTAATATAAGAGTCTAAGGAACATACTGAGAGCTTACCAAAAGCTTCATAGTTACTCCACAGCACAGGTTCGGCCATTCAACACTAGCCACTGTCAAGTGCAACATTTCGCCTTCTGATCAATAATAGGAACTGTGTCCCTTGATTCTCTGGGTGTGATTCAGTGAACTTCCTTGAAGCCCTGATGTAGCAGCTGTTCCATAAATGTCTGGGTGAGGTCCTTGCCTACACTGATGATGCACTTTCCTTTCTTACATGTTTTGGATTAAGAAACATTGCTATTTCTCCTGTCCCCACCTCACTCCTATGATTCCACCTGGACATGATTTCTTTTGGATTAAGGGCCCTGGTAGTGACTCTTATTAAAATGGAAATTAAAAAGTCGGTGCCTCTGGGAGGTAAACTCAAGTTGTCATCAATACCTCTGTGTGAAATCTTTAATCGGATATTCTAATCTGACAGGGTGCTGCTTGGTCACCTGGGAGTCTGATATGAGTCAAATGAAAGTGGAATTGAGAGGGATTTAAGGATATATTTCCTTCTCTACTTGGTTTTTCCAGGATAAGCACCATTATCTCTGTACAAATTCAGTCACTTAAAATTACTTTCAACATCAGAATAGCTTTGGGCTTTTCTCACATATCTGTGGCATCTTTTCATCTATTATTTTTCTCAGTCATTTTCTCTATTGCCTGGCTAACTTGCTTTTTGAAACATTATCATTCAAAGCATTGATTATCAAAATGAAATGATCATTATAATAGGGGAAGAGGCTTAAAGCTCCTGAAAAGCATACTCCTAGGCTTTATTGCAAGGGTAACACACAATGGGTGGCTATGGTGAAGTCAGCCCAGTAGTGGTATGGAATTTGGAAACATTAAGGCTAGAATTCTTTAGAAGGTTACCAGTTTTATGGGTGGACAATCCGGTTCAAAAATGTACACTCCTGGGCCTTACCCCAAGAGAATTATTGGAGGGGCTGATGTGAGGTGGGGTCAAAATCTGCTGTTTGAATCAGATACAATATTCCAGTATAAATGCAGATAGTTCCAGGACCTCACACAGACAAACTCCTCAGGAGGCTGTGCCTGCAGGGAACATGGCACTATAGGGTGACTGGTATCTAGCCCAATAGCATCTTATCAGCAGCTAATTTGAGGCCTCTGCCCCTTATGCACTTAATGTGGTGGATCACAAACAACCCAAGCTGTATTGCTTTAGGCCTTGAAATCCTAAAACAATAACTTAGCCTCCATCTGAATGTAATTCCTACCTTATGCACTGTCTGGCCAATTTGGGAGAAGATGGATGTATAAGTGAGCTGTGAAGTACTATACAACTTTTCCTTGTTTGTGGTTGAGAGAGTAAAAGTCCAAATAGGGAAGAAAGGAACACCCTAAGAAATTATTGCAGAGACAAAATTTCCATCCATTCTCTGGGCAGTCAGACATGAAAGACTTTAGAACTTAGGATCTTGTTGATGAGAACTACAAAGGTCCTCATTTAATAGATACTCCTTTCAATTTTTACTATGAACAACTTGAGAAAAACATTCTATATTACAATCCAATGCATATATATATATATATAATCTAAATGAATTCCATGAAACAACAATTAACCTTTACTATGGTGATGTTTTCTGCCTCTGTAACCTTACACTAACACAAAACCATCCTAATAGCCTTCTGCAGTTTCAAGATCCACCAACAGATTATAGTGTACAATGTGGAAAACATTGCATTAGATTATTATTTTTCAATATGGAGATTATGAGAGGCATTGGTCTTTAAATTCCTGTGTAGGGCTATAAAACAGAAAGAGAACACCATGGCCCAGGTAGCTGAACACTTTGTTCGAGTTGATCCAGTAAGGGGATATCTGGATATGGGTTCCCATGATGGAATCCAGTTTTATAAATGGACTAGTATTGTACATTTGCAGGTCTTTCTGGGGCAAGGACAGAAAGGAGATGCTAATTGAGGGGACATAGATGGTACTTACGAAAATAACTGAAAATTCTGCTGAATTAAAAGACCTTGTATATTTGTGACTTGTAAACCAGGAAGGAAGTTTACTTCAATTCCTGAGCCTTGGATCTTGGATTTGTATTTCTTTGACTTCCAGCTGGAATTATCAATAGGTATTAAAATTGGATCTACTAATTTTCTTCAGCCTTATTCTTCAGAAAGCACCTGAAACTTTGTATGTTCTGGTGTTGAGTTTCCATTTTTAACTGATATTTTGAAGAGAGAGATTAATACATCAAATAAGAAAAAAATAAGTTAGTGCCAAATTCCCAGCTAGTATTGCTGAGCTCCAGATTTGATTCTCGGGATGAGCCCTAGTTCCTAAGAAGCAACAATTCTAGGTTTCTGTTTTTCATAGCTTGTTCCAGTTTGCTACTGGAAAGCATTATTCATATTACAAGCCCAGATGATACTTTAGGCAAATGCTGCTAATGGAGTAAAACAACACAATACTTATGAATTTAATTGTTATTTTCCATGAGATGGACAGAGTGACTTATTGGCTATATTTTAAAAAAGCATGAACAAGAAAATTTAGATCAGTCAGTTAAAAGGAGCAATTTGTTAAGTCAGCTGATTTTTTTAACTTTAGGATGAGAACAAAATATTTCAGCAGGTAAAAAGAATTAGAGTCTGTAGGTGGCCTTTGTTTAATTCACTAACAGCCATAATTTTTAAAACAAGAGGCTGTAACAGAAGGAAAATGAAGCTTTCATGAAGTCATTTTGTAGACTAATTATACACCAGTGCCAGTAAAGAATATTTTAATTTTAAAATTATTTAATACAGTATAAATACTATATTGTAATTTTCTAGTGTTGATTTTTGTATGTGTATTTTTTCTCAATAATTACAATGTGGATTTCTCAATCTACAGGGTTCAGATTGTTTTCAAGTTAAGTCCTTTAGAAGCAGTGTTACTCAAAGTGTGGAAATCCAAATTGTAATTTGAGACAAGAAAACAACAGAAATAGGGAGTAAGCTTTTAATAACTTTAGTAGGAATTTGACATTGCTATGACATTTTTATGAAAGTATTTGTCCACAGTGGACTGGGAAAAGAAAATAAACTAGTCAGTACTGAACCTCTAAAAAGTTTGAGCAGTATAGCACTAATTTAGTACGTGGGATGCACTAAATACTCAAAAATACTTACTAAATTATTTCATGAACAAGACTCGCTGAGGATAAATATTTTAATTCAAGCATTTTTGAGCCACAACTCTGAAGTAGTACTGTGGTTGGCACTACAGAAGTGTGTCTGGAAAAAATATATATATAGTTATTTCTACTCATGGAATAAGTAACCAATTAAAAAGATCTCAGAGATGCAAAAGATTGCATACCAAGGTGAGGCAAGATACAGTTTGTTACCACAACCTTAGAACAAAGAGTAAACATTTATGCATCAAAGTGAAAACAGGAATGTGGCTCTGTGTAAACTTGGTTGGGAGGGTTCATGGAGCTGGTATAACCTGACTTGGGCTGTCAGTAAAAGATGAGTAGGAATTGAAGCTGAAAAGCATTTCAGGTTTGGGTAGGGCAAGGCAGGAATGGCTGAGAACAGAACAAAGGCTCCTTCCTACACTAGAGAGACAGAATGGTCCCACTCCAGATTCCCCTAGGCACAGAGAAGCACTGGAGAGCATTCAACATGAAAGAGCCACTAGTTTTTATATGGTTCGTTCAGAAGTTTGTGGAAAGGAGTCATTTCCTTTACATAAGTAAAAGGAAGTTCAAGAGCAGTAGGGTAAGCCAAATGGGATCTGAGATGATTCCAGACTACCTGATGCAGAGAAAATGCCAAGAGATAGGCAGGGGAACCTCTTCTGAGCCACTCATCTTGGTGCCTGATGCCCTCGTATTGTGATCACAAAGGTCCTTGTTAGCCTAGGTGATGTCTGCTGAACAGAGAAGGCAAAAAGGAGAGTTGTGTCTGGGTCCAAGCTTGTGCACTCACAGGCCATGAAAAAACTGGTATTGTTCCCTGGCAATCGTGTCGTAAGAGCTGGTTTGGGAAACGGTGGTGAAGATTGATACTTTTTTTGGTTGGTTTACCGTACTAATTTCGAGATAATTCTAGCTTATTACTGGTGCTGCTATAGCAGACAGTTGAATCTGATATAGTTTGTTTTCCCTCTTCTCAGGTGTGACGAAGATACAGTCTCTCTACATGAAGACCAGACCGATTGTTCTAGTCTCAGGTATGACCTGCCATACCTTATTTGTATTTGTCAGAGACAGAAACCATTTGGTTCTGAAGTTTCTTTTTTGAAATGAAAGATCTTTTTTCATGTGTCATCTCCTCTAATGTATTTTCATTTTTTGTGGGAAGTTTTATCTGGTCTATATTTGTTTTTATTTTTATTTTATTATTTTGTCTTTTTGAGACAGGGCCTCACTATGCAGTTCAGACTGGCCTTGAGCTCACTTTGTAATGCAGGCTGATCTCAAACTCACAACAATCCTGCCTCAGCCTCCTAAATGCTAGGATTATAGGTGTGCACTACCATGCCTGGCTAATCTTGTCTACTTTTGGATACTATGTTTAGCACCCAGGACAGTGATAAGTGTAGAATGTTCAATAAATTCCTATTAAATTTAACATTTTTCTGCTTGTCTGTGTTCCCAGCATACACCCTAAGAAGGAGGGTCTAGATTATTCACAAACACCTTACTGAATGTCTGGTGTACTGGCCATCAATAGACTCATGGTAAAGTGACAGTTAACCATTTTTCTCATGTTTCCTCTGTTTCAAGCATTTACGCATACATTTAACCTAAATAGCAGAAAGAAATTATTTCCCTTCTCATCCTATGGACAGAGAAACTGAGACTCCAAGAATTATAGTGCATCCAAGATAATTTAACAGTAGGACCTAAAATTTGGACTCAGATCTATTTATAGCTTGGTTACTGGCTAACAACATTTATTGGGGCCCTATTTTGTATGCCAGAAATCAGTCAAGACTCAGGACAGAGAAAGTCAAATGGTCCCCTGCCTGCTTTGAGGAATTCAATCTGTTAGAGGGCATAGAGGAGAGCACAGATGAAGATGTTAAAGTGCACACAGTGCTGTCATCTTAGAAGGAAACAAAATATTCATCTTGAAGAACTAAATAGCACAGAGAAGTTTCTGGAATAAATGTGTGAAGAAAGCTACATGTGGCACAAAACTGTCTTTTAAAGGTGGGGTAGGGGTCTTGAGACCTAGAAAAATATAATGCCACTAAACAGAGGCAGCAGCTTAATGACAAGCTGACAGAAGATGGAATAGTTTGACTTGAAGGAATGGCAAGTAGTTCAGGACAAGAGAAACCCTGAGAGCCAGGTGTGGGTGACGAGTCAAGGGATGGTAAGAAATGAAACTCCAGAGATAAACAAAGACCGTGTTTCATAAGGTTTGTGTACCTTACTAAAGAGTTTGGAATTTATCCTGCAGGCATTGAGGAAAATAAAAGGAACCCTCAGATGTTTGTTTGTTTCTCTATACAAATAATCACTTGGCCAAGGCTGAGTGAGAGACAATAGCCTTAATTCATTGGGTTGCTGCCCTGAGCCAGCATTAAATACAGGTATTTCACAGACATCATATTATTTCTGCAAGGTAGAAATAAGGTATTTATGCATTCACTTTATGCATAAGGATCACAGAAGCAGAATGATGTGGTCCAGGCTGCATGACTAATAAGTGGAAGCAGCTTTGGAACTCTTGCTCATTCTCAGTTATAACTTATTCCGGCAGTCAGTGCATAAATTATATAATCTGTGCTTTTCTGTATGGGGATCCTAAGGAACCAATGAAATGCAAAAAAATTTATTTCTAAAGATAACTTTTGTAATTGGGTTCTACATTGTATGTATGGGACACAGGTGCTTTTTGGTTCATTTCATTTGTCCTTGTCTTCCAAGTCAAGGAGCTGGACATGATCATATCCATAAATTTTGATGACTGTAAAATATAATATAAAAACCAAGTTACAGTATTATTTTGGGAATGAATTGATCAAAGGAGAGTCATTTTGGATGTGATAAATGACTTTTTGTTATCTCATTCATGAGTGTTCAGGCATCCTACCTGCATGAGGAACATTTAGGTAACTTTTCTTTATCTCATAGGAGCACAGACTATAGTCCCATCGGAACAGATAGTGTAGTATATACCACTGTTGCCTAATGAAAGAAATGCACTTCAAGGGAACTGGTGCAGTTTCCACTTCATGGTTCAATATTATCTTATTAGGAAAAAAATTGTGATTGTAGATGGTCTTTAGGGAAGAATATCAACCAGTGTCACTTGCATTGATTTTTTATTTTTTTGATCATTGTTGTTACCAAAGAATTATTATTATTTTATTTGCTGGGCCCTCCTTCACCAGGCAGGACTAAGATTTTCCAAGAATTTAAGTTTAACTGTTTAACATAGTTGTATCCCTTGCCAACTGTCCCTTCCTCAGACTATTTATTCTGATCTTTGTTTTAATTTTCTTTCCCTAGAGATTAACTGGAGTTCGTCCCTCACTGATACTGGTCTAGAGAATTTAAACTTTGTTATTTATACAAAGGAATCTTGAGTGGTAGACACAAAAATCCATCATTTGCCAATGTCCTTGAGCCTTGAGGAATTGCCTGCAAGTGACCTTGCTAAAGCTCATTTATGGGTGCTTCTAGTAAGGAAGCATAAGACAATAACACTTGGTAAACTGGCTGCTCCTGATAAACTGGATGATCTTGTGCCAATGATTGCCAGGATTGATGATATTGATTATACAAGGAGAAGGTCCCATTGCTTATGTTCATGGTGTTTGCTTGATTCTTAGTAAAATGAAACAAAAATATGCCTGAACTTAAGTGGGACAAGTGGCTTCAAATAGAAGTGTTACTATGTTAGGATTTTTGAAAAGGCAGAAACTTGAAAGAACTGGGATATTGTATTACATTTGATATCTGAGCGAAAAAATACAAGTGCCATCCCACTTGTATCTTTGATGATTCAGCACAGGTAGAACCTAGACACTGGGGTCTGTGACTTTGCATTCAAGATACTGGTACAATGATCTGCGTAGGTAAAATTAGGCTCTTGACTTATGTTGTATAAAGGTGACTTGTATCCTATCAAAATAGATCATGTTGAACTTTTAAATGCCTCTGAAAATTGTATAGAGGCGTTTTTAAACCAATATTGCTAGTAGAGATGACACATACCTTGAACGAAGAAAACAGACATGAGAAACTAGAGATGCACCTTGCCCTTGGGGTCGGTGTGAACTGGCCCCTCCGTGTGTATGATATTTAATCTCTGCACTTTGGAGTCTTAATCTATAAATTTGGGATTATAGTATTAAAGTTGAACATCTCACATTATAATTGTGAGATAATGCAATATTGTATTGCATTTTATTTTTGAGTGAATAAATAACGTGAAGGAAAATGCATACAAAAATAAAGTGGAAAAAATTTTGAATAATGTTTGTACATGGTAACAACCACAAAAAAAAAATCATGCATCTACTCACAAATATTGGGAAGGAAAATAAACTGACATAATAAGTGAGATTCCAGTTTCTTAAATTGTTATAAAACTGTCTAGATTTACACTAGAAATATTGCTAAATAACTAATACACACTAATAAATTTTTAAAAATTTCCTAGTTACCCTTATAACACAGTAGCAGTTATGTATGTTCAGCCTCCTCTTTCCCACCTTTTTCCCCTCCTTTTATTGTTCATGGTGCTGTTTAAATTGGCTCTTTCCTCTTGTAGAGATGAAAATAATAAAGAGAATTACCCGGACACTGGGGCTCGAGTAGAGGAGCGCGTGCCCCCTTCGCGCGAGGCACAGCATGTAGAGACCGTGCTGGTGGACGGCGTGTTGCGACCCAGCATGGGCAATTTCAAGTCCCGGAAGCCCAAGTCTATCTTCAGAACTGAGAGCGGGAGGAGCCACGGAGAAAGTCAGGTATGGCTCCGTGTCCTCAGGCCTCCACCAAGATGAGAGCACGGGGCACAGTCTAGCAGTTTGAGCGCATTATTTTGTGAGATGCGTGCATGGTCACCCAGGCTTGTGGAGGCTCCTGTTGGTTAGAAATTTGGTGCTCTGGAACTGCCAATCTCTTAGTGCCCTTGTAACTGGTACCTATTCTTAAATACTGGACTTTGATTGACGGAGCAGCTTTGCTCTTTTGAAGGGAATGAGGGAAGACAGATTGTTTATAGAGTATAATAAAAATGTCGGGGGCCTACCCTAGACTTAAGATATCATTTTACTTGATATTCTTGACATAGTCTTTTATGATCTTTATGCTATATATTAAAGTTTTTTCCTCAAAAAACTATATTAATTTATTTTTATAAAGTCAGAATTAATCATCTTTGACTTCTTTCAAAATAGGCTTAGTCATTGTCCTTCAAGGCATTTTGTCTAATTTGGGGGGCATGATTTTATTATCTTATTTTGCACATCATAATTTACATTATTCTCATAAATTTTCACCCAACACAGTACCAAAAAATAATGGTGATAATAACCACAAGTCTATTTTATAAAAATGGATTAATATAGTTTTTCTGAGAAAAAAGTTTGATATGTAACATAATGATCATGAAAGGCTATGTGTAGGATGTCATGTAAAGTTAATTTTCAGTGAGAGCTAAGTACGCTCTGCATTTGTGAAGCTGTGTTATGATTACGTTAAACTGTACCTAACTCATTGCAGAGAGGTGGTCATGAAATGCCATTGGGTTATGGTAAGTTTGAGACTCTGATACTGAATGTGGTCCAGCATCAGTCTGACTAGGAGAGTTGTGGTGAGGACTCACAGCTTTTCAAAGAATTGACCCAAAGTCTAACTCATCCCAGGGAGGTTCCAAGTTTCCATCTCCTGTCAGAGATCACTTATGACATGATAGGTTTCAGAGTCACCAGTTATTTCTCCTCAGAGTGCTCTTGCTTGTTATCCTATAGTCTGGACTCACAGAAATCACACAATTGTCATTTCTAATAGTGTGGCAATGGGGCATGCAATTCCCAGTCTGATGCTTATATATAGGAAGATTAGAGCAGAGACATTTGTCTGCATAGTTTTGCTCATAGTACATCCTAGAATAAGTGTAAAATTCTCAGCAGAATTTAAGTGGCCCATTTTATCAGATTCAGTGAGCTTCATTCTCAGGTATGACATTGTAGGCAAGATATTGGTTGAATAATGGATTTTCTCATCTATATTCTGGTTAAAAGGAATACATGAAAACAGCAACATTACCATGAAAAGAGTAAAGACATTAAAAAACTAAACTCTGGGGCTAGGGAGACTCGGATAACATGTCTATATATTTCACTTCAATCTACATATGTAATATACATTAAATTGTTGTTTTTACATATAGTTGAAATAAAAAGGACTTTTTATTTTCAGAAAACAGAATATTATAACAATACACTAAACAAATAACTAGAAGAAAATTTTCCTTATAGGTCCATTCAGTCCTGTGGAATTAATTCTTGTTCCTATTTATGTTGGGTTAGCAGTATCATGAAGCCATCCATTTCTTCACCAAAGTTCTACAAATCTTGACTCAGCCTACTGAAGGCTGTATCCAAAGGTTTATTCTTTAAAGTGACAATTGTTTAAAGTGTCTTTTTTTTTCACCATGTTGCTTATGAGATTCTTCTTTAATAAAGACACTAACCCTGCCATAAAGCTGAGTTAATCTTCAAGTAAGCATTGGAGGAAAACAAACTATTAGATGACAGAAACTGAAATGGCTATGATCATTTTAGTACTGACATATTTAAAATGTGAAGGGCTGAATGAACTTTTATGAGAATAATGCATAATGTGACATTCAAAGCAAGACAGAAAATCATGCCCCCAAATTAGGCAGAATGTCTTGAAGGATAATGACTAAGTCTGTTTTGAAAGAAGGATGATTATTTCTAATATTAAAAAAATTAATCAATATAGTTTTTCTGAGAAAAACTTTAATATATAACAAAGATCATAAAAGATGATGTCAAGAATATCAAGTAAAATGATATCTTATAGCTGTGGTAAGTCCTAGATATGTTTATTAAACTCTATAATCTGTCTTCTTTTTAACTAGGATGCAATGAGGAAAGTCCATTAGGCAACCAACATTTTACCTACAGTAGTATACTTGAGACTGATGTTTTACTTCTCATGCATGTTCCCTAAAACTAGTTGCTTTGACAATGCTAGATTCAAATGAACAAGCCAACATTTTAAATAATAGCTACAGTTATGGCTGATAACATAACAGTGTTGTCAAATACCAGATAAAATTCTGCAAGGACTTGGATAAATATAGAAGTCAATGGAACTATTTCATGAAGATTTTTTTATCAGAGAATAAATGCTACACTGACTAGATTTACTATGCAAAAGTAGAGAGAGTGGTTCTATTTATAAAGCTCAATTCAAATAAGGGGAATTGCAGTTATCAATTCTGTCTGATGCCTGATGCCACCAAGAGTGGTTTGTTTCCAAGATCATCATTCCTTGAAAAGTACCTGTGAAGAACTAGTTTGCACAGCTTTATGATTTTTAAAAACAATCTTCTTTGAAATAGAAGGGCACCATTGTATGTGTTGAGACAGTGCCATTTCTGGATTCCATTTTTGCAGAATTTATATGCAGGGGACTCTAGAGTTGCTCTTCACTAGGACTTAATCAAGGGATGCAGAAGGGACAAAGGACTAAATGGTAACCCTTGAAAGTTTGGCTTAGTGTCCTACCTTTCCCACCCTTCTTCTGATCAACTACAAATTCAGAATTATCAGTTTCACTTCTGCTTGGTCACATTAAAATGTTACTTTGAGCAACTCTTTTTTAATCTTAGCCTTGTCTATTCTGTGTGAAGAAACCATGAATAGTAGGAAAATCTGAGATTTTATGAGCCTATTTGAATGATTAATGCTAGTTTTAAGCCCCCTTTGATTTAAAAGAAAGTGCTTTGGTTATATTTAATGATTTAACAGAAGACCAGGAACCATGAAAACAATGCATGAATGTCTGCTAAGAAGATAAAACACTGGGATAAACAAAATGTCTCTTTGAAACAGAACAGTTTTCCTTTCTACTTGTTTATCCTTTTCTTCTTTAGACGTTGGGCTTTAGGAAGGAATGGCTTAGCTGTCTCCTGAGAGTACAAGTTTGAGGAAAGCTATTACTAGCTTTGTTCATTGCTGATATATTGAAATTTAAACAAGATGCATGAGTCCTTACTAAGCATAAACTCCTGAACCATTCAGAATTTAGTTGGCCCTTTTGTGGACTAGGTAATTATAAAGCAAATAGTCTTTCCAAGGAGAACCAATTTAAGGCATGGATTATATATCTTGCAACATTTTGTGAAAAGTTATAAATGAGCCTGTACTGGTTGCCATGCAGGTCATAATATTAATCCTTGACAACCTGATTTGGAGAAGATTAGGCTTGACTAACACCTTTCTATATCAAACCTTATAGCTACTCAGAAGTTATTCATCTTTAGTGTTGGTAGACAGAGTCTCTTCACTCATTACCTGTCATCTAGCACCACGGATCATCTTTCTGTTTTCCATGCTGTTGGCTATTTTAGAAAAATACAAAAAGTAAGAGGCTATAGAGATTCTCTGCAGTGAATTGTGTACTATGATCTTTCTGTTAATCCGCTTTCTCAGGGAGCCCTGCTATTTGGTCTGGTGTATGTCATCATTCAGGTTTTTTCCATTTGGCTTCAAGAGGTATGTAAAGAGGCTGGAATGAGATCTAGGTCTGATTGTGAAATTTTTGTTTTTATCTTTCTGCAGAAATAAAACCCTCTAAATATTTTCAGGCAAAATTATCTAAGATGTATTTACTACATTTCTTTTCTTACTGCAGTAGACTTCAAATTGAAAGAAAAAGACAATAGTTAACTCTAGTCCATTCCCCCCCACCAAAGGAACTAAGGTTCTGTTTGCAATTATAGATTTGTTTTATGTGTATAATTTTTGCTTCTTGTAGTATGTCAAGAGTATGAATTCATCACAGTTCTAACAACTGATTTTAGGTAATTGTTTTGAACATTAGTGATTAGTGCCATATTACTTTTCATGGATGATTTTTTTAGCTCTAGCATAGGGGTTTTCCTTTCAATTTTTATGTAAGTATGTATTTTCTGAGCATTGTTAATGGTCATGAAGACAGGTGGTTCTCTGGTTTGATTTTAGTTTACCTTCACCCTCTCAGGAGGGTGGAGATTCAGGAAAACCATGTTCTGAGAAATGCAGGTTCTGTGAGAATGAAGCTAACAGGGTTCATCTTTGGCTTTACTAGTTTCTTGTGGTCTGTCAGATTCTGATACTCATCAGTGAATTAACAACCAGCTCATTCTTACATGACTGAGCTAATGAAGAAAGGTATTTCAGAAAGGAACCTGGGATATCTGTAAAATAACTATCACTTTTTTAAAGTATACAAATACATTCAGCTTCCGCACTGATATGAAGATATTGTAAAATGAAATGTGCATTTTTTTTTTTTGCTTGGACATTAAATCTGAGCAGTGTAAAAAATGGATGCTTAGATGGAATTTACATTCAAAACATAACAAATTGGAGATTTTTAAGTTTACAAATAATGGGAAATTTGAAAATGTGCCATTATAGTGTTTGGGCTACTTCATCTAATTGATATTCCATGTATGAGGGAAGTTACAGAAAAATTCTTTAAATAATGATCAAGGGCAATAGGGCTATAGCTTGGTGGTAGTGGCATGTAAGAGGTTCTGGGTTTGATCCCCAACATCATCATCATCATCATCTCACACACACACACACACACACACACACAGGAAAATGTGGATGGTATTGGTTGAGTGTAGCAACGGTTAATGGAAAGGACTGATTTCTGTTTATACACTACCTGGAATATTAGCCAGAGATGCACATTGTGTCTTTATAGGATAACTTAAAAATAATCTATTTCCCTCTTTCTTTGCTTCTGCCTTTGCACATAAATGAATTCTGATTTAAATAGTTTTTTACTTTTCTGAGTTCCAAGACAGTTTCCACTATTACATACCCATATAAAGCCATACTGTTGTCAAGATGCACCAATACCTGAAAGAAGAGGAACTTCATGGGGTACTTCTGTATCTGCTCCATGAGGTTCCATGACTGTGACCCCTGCTTTGGAGAAATTTCCTTTAATGCTTCCCAGAGATAGTTGAGTAAAAGTGTAGTGATCTGGTAAAATGAATGATCTACTGATATAGATGGATATGTGTTCAATTTTTTTCTCATCTACTGGTTTTCTGTATGACTTAAAGAATCTACTAATCAGCTCTTTATATGTCATTTTTCATTTTTATAAGATGCAGGTGATAATTTCTTCAGAGGTTACTAAGGATTAAAAAGTGTAATGATATGTACTTGAACTTTCAGCAAATTTTAGAAGGGTAAAAGTAGTTTGTAGAATGTTATATTCTTATTTGGCCAGATACACACTAAAGCCTCATTAATTACATGTCTCTTGAGTCATGCTAGGCTGTGCTGTGCTGCAATAAAAACTAGTCCCCAGCCTTAGTGTTTTAAATCAACAAAAATGCATTTTTTTATACATGTTTCATATCCATCATTGGTCAATAGGAGGTATCTGATTTCTACAGTCAATTAAGGAGCATGGTTAACAAAATATTTTTAATCCTAAGTGTCTGTGGTTTCTGAGTCAGAAAGAAAGGAGATCTGGATGGTCCTGTATCAATGGTTAGAAGCCCCCTGCAGTAGTACATAGTATTTCTATTCACTAGTGACTAGTAAGAACTAGTCTTGTGTTTCTTCCATAACCACAACTCCATAATACACTGGACCAAGAAATATAATCCCACAGTATATCCTAAAAGAGAGAATGAACCACTGGCCACCTAATGACTTCCATATTTTTTTTACTCACAATAGCACATAGTCCCATGCAAGATGAAATTAACTGGTCTTTTTATCTTCTGTTCCTTCAAAATAATGAAGCAGTATTGTTATTAATGTAATGAACTAGAAGAAGACAAAGAACATTAATTAGGTTAAGTAAGTTTCACTGAAAGATATGCATGTTATATTATTGTTTTGAGCAAGGGCTGGGGTTTTGTACAAACATCCCTTCAGTTAAACACCTGCTTGCCCATAATTATGGGAAAGAAGGTCTAGCATTGATTTCTTCCTGGTTGCCACATAAAACATGAGCTCATTAATATTGCTGTTTTATTTAAGAACAATTGTGGCCTTACTCTTGCCAGAATATTATAGTAATGTTGTGTTATGCCAAATAAACCTGTGATTTGGTGCTGTGATTTGGAGGCATTTTGAAATTTGTTCCCAAAATACTTGTATAGAAAGTAGATTTGACAATCTGGATATTGTTAGATGTAGGAGCTGGGTTTCTGCATACGCATACATATGCAAATTCACATTCTCATGTACTTGGCGATATTTATCCAAGAGCAGAGTGTTCTTTCGGCAAAGAAAACAGCTCAGCAAAGACTTCCACAGTCTGTTTTGGAGCTTGGAAGTAAAGTTGTTTGGAAAGTTTGGATAGCAGAAACATCATGAACTAGCATTTTGGGTAACTAAAAATCTCCAATCTAAACTTTATCAAACACAGTAAAATATCTCTTTGGGACTGAGACAGCATATCTACTTCAAGGCTACAATTTTGGAATCCATATTTTGCAAGAGCTATAGTTGCCAGATATGAGATGCCTATTTGAATTTTAATTTCAGACAAAAAATGAATACTATTTTTAGAATGAGTATGTTGTAAATATTACAAGGCGTATACTAAAAGAAATTACTAAACAAATTCATTGTTGATCTGAAATTAAAATTTAACTAGGCATTCCATTTTTTTTTATTTTCTAGCTCTGTCAACTTATCAGGAATGAGTAGTATGAGCTTTTAACCATATACACCTTCTTCTCCAAGACAGAAGTAACCATTTGTATTTCAGCAGCCTGAAAACTGATGGGTATTTTTGTTTTGGCCTAGGAAGAGACCTCAGTATCCAGTCTAAATTGAGGAGGTTTGTTGCAGCATTTTTTTTATCTTTAGTGTTCAAACGACATGAATCAAGCTTTCTTAGGATGATAAATTCTTGAAAACTGGACAGAAGAATTCATGAATTTTGAAAATCTACCCTCAGAGTTCTTAGACCAGCTGTCCTATAGGATCTGCTTGCCATGAGGTCACCATCAAGTCAGTAAGAAGGATTTTTAAGAGTCAATTATGCTAAAAAGATCACAAGTGACACAGCTTCTATCACAAATGAAGGGAACAATAATGCCATGTTTGGAGCATTAATTCTATTGAATATAAACAGCCAGCTAGACCATTGTGGCTTTGAAAACTGCTGCTTTATACTGAGGCCAGTGTGCACCCTGCATGTGTGGTGATTAGCTGATTTTGAGCATTATGTTTTCATGTAGATGCCCCCCGGCACAGGTAACCATTAGTCTTTGATATGATGGAACGTTACCTTCTCACCCAACAAAGCCAGGCTTGATTTTATTATGAAACTTTTTTTACCTAAACCTTCCACAATGCGATTGATTAATAAGATGTAGTGACAATTAGGGAGGTTCATGCAGGCACAGATGTTCGATGCTGCCTCTTTTGTTCTTTACCATGCTGAGCTATAGTTTTATGATTGCTTGGCTTGGTAATATTGTGTGCCAGAGACATTTCCAAAGGAAAGGTCATCCCATTGTTAAATTTTTAAGCTTTTTAGCTGAAGCAAACATTAAATACCCAAAGGGAAACAATCAAGGCTTAGAGCTAAGTTGGTTTGCCAGTGTGGTAGGGGTTGAAGTTGACTTTTAATGTGTTCTAATTCAGAAAACATTGAGTATACTAAAGTTATGACCTATCAGATTTAAAAACCACCAGGGGAAAAAAATCACCGAATGCTGTGCTTGTGGTTCTGCAGGAGGGCATTATTCCTTTCATTTTGTTCCTTCTGTTCACTTCTCTTCTCCTGTTGCCTACTGTCTTCCCAGCTCTATTGAAACTGATGTTTGAGTTAGAAATACAGCCTGGCTTCAGAAGACCTGGATATTTCTCTCCCTAAAAAACAAGAGGATTGATCAAAAGCTTGACTTAGTTGAATATTAAATAAAAACAGGCACCCACTAAGGATTAAAACACCTTTTAATGATTTTTCTTTTTATTGGTTACATATATATACTTTGATCATTATGATGTTTTCTACCTGATGTGAACTGTTGTGCTGGAAATGGACTGAGTTAAATGTCTGTCTCACCTCTACCTTATGCTAACAAAAATAGACATTGGTTTCTGGGCTGATGAAGTGTCTAGAGATATAAGGGCTTGTGGTTTGAGCCCTTACTTGGCCATGTGCTGGGTAGAATTGCTGACCCTCTGCTTTATCCAGCGTAGCCTCACTGTCTGCAAGTGACGAGTGCAGGCAGAGTCTCTCAAGAAGTAATCAGCTCGGTTAAGCAATTGTGGCCAAGTCTAGGTGCACCTCAGAATGCGGAAGCAGCTGGAAATCATACTGGACAAGAAAAGGATTCTGATCTCTGGGCAGTGGTCACAAAATTTCAATTAAAAAAATTGAAATTTTCAGACTCTATTTTTAAATTAAAAAAATACAAGAGCTCCAACAATTCTTATGTATAATTTTCTTGTCCTGTCATTGAAATTTTAGGAATACACACCGGGGGTATCTGACAATGGTAGCCTGGTGGGATCTTCTGAATTGAATACATTTTGTTGTTGATGAAGGTACTTTTGAAGTTGGTTTATTTTGGCATCCTCTTACTTGTGAACTAGTTGATAACTGTACTTTGCCTCAAATACTTCTAATGTTGTGGTGATTTAAAGGTTTTCCATTGTAAACAGGACTATAGAGCAACACACACACAATCCTTTGTCTCCTTCTTTTGAAATGGGTGGTTGGTCACTCAGCAATATCAAGACTTACATTTTATTTCAAATACTGTCCACACCCTCTATTCTTTTTTGAACTGTCATTGTTTTTTATTAGTAATCTCTTTCTGGGTAAAACCTCCTGTCAATTATAGTTGATTACAAATCAGCTTTGATAGCAAGGTATTTTACCACTGATACTAGAGTGCATGTATCACATCCCTCTTGTAAGTTGCATATTCTGGGTTAAATAGAAGTCCTCCAAGATTCATATCTACTTGGAAGAACTTCAGAATTTCATCTTAGTTGGAAATAGGGTTTTTGCAGATATAGCTAATATAAGAATTCAGATTGAGGAAAATCCTACATTTAAGGTGAACTTTGAAGCCTATAACTGGTGTCCTTTTAGGAAGAGCAGTAGACACAAGAAGACATGGGTAATAAATGAACATAAAGGTTGAGACTGAGACAGAAGAATGGCAAGTTGAAGCCCAGCTGGGCAACAGAGCAAGATCCTGTCTCAAAAAAATTTTTTTAAAGGGCTGAGGATGTACTTTAGGGTGAAGCTCTGAATGCAACCCCTAGTATCAGGAAAAAAGAGATGGAGGCAAAAGTTTGGGTGTTACTGCCACAACCAAGGAGTGGCAGGAGCTACCTGGAGGTATAGAAGGCAAAGAAGGATACTTCCCTTTAGAGAGAATATAACCCAGTTGACACTTTTAACTGTGACTGAGAGAATAAATTTTGGTTGTTTTTAAAATGACAATTATGGTAATTGTTATAGCAACCTTAAGCAGCTAATACAAGAGGCTTCCTCAAGTGAAACAGTAGCTTATTCCCCCCTGCTCTGAGGGAGCTGAAAAAGTGAGTGGGATTCTGACCATGGCTGATTCAGGGCTCCTCCTGGATTATCAGGGCAGGAACAAGGTGGACATAGGAAGATACCCCTGGGATAGGTGTTGCTGAATTGGTACTTAGGCCATAAATAAAGCAGAATCAGGGTAAAACTTTAGAGTGGCAGTTACAGCAAGACTAAACTCTTGCCTAATTATCCACTTGCCTTTGAAAAAGAAAAAAATGTCCCAGATTGGTAGAGGTAAGTCTGAGCTTAGATGAAGGGTCAAATGTGTTCTGGGGGTGGTGGTAGTGGTGGGGAAAGGCAGAGGGTCAAATAGTGCATTACACAAAGCAGTTTGGTAACTGGAAGTTTTGGGGTATACATATAGCCTTTACAATTACAGCAGTTGTTTGGCACTATATAGATTCTATGTGTATTTCTGGCCTGGTTAATGGATGAGTTGAAAATTTTTTTTTGTTTAAAATTTTATCTTTGAACCCAAAGTAGCTCTCCCAGGAATTCTTTGTATTTCTGTAGCACTTCTTCTAATATTATAGTTCATGCCTGTCACTCAATAATGACTATGAAAATATCACTTTCATAGGAGTGGCCATTGTAGAACCTTTTTCTGAGTGCTTTATATGTAATAGTTCATTTAATTCTTGAAAACACCATATGACATGCTGGAATTCATAGTCCCTTTTCGCAGCTGATAAAACCAAGACACAAGAGTTAAGTCATTTCTTCAAGGTCACATAAATTGAATGAATGACCTACTGGTGTTAATAGGTATTGTCTTTTCATTTTTATGATTGCATTAAAATTTTACTTTGCTTTTTATTGATTCAGAGGGTTGTATTAAACCTATGTGGAGTGCCCTCAGTACATGCAGCAAATAAGTTAGCGAGAGTTTGCCTGTGTCAGGAGCCTTGGAGAATAAAATCTGGCTGGGATCAGAAGAAGGGGCATTGAAACGTCTGTCCAATTCCTTTCACATCTAGGAAATGGTAAGATTATAATTTGTAATACAGCAGTACATGCAGTTGAACTTCATTGCATTGGTTGGAGAGAGATGGGGGATGAATATTGTGTTTGGCTGTAATTGGTACATTTCATACAATAGTTTTTGGGGATGCTGTGGAAGCACCTTTTGTATGGTAGTGATTGGGACTGTCCTTTTGTGCATAAACCCATGAGCTGAAAGTAGCAAACCAACTCACTGCCTGTTTCATGCTACTGGTGTTTGTTTGTTTGAGGCTCCTGGAAGCTTGCTTCCCTGGGGAGAGGCCAAGGCAAGTTGATGAGTAGTCATTTAAGTTTAGCACTGGCATTGAAGATGGAGAATTGGCAGTACAGTAATTGGCAACCAGATAGAATGTATAATATTGAGGCCTAGTTTTCTTAAAGTCACAAGTGTAGTTGGCATATTGTTTTGGGAGCTGGTTTTATTTTCAGCTTGGGCAGTGTTTGAATGTTTCAGCATCTTGCTGAACTTACTGACTTTTAGATCAGGACCCTCTTTGTATTCTTGTAACAGCAGACATTTTAGGTTATTTTGCCCTGAACATCTGTAGTAATGGGCACAAGGAGAAATGAGATATACTGCTTTTGTATTAGCTATCACTTTAGATGACCCATCTGTAAAATAGGGGTAATAGTACCCCCCATAAGTTTGTTTGAAGGGCTAAATGAAACAATCATTAATAAGTATTTACAGTAATATGTGATACATAGTAAAGCTCAATAGAATATAAAAATATGGTATGGTTATGATAGCCTAATGTATTATCATTATAGTGGAAATGAAAATAAAATTTTCATTTTCTCTTAGGAAAAGACTAATTTTTCTGTGTCCATGTGACCAGTGACCATCAAGACCTGTTTAGATTTATCTGTAATGGCTTACATGCTCTGTTAGATAGGCAACCTGCCAAAACAGAGTAATAAAGCTGACAATCAGTAACAGCTTAACTCTAGTACATGCACCTCTATAAGTCAGCCAATCCATAGCATTCTCATTTCTGCTTTGCTTTTGCAGCTAACATCACCAAATATCTAGATGTTTCAGCTTCAAAAATCTGCCAGTACTCTGACCTAGTCTAAGGGTCTCTAAACCCTGCACAATCCAGCTCTCTCTGCTTTGCTCACGATGACCATCTCGTCTCTTAAAATGAAGCTCTTTCTTAGTTTAGCAATAAATTCCACGTTTTGTTTAAATATCGAGTTGGAATCTCTTCCTTCAACAATAAAAATCTGTGTAAAATGATAATGGATCACAAAGAAGGGGCCATAAAAAGAGTGCACACAGAAAATGATTGTTGGTCTGCATTGTGCAATGAGTTATCTAAGTAGGGAAAATTGCAGGGAGGGAGGTTTCCCAGGGGAGGGAACACATCATGGGTAACTACATCAGGGATAGACAATAGCAGTCTTAAGAGCCACCACCTAATTTGTCATGTTTGGGCTGTGAGATGGGCCAAGGATATGGCAAGACTGGAACAGTTTCTGGGTGCTGGATTGTAAGAGTCTTGGGTTTGATCCTAAGATTTCTTGTTCCAGTACTTCTGAAACATTTTTTTTTTCTAACAGCAGAGAAGACACAACTTATATCCAAAGAGGGAGGTCCTTTGAAATCTGTAGAGGATATTTGTCATTCTATTTTGACTTTCAAGCATCTGAACTCTGTTACTGTACTTGAAGAATTTTTCACAGAAGGGAAAAAGGATTTTTTTTTTAACTGTAGAAGCTGAAAAGACAGATCAATATTAACTTTTCTATTTCTCTTTCAGGTAAAATGTGGGCATAATAGTCAGATGTATCTGCCCCTATTTTGACTTGAAAGCGTATGGTCCAAACAGAGGCACTGAGGAAGTAGCAGTGGGTTTTTCAGGAAACAAGATACGCCCGCATGTGGGGTGTTGGTGGTGCCTACTGTTCAGCGCGTAGTGTGAGAATGGCACACCGTGAATCTAGCCACTTTTCATCAATTTTTCTAATACTTTAATATTGCTTAAATCAGGATGGTCTTTTCAATGTTGTACTACCAGTATTATTTATTTTTTAAAAAAATAATAACCTACCAGTCTTAGGATCAGTGGGTCTGAAAATATCGTGCTCAGGGGCAGCACATGTGTCCAGGTTTGACTAGTGCAGGGTACTGTTTTGATGTGCTCCTGGCCTAGCAGATTCCATTAGTGGGTTTTCCAGCCCTTTAAGGTATTCTGTAATTTTTTCAGTACATTTACTTTTTGCTTACTTTCTTAGTTTATTTTTATCATTTGAAAAAATGATAAAAACCTTATTGGTAAATGTATGTCACTTAAATATTTTTAGTATATGCGCCTCTGAAGTGAGCACTTTTTAAAAAGTTATGAGAATGCTATAGTTTATTAATAGATATTCTAATAGAAAAAAGGCCATTTTTCTCTCCAAACTAAATTTGATGTCCCATAAAGTTATGTCGTGTTAATAATTCAGTTGACAAATATTTATTGATACCTCTGTGTGCTATCATGGAGGATGAGTCCCATGCGAAGAGTCTACATGGAGTTTTCAGTCCACAATGTGTCTTGTGGGTTTGCATCCCCCTGGCATGGCACCAAATCAGAAAATGAAATACTGATAGATATTTTTATGCAGGAAAGTAATGTAACTGGATTTTGGAATGTCTTCTGATGGACTCTCTTCAGTTATTCCCAATACCATTTACTTAGTGGAATCCTCTCTCTCTCTTCAGTGTTTCTGGTACCCGAATCTTTTTTTTTTTTTTTTTTTAAAGAGGGTAAAATTAAACACAACAAAGCAGAACAAAACAGAACACAAAAAAGCAATGTAAGAGACACAAATTTCAAAGCAAGACCATCAGAGATCTTCACTATCATATTGTCTCTTGTTTTCTTCCAAATAGTTGTCCATATCTTCACATACAGAGAATTGACGTGAAATAACATAGTATAGAACTGATCTGAACAGGATGAGGAAGGTGTTTTAGGTCTTCAAGACCAGACAATAGGGAAGTCCACATGGCTGTCATAGTGTCTCTCATTCTCTTCAAAATAGCTGTCCATACCTTCATGTATGTTGAAATTAAACAAAACAAAACAGGCTAAAATCACTCTGAACAAAGAATAATAGTATTACTGGGTTTCACATTATGACACTACAGAATCAGCACTGGGTATTATTTTCTTTTTCTTCAAAGTAGTTCTTCATTTCATCATGCATTATATAATCAGTTCTCATAAACTGTTTATAGGTTCTACGCATGCATGAGTCTCTACATGTATTTTTATCTTTTCTGTATTAGAGGGAAAAATAAAACATAGCAAGACAAAACAAAACAAATTCCTATAAAAATATGAAACAGAAAAGTCATATAAAACCACAGCACAAGGTGAACTATAATGGTTACTGTGTTGTCTCTTGTTATCTTCAATAGAATTGTCCATACCATCAGGCGTAATTGAATATAGCAGTATAATTGAATATAGCAGTACATAACAATATTAACAAAAACAAAACATTGTAGATAGTGTAAAACTTCAAAAGCAGTTAATAATCAAACCAGAGTGGTATCCTAGTGAATCTTGTCATCTTCATTGTAGTTGCCTATACTCTCAGACTTGATACTATCAATCATAACAGCTTTGAATAAAATCTGTCAATACAAAACAGCAATCTAACAAACCAGATTCAATTAAGATCAGTCATGGTGAACAGTGTAAGTTATATAGAGCTTTAGATTAAGTTAATAGGAAATTAAGGATGATTACTGTGCTATATCCTGCTATTTTCAGAATAGCTGTCTGTGCCCTCAAATCTAGTACAAGTAGACAAACTGAAACAGAATATATCCCATCTAAACAGAGAAGTGTGAGTAATGTGGGTTTTAAATCCTGATACACTATTAACACTATCTTCTGCCTTTTTTTTTTTTTTAGACTATTCCTCCCCTTTCACTACCCAGGGTGCTGCACATTTTGGGTGCCACCAAGTCCCTCAGTTTTTAGATTGGGGGGGCAACCTGATTTTTTCCTAAGTGGTTCTGAACCTTCTCACTCCTGGACTTGATCTCAAGTTGTATTCCTTTACCTACAAAAGCCTCAAAGTGTTCCTTTGTTATAGCTGAGTAGTTCTCTACTGCACTTAAGTATCCTGTCTTTCCATCCTATCTACAGGTGGTGGT
The DNA here is from genome assembly GCA_004027455.1 of Hydrochoerus hydrochaeris. Taxonomy (NCBI): domain Eukaryota; kingdom Metazoa; phylum Chordata; class Mammalia; order Rodentia; family Hydrochaeridae; genus Hydrochoerus; species Hydrochoerus hydrochaeris. The sequence continues at coordinate 337,893 of PVLA01000434.1, read as the reverse complement.
CAAATTGCCCTTATGTCTTGCTGGTTCCCTGTCACATTGTTTTCTCATATTTGATTTTTTGTCCATAAACCCTCTTTCAGGTTGATTATATTTCCTATACAGAGCATGTTGGTGGATCTTATCTCCTGATCTACTCTGCCTGTGTTTCGTGTATTTTTTGTGTGTATGTCTGTGTGTGTGTGTATCAAAGCCATCTATGTTAGAGATTATAGCCAACCTTCTCTGCCTCATTTCTGCTATGCTATTTTTCTGCCATTGATTGTCTACTTTTCTCCTTCATTCTACTGCCTGCCCCCGTTCATTGAGGCCTCTCTGCAACTGTTCCTGGAATCCTGGTGTTTTTTTCTCTCTCTCTTTAGAATGTCCTTCAGTATTCTCTGTAAAGTTGGATTGGTGGTCACAAATTCCCCCAGTTCCTCTTTATCATGGAAGCATCTTGTTTCTCCATTAATTTCTAGTGACAGTTTTTCAGGGTATATCAATCTGGGCTGGAGGCTATTTTCTTTCAGGGCTTGGAATACTTTGCTCCAAACTCTTCTTGATTTGATGGTCTGTGTTGAGAAGTGTCATTATTTTGATGGGTTTTCCTTTATAGGTGATCTGTTTCTTTTCTCTGATGGCTTTTAATATTCTTTTCTTATATTGACCTTCTGGTATCTTGATTATTATATGTCTGGGTGTAGCTCTGTTTTGGTTGTAGGTGGCTGGATTTCTGTATGCCTCATACATCTGAATATCATTTTCTTTTCCTATGCTTGGGAAGTTTTCCTTAATTATTTCTGTGAATAGCCTTTTTATTTCCTTTGTATTTACTCCTGCTTCTTCACTCACATTTCTTATTCTTAAGTTATAGATTCTCTTGTCATCTTCTAGCCTTTATATTGTTGCTGCCTGTTTCCTTGTTATTTTTAAGAGATCTTTCTTTTCATGATCACATGTTGCAAACCTATCTTCAAGTTTTGATAGACTATCCTTAGATTCTTTCAAACAGTTTTGCCAGCTGTCAATGGAGTTTTTAATTTCCTGGTAGTCTCTTTGAATCTGTTTCATGTATTCTAGGTTTTCTTTATATTCCTTATCAAACATTTCTCTCCTTTTTTTGTGTTCCTCCCTTCTTCCATCTGTGTCTTCTTGAGAGGTGCTTAGCATTTTTTTATTACTCTACTCATATCCTGCTTTACCTGATTTAATATTTCAGTTTTGACCTTGTCTACGAGGTCCCAAAGATATCTCTCTTTCTCTGTTGATGCCGTGTCTGATGTTGCATGTTTGCTGCCCTCAGTCTCTTTTGTATTTACATCTCCTGCATCACTGTTCTCAGGGTTGGTGCTGGGGACTTTTTCTTGTTTCTTTCTCTTGTCATGTTTTTGGTTTCTTCCATACAGGTGTATAGTAGAGGTCCCAGCCCCTTTTCTTGTTGGTTATGGTTTTTCTGAAGTGCACTGGCTAGGGATTTCTGCCCTCTCCAGTTTGCTCTTGAACATTAAGGTGCAAACAGGGGCAGCATATACTGGCCCCTCCCCACCGGGCCAGTCAACCTTCAGGGGCCTTCACTGCGTTAGTGTGTGCTGTGTATAGGGAATCAGTTTAGGACAGCTTATTGGGTCCCGGCCAGGGCCATGACCCAGGCCAAGCAGATCCCACCAATCTGCTCTGGGAAGGGAGCAACCAACTGAAGTTACTGTCTTTCCTAGTTCAGGCCTGTCTTGCAAGATTCCAACATGTCGTCCAGTTGGTTGCCCCTTTCCTGTGAGGGGTCTTATTCCCAGCACTCATTGCAGGTTAAAGCAGGTCCCTCACCAACCTCCGTCTTCACTGTGACCGGCTAGTCTCAGCAGTGTGATTTTAGGTGGCTCCGGAGAGTCGCGGCTGCGCAGAGTTCGGGCGGCTCTGGCCAGTCCCAGCAGCGAGAATTCAGGCACCTCTGGCGAGAGCTCCTTAGCCACTAATCTTAGCTTCTCCAATTGTAGCCCCAGGACTGCATGTTTGACCAGCTCTTTTGCCTTTAGTTTCTTTCTGGGTCGAGAGGATCCATCTCCTTCTGTCTAGACCTCTCCAGGATGTTTTATTCTGGCATGAGTTGTCTCTCTCAGGGAGGCCCTATATCCTGATACTTATCAATCCACCATCTTTTCCAAATCTGGTACCTGAATCTTTATGGAAATCAGTTTGAAACCTGAATCTGTCACCTTTGAATAAGAGATGCTGGTTATCCAAATGCTGTTGAATAGCAGTATTCTGGATGATAAGTTCTTTTTTTTCCACTCCAAATAAAAAGTTTCTCAGAATGGGTGGTGGTACAAATAGCGCTTGGATCAAGTAGGACTTCTTAGGCTTTTGTTAGGTTTACTTAAAGTTTTTCATAGGCTAACTTTACTGGGAATATTTATTTCAACCCAAATGTATCACCTGATCCTTTCCTATGAGAAGAAGCACCCTGTTTAGCCAAAGCTCTTCATACTCTACCTGTGGCTAAAAAGTTCCTATTAGTCAGCATTGCATCACTATAGAAAAGTATCTAATACAAGTACTTTTTTAAAAAGTAAAGCAAGATTTAATTAGCTCGTACTTTTGGCATTTCGAAGTTTAAGATTTGGTGCCCACTGATGATCTCGTGATGATGGCACACATTATGGTGCATGTATGAGCAAACAGTAACATCATGAACCAGAGCAGGAAAAGAAAACAGGATGGGTTCTGCAATCCCTTTGGAAGACTACACTGCATGGTTTGAGAACTTTCCACAAAGCTCTACATCTTAAAGGTCCATGCCCCTCCCAGAACTGCCACTTTGGAGAGCAAGTCTTCACATACCTACTTTGGGGGACACTCGACAAACAATAGCAGAGTCTGATAACAGACTTAGAGATATTCTGAATGACTTTTGATTGGAAAATTAGATAGAGAAACTGTTTAGCCTTTGCTGAGAGTTGGCCTCTATAGTGTTGGTCCTATTTTGTGCTAACACTGTAGATGGATATCTTCTAGAAGGCAGTTAGTACCTTGTACTTTTGCAGATCAAACCCTTCCCTCCACCTTAGTCTAATATCTTAGGTAAATTGAAGGCATCAATGGAGTACTGCCATTACATTACATTGAACACTAGGTATCTTCGAATTACTTTTAAAGTGGATGTGGAACTGTAATTGCAGGTGAAGGTCTGAGATTTGTAAGATACCACCATTTTCAATGTTTATTTTCTTTATATATCTTGAATAATATTCTTGATAAGATTTACTTTCTTACTGTTGTTAATTTATTTTTAGTTTAAGATAGTATGGTAAGTACTTATTTCTACCTTAGTTTATTTTTATCTAGTGTATGGAATATTTTTAAAATGTACTTCTGTGCAATTAAAATATATCTGAACAGTTTTGGTTTCATTGTGTTCTAAAGCTGTGAGAGTTCTGATACTTCCTACATCTTTAAAAGGGGAATGTTGAAATGGCATGGTTCTCCTTTATGTTAGTTGTTCTGCGTTTTGTGAGAACAGTTAAGTTTGCTTTAAAATCCTCAATGACCGACTCAAGGGAAAAGAAGGTAGACATGTCCCTTGATATATGAAACTGTTTAGAGCCCAGTGTTGAAAGCTGAGAAGCCTTCTTGCCTAATCCTGTTTTGTTCAGCACATAGTTGACATTCAGTGTTATATAAGAAAATCTGCAACTGTCAGATTTAAATTTGATTGTAAAAAAATGTCTAGTTTGAATTTTACATGACCATCAACTATGAAAAATTGTGAAGTATAAAATAAGGTAGACAGAAGAAGCTCTTATAACTGACACTTGCCAACTACCTAAATGCCCTCATTTAAAAACATACTTGATAAGTTATGCTAATGAATGGGAAAGCAGTTTGAAAAGTTTACATACTGCCAGTGCAAACTGCTGTGAGTTTGGCAGGTTGTTATTTGTTCAGTAAAACAGCTGTTCAAGATCTTTCTTTAGGCCAAAGTTTCATAACCTCATTCCAGTTACAGAAATGAGCAGGCAAGCAGGGAGAAGTTGGCATTTTAATAATTTCATTTTGTAATTTCTTCTTTCCAGAAATAACTCAACTGACATTTTCATTAGATTAGTTTGAATTTTTAGAAGTTTTAGGTGTTGAATGTGCACATGTGTATGTATGTATTTCCCAAATGCACAAATGCCCTGGTGCACAGTGGACCTGCTATAACTGAATGAATCAACAAATATTTTTTAAGGTATTAAAACACTTTCAGAAAGCAAAATAATTGCAAGACAGACATTTTCCTTTGGGAAACTTATATTTTGGTGTGGGGGATGTACTGCAAGGACACAGACTCCATATGTGCTACAAAACAAGGCTGTAAGAGCTAAACACTAAAGAGAACAAGAGGAGAGTCCAAAAACAGAGATGCAGTATTGCTGATGTGGTCTCCAGTGACTGGGGAAGATGAGATTTGCGAACGACCATCCAGGATCCATGGGATAGGCATGCAGTGAAAGTAAGGTGAACACCTGGGGTGGGGAAACTGCACCGAGAGAGTAGAGGGTGTGAATTGAAGAGTGGTCAGCATGCAGAGGGAGTTCCTTGGAATATATTTTGTATCTTGTGGTGCTCTTGGTTTATTGATTTGATGTCCATTATTATTATTATAGACCAGTGGTGGTGATCCTATGGCATGTGTGTTGTGTTTCTTTTAAGGCAAGGATGCTAATGTTTGAGTTATATTTTCTAAACGAAAACCTCAGTATTCATGTTTATTGGCAGTGTTGGCACTTTGAGTTAAATAAATGGGTTTTGGGTTGTAGTTGGTACACTCATCTCTAAAAGATTCACCATCACTGTAATAGATGGAAGAAATGGGGATAAATCTGCACTGGCTCTGAAAAAGCTTAGAACTTTTTCTTAGTTTGGGTCATTGTTGATCCCTGAGTTATTTTTTGTTTACTTGCTTGCAGTTCACAACTATAATTGTCCCTTGCAGGATACAAAATATTCAGTGAATTTTTGAAGGTAGCCACAGAAGAAGCATAGATTTTATTCATAACTAGAAGCACCCACCTCCCCTTTGCCACCTGTTCATTGAGTGGGATGCTTTTTCTGAAGTTGTGGGTTCTGACTTCTTGTTTTCAGCCTGAGTGCAGAGCTCAGGCAGCTGAGGTAATTTTTTTGATGGTAATTTTGGATTTTTCTCATGACTGCTTTGGGCGTGGAAGAACAATTTGATTCTTGCTAAACTAAATAAAACAAATAAGAGAGCTTGTGAAATGAAACATTGCAAGATCTTTTAAAGCAAAGAATAACAGGTTAATAAATTCAGAAAATAACATGATAGAGTTTCAAAGTCAACATGTTGTCCTCTTTGTTAGCCAAAATGGGAGTAAAAAATAATTTTTCTTGGGAAGGTAATGCTTTACAAGGAAGAGGTATTTAAGGGAACTTAAACTCAATGTATTATTTAAAATATAAATACTTTTAATTTATATTAAAATCACCGCAATTAGAATTTCCTATTCTTAAACATATAATAATGTCTTAAAGTTGAAATAATTCACTAGTTTCTGTAGTAGGCCTGGAGGCCACATGTCTGATTAGAGAATGTGCACATATCAAACGTACCATTTTTCCTTTCTTTCATATTTTTGTACTGTAGATCTGACCAATTTCTCAGAAGAAGGCTTAAGCTCCCTCATGTTGTGTATTTTTAGACTCCAGTGACTCATCTCTACAGTTGCCCCATTTAGCCATGATTTTTGATTCCTTGCTTTTAAAAATTGTATGTCTTTTTAAAAATTCACCATAAACAGATTGTAAGAAATAGTGACACCTATTTTTAAAAACATTATCTATAACATTTTATGACAAATGTCATATTGTTGAGTACACTTTTAACTAATTTGTAGTGTTTCTTTTATTGCTGTATCCTGGTTTTCCTCATGGAGCTAAAAGCCCTTAGCATTCCACTGAAGTATGAGACAGGGGTAAGCAGCAAGCTTCCTTCTTCAATCTGTGTCACCTACTCTGCATTTTCTTCCTATCTTTTTTAGTCTTCATATTCTCCTGTCTCTGTCTGTCTGTCGGTCTGTCTGTCTGTCTCTCTCTCTCTCATAGTGAGGATTTAATCCAGAACTTTTACACTGAATTATATCTCCAGCCCCCTTTTATTTTTTAGTTCGAGGCAGTTCCTCTCACGGAACCACTAAGTTGCCCAGTCTGATCTCAAACTTAGGATCTTGCCTCACCTTCCTGAGCCACTGGAATTGCAAGTATGTGCCACCATACCAGACCTTCTTAAAATTTTCAAGGAATAAATAGTCTTATTTTAAATTATAAAGTAACACATACTGATCTAACAGTTCTAGCAGTCGAGTAGCTTAAAATAAGCATGTTCCATATGAAGTACAAACACATAGTAATATCCATACTACCTCCTATGTACACACACTTGCATACATACAACACACATTTGATCTTCCTTTCTACTTTCCCCAGGGAATTTTACTTTGGTTTTTTGTTTGTTTGTTTTATTTTGATACTGAGACTTGAACCTGGAGTCTTCACACTGAGCACATCTCCAGCTATTTAAATTTTATTATTAGTAGATGTTTATCATGCATAATAATTACATTTACTGTAGGGAGTTGATATATGTACCTAACACATCTGAATTCTTTTTACTTCCCTAATCCCCTCTACTTCCTCCCTGCCTCTATTTCTTGATTCCCTCCCCATTTGCAAAAGATCTAGGATATCCCTCTGTCACTACGTTGCCCAGACTGGGTTTGGACTGTGGTGCTCCTGCCTCAAACTCTCAAATGCTGGGATTATCGGCAGGCACCACTTTGTACAACTGCATCTTTGGTTTCCATATAACAATGAATCATTGGTTGTTTATCTGTTGGCATTCCTTAGAGATTTGTCCTGATATTCTCCCAGGTTTTCTCTTCCCTCTCTACACACTCTGATGTGGCACCACCTAGTTTTGGTCACTCTTATTCCCAAGTACACATTCTAGCCATGATCGAGATTCCAGTTCATTCATTTATCATTGCCTATCGAATGCTGTATACAACTTCTTCTGGACACTGCTTCCTCCTGTGTCCATCTCAGAGAGCAGCAATAACTTCGTCCCATTTTCCCAGCTAGGAAACTTAGCATGGCTTTCAGTCTTCCCTCATTCAGTAATACCTGTCATTCTTTTCGCTTCTTTGATATTTTAAATAATTGATTTTCTTCCATATTAATTACCACCTCTTTAATCCAAGTGACAGTCACCTCTTGTTTGTGGTGCTGCAGTTGTTTAACCTCCTTTCTTTTGCTCCTCTTCTGGTCCATTTGTCACTCAAACCTGAAATGATTTTCATCTTATTTACATGTTTACTTTGGAAGATTGTCCCCATCTTTCAGTCTTTTTCCTGTTGATGTCACTTCATTTCAATCATTTCTATGGCACTTTTCTAAAGAACTGGGTTTGGTATCATTCTTAAATTTTCTCAAATCTCCATACACTCACCTTTATCCTACTACAGTATTGCTTATTTTTGCACTGTAATTACATATCTATGTTTCTGTCACCTGTGTATCAGTACCCACCCCAAATAAGCACTACCAGACTGTGAGCTCTCTAAAGGGAGGAACTAAGGGAAGTGTAGAATGTAGCACTCGATAGCAACCAAATATTTGAATGTTAAATAAATATAGTCAGAAACTTAGCCCATAAAGCTTCCAGGATGACTAGTTCTTGAATCTAAGGGTTACAATAATTCAGCATAGGGAGCACCTTAGCTTTGAGGGGTCAATCTGGTTCAAATGTCAGGATAAAAGCCCAGCCATGGCAGTTGGAGATGCCAGTGCTATTAGAGAATGAAGCAATGCGATCATGACCAGAAGCTGTTTTTTTTTGTTTTTCTTCCTGCTTTATCTCATTTGGGGCCTGTGTAGATTTAGTGAGATATTGTAATTGGAGGATTGAAGACTTGTACAAGGTCTAATTCCTCAGTGAGACAGAGGGACTAAAGTGAAAATTCTTTAAAAGAAGTAGCTAGATTTTGGATAGTTCACTGTCTAAATACCCAAGGGGGTTAATCTTGTCCTTTCACTTGCCCTTTTCCCCAACTATGCAGACTCACTAAAGAAAAGACCTTGATTTCTTTATGAATCTTCCTCATTTTTGAGTCCCTGTGTTCACAACCATATGATAGAAAGGCGGGGGGGGGGGGAATACTAATACCACTGAAATCTCATGTAATTTGTGGATTTTTATACTTGCATACCACCAATTCTAACTGTTATGTCTTGTTAACGGTGACTGTGTTCACAGTGATTTGCATGGGATACTTCTCAGTTCTGTGGTAAACTTGGATCGTTGAAACATACAGTGGGAAGAATTCTGAATGTAGACTTAGGACATTAAGATTAGGATCTGAACTGTCCAGCTCATCCAGGCAATATAGTGTGCTCCTATTTTATGCAATTTTGAATTACATATTTGATTTAAAATATTAACTCTCTCAGTACAAACAACTTGAAATAATGCAGTTTCCTCCAAAGGAATAAGAAACTGTATACTTCCAAAGCTCTTGGGCTTATTGAATTATAAGCTGTGTTTATTTTATTTAAACATTTCCACTTTAGTTAGTGAACAAAAATTCCCACTGTATCTGTCATGGGAATAGTCTTAAAATGTCAGTCATATTTTGCAAGCTCTTCAGGGAGGCATTTCTTGCATAGAAGGCATTATTTCTAGCCTAGGTAAGTCATCTTTTTTTCCTTCACTTCTTCCCCATTTTCCCCCACCACACACACACTAGATGTGGGGAACCACTCAGACTACTTCACACCTCAGGGGTGTCTAAGGGTACCTGAAGATATGACCTAGCTTATTTAGTGCAGATGCACAGTAGGATACAGTTATGTAACCATGACTTAACACAAGTAAATGTGCAGACACTGGTTCCGGCACTATGTAAGAATGTAAATATGAGATAACAACCTGTGTAAGAATTATACAATAAAGATACAGGTAACTCTTGGTTCTGCTTCATGCTGCCTGCTGCTATTGCTAATGTCTTGCACACATGCATTTTTCTTCCTCTTTTGTTTTTTGGGGGGGGTACCAGGAATTGAACTCAGGACCTTGCAACTTGCCAGGCAGGCACTTATGCTGCTCAGCTATATCCCTGGCTTACACATACATTTTTTAACCTTAAGACCTCACCTTTGAAAATCTCCCTTGGCTCTCCCTTGGCCCTCCGAGTGGGTTGACACTAGAGAAAACTGAGGGAATAAAATTTATCTCCTAGTTTTAAATCAGGAAGTGTAGGAAAAAAGTGCATGTGTACAAGATATTAGCAACAGCAGTGGACAGCGTGGAGCAGAGCAGAGAATTACCTGCATCTTTTTCGTATAATTCTTACACAGGTTGTTATCTCATATTTACATAGGAAAAAATACCTTATTGAGTTCAGGCATGTAGTGAATGTTTTTTAGATTTGCCAAATGGATAAGATATATTTTCTACTGCAATGCTTACAATACAATAAACTGAAAGATATTGCTACATTGTAAAGATCTGACCAGAAGAGATCTTTATGAGCAGGCATGTCTTTCATGATATATTTTTATTTTTATTTGTTGACTAAGATAAGAAGAAACTTTCCTCTAAACTTCTTATTTATTAAAGGAGCAAACATTTAAAATAATAGACATTCTTTAAAAATATTTTATTGTTATATATTTATAATACATAATGATTACATTTATCATAAAGAATTTGTACATATACATATGACATCTTAATCTTTTTAACTTTCCATTCCTCTTTCCCCTTTCCCACAACTCCTTCCTAACTCCACAAAGTCTAACTCTATGTTTTCTATCATCTTTTTTATTTTCTTCTTTAAATGACTTATATCTCAGATTTCTCATATAAGAGAAACCATGAACTATTTAGGTTTTGTGTATTATTTACTTTGCTTAGAATTATGGTCACAGGTTTCATCTATTTTCCTACAGATAATTCAGATTTATCCTCCTTTGTGGCTGAGTAGTACTCCAGGGTATATATTTACATTTTCTTAATCCATTCATTCCTTAATGGCCATACAGCCTGCTTCCACAATTTAGCTATTACAAATTGTACTGCAATAAACATAGCATGGGGGCTGGGGATTTAGCTCAGCGGCATAAGCAACTGCCTTGCAAGCACGCAGTCATGAGTTTGATCCCCAGTACCGATAAAATAAATAAATAAATAAAAAATAAACATAGCATGTATGTTTCACTGTAAAATGATGCCTTTAACTCTTTTGGTAAGATACCCAGAAGAGGTATACCTAGGTCAAGTGAATCTCTAATTTTGGTTTTTTGAGGAATCCCCATACTGATTTCCCTAGTGGTTGGACTTTAAAGTTGTTTCCTTTATTCTAGAATCTAGTAGCAGCTATCCAATGGAAAGAGGCTTTAAAACTTTGGACCCCCTGCATTGGCTCCCTTCCACATTACATGCAGTGCAATATGTCATGTGTTGCTGCTTCCCTGCCCTGTGATTGCCACAAGCTACAGAATGCTGTGAAACTGCTGATGCTGATGGCTCATCTACTTGTGTTGTTTCTTCTTGTAGGAGACAGAGCATGTGGTGCCCAGCCAGTCGGAGTGCCTGGGGAGAGCAGGAACACCAGTTTATGAGAGTCCACAGAACAACTCCTTCAGGTGTCAGGAAACAGTGCGACCCCAGCCAAGGTGGGCCCCTTGTTGTCAGAACCTGTACTGGGCTAGAGTTGTTTCTCAGTGTTGCCATCTCCATAGAAACTAAGGCTATCTGACTTTTGTCAATATTGCTTGTGGTCAGAGAAGCTACTTAAAGGGGTTTTGAAGAAGAATCACTGAGTTTGAGAGAAGTATAAATGACCCTCTCTTTCTCTCTCTCTCTCTCTCTCTCTCTTTCTTTCTTTCTTTCTTTCTTTCTTTCTTTCTTTCTCTCTCTTCATTTAAAGATTATTACCATTAAGATTCAGGGATGAGTAGACACAGGTGCTGCTTGAAAAAGAAATGCTATTTCATTTTTTTGTACCCCTTTGTGCCATAGCAGAGGCAATTAGGTTATCTTCTGTGATAATGACAAATTAGCAATGCCCATGTATGCACACTGGCACTAGCTTTTCACCAGTGACTTCACTCAACTTTCTCTGCTTGTTCAGGCAGTTTTACTCCCTATCCCATTTTACGGAGGAGCCTGAGACCTAGACATTAAGGGACTTGCCTGATGTTGTACAAGCAAAATAGGCTGAGCTTAAATTTTATCCTACATATGTTGGCGTGTGGGGTGGCAGGTGCAGCTTCTGTGCTGACTCATGTATTGTCCTGTACCCTTAGCTCTGAAGTGGCCCCGGGAATGGCCTCTCTAGCCTGCTAGGCCTGCTGGGGATAGCTCTGGATCCGGGGAAAGGATGTGGGTGGAAAGCTGACTACAGAAAGGTTGGCAGGACACTCTGACGGGAGCCTGGCATGGCAGCTGTCTATGGAAAATCTCTTCTAAAATAAACAGAAGAAAGAGTCCAACTGCTAGTTGTGTCAGCTGTCTTTGTAGGGTCCTATCTGTCATGTAATCCCTCACCCAGTGGAAAGGGAGTGCTGTGGCTCTGAGCACGATCTTTAGAATCTTTTTCCTAAATGAATCAACAGCTTGGTGTGGCAGAATATCTAAAGGGCTGGAGGGACTCCAAAGGTAAGGTGATCCACTCTCTAAATGGACTCATGGGTGCCCTTTCTAAATCTCCCCACAAGTTACCATCTCATATCTTTATTCTTACCTGATCTCAGGTAATACCTGTTGGATTTGACTTTGTCATTTCTCTACCAATCGGGGCATCTTTCCTCTCACTTGAAGCCTCTTGTAACAGAGCTGTTTGGGACTGACTAGAATTCATTTGGCCAGTTCTCCACCTTCCCCCACCAGCCTGATGACTGCCTCTCTAAGCAAGAATAAGGTCAACAAGTTCCCATGCATATCTCAAAATAGTATAAAAGCAAAACAAAACAAACAAAGCTTCAAACTAAATCATTCATGTTTGTGTTTGGAATGCATGGTAGTCTTTGAGGGTGGACATTCAGCAGAGGCCGAGGGGGAAAATAATATTAGGAATTAGCCTTCTTAAATTCTGCGAATTTAAAACTTTTTTATATCTTATCTATGGTAGGAATGGTAAGTGGCAATTTTACTGTTGTCAGTAGGAAAATTCAAAATTTAGTAGGATTTCTTGTTGATCACTCACATGAGTTAAGTGCTAATGGTATTTAATTAGAATAGTTCTGTAGGGGTCAGGGTTTAGCTCTGCAGCTTGCAAATGCAAGGTTGTAAGTTTGACCTCCCCCCAGAAAAAAAGAATAGTTCTGTAAGAGAACACAGAGCAGCAATTCTTCCATTGCTGTGTAGTGTTACCCTTTATTCAGATTCAGATTAAATAGCCTTCAGAAACAAGGCATGTATATGCACATTTGTGTAAAATCTTAGGAAGTTCCTGGGCTTTCTTTGCATGCCAGGAAAAGAAACCAGGTGCTATTACCTTCCTCCTAAAATCAGGGCCATGTTCCAGTTGCCAATAGATTGGCAACTTCTAGCACAGGGAGATCTGATCTATGTTCCTCTAACCTTTAGCAAATCTCTATAGGATTCCAAAATACCTTGGCATTCTTTTCTCCTGCTAGCCTCCATTTCCCACTTTTCCCACTTTTATGGGATCTAGCTTTCTGAGCTAGCAGCATTCCAGAATGTTCTGTGTGCCAGTGCCAGTAATCCCAGGATCTGGTGCTCACCCACAGATAAGTGATTTTAGGCCATTTATGTTTTGTTATATTAGGTTTACTATTTAATTGAGAGTGGTAACCTTTAAATTACAGAGTTATTTGTTATAACCACGTTGGCATCACCCCAAGGACACTGTAATGGAAATTAAAAGAATATAATACGTCTCAAATTATTATAGCGATTGTGAAATTTGACAAACTGATGAAAGAAGATCTTAGGCTAAAAACAACTTTGAGTCAGGTAGCTTCCATTCCTGATAACATTCCTCTTCTGTTTGAAGCCAGCATATGACCAGGTTTGGTTATATCATGCCCAACAGAATCCTGATAGAGACATGATACTGTAACAGGACATGCCAGACAGACCTCAGTCTGGCCCAAAGTGAGGGAAGAAGCCAGGCTAAACCTCAGCAGATGTAAAATGCTACCTTCTTGGAGGGAGAGTCTGCGGGGAATGTTACCAACATAATTAGCTCTGCAAGGAAGAAAAGGGACATCTTCCTCTAGCAAGGAACTGTCAGGCGTTCACGTATCACCTGGGTGAGACTTGAAGGAATAGTCCTCAGAGAATGAATTCAGTCTTGTAAAAGTGACATTTCAGAGCTGATTAAGACCAGGGGATAAGAATTGATCTTTTCACACACACCAAATAGTTTTATACCTACAGCTCTCAGAGTTTTTTGTATCTCTTTCTAAAAGGAACCTTTATCTGAAACCATAGGTGAACTCAGGTAGATATAGGAATATTTTTGCTAAAGTTTGAGTGTATGTAGACTGTATGTGTTTTCTAATTTTGCTACAACGAATAACCACACACTTGTATCTTAAATCATGTATTTATTATGTCATAGTTTTATAGCATAGAAGTCCAACATGGTTCTTATGGGTTAAAGTAAATGTGACTGGACTGTGCTCCTTTCTAGAGACTCTGAATAAAACCAGCTGTTTCCTTGCTTTTTCTTATTTCCAGAGACTGCCTGTGTCCCTTGGCCTGTGGCCCCTTCCTGCATCTTCAAAACCAGTAACATTGTATTGCTGACCTTTCTTGTATATTCACATTTCACTCTGATCACTACCCTTTAGGTATTCCTGTGATTACATTGGCCATGCTAGGATAATCCAGGATGATCTTCTTTTCTCAAGTTCCTTACAGTCACATCTACAAAATCTTTTTATATGTAAGGTAACACGGAGGGAGATCAAGTAAAGGATGAGAACATGGATATCTTTTAGGTAGTCATGAGCCTGTCTACTCTTCTGTTTATTTTTCCAGAGCTAATCCATAAAGCCTTTATCAACTAGGGCTCAGCACTCAAAACTCCTCTGCCTGTAAATTAGCTTGCTCTTCAGAATTTCCTCATCAAAGACAACCTCAGATCATTGAAGCCTGATTCATTGTCTTTCACTGCACCCCTACTCCCATTTTCCAAGCTCCCCACTCCTATATTTTATTCCTTAGCATTACAGTGTGGTACATTGAAGGTTTACTTGGTGTTGTATACTTGTCTCTGGTGCAGAACTATAGTTAGTTATATTCTGTTTTAAAACAGTATGAATCAATATTTATTTGGAAAAACCTGATGATGGGATAATCCAGATCCTACATTCCTGCAAGGCAATAGTAAACTGGAGCTGAGGAGCTGTTTTCCATTTTTCACAGTTTGCTTTAGTGCTCTCCATTTATTTACGCTCTTTGGCTGGTTTCTGTAGATATTTGATTAGTAATGCCTGTTTCAATCATTTTCTTCCCAGCGACTGTTCATCCTGGGAACCGTCTGGCTGCCTGAAGTTAACTCCTAATATGGTGCTAGCTGATGATGTCTTATGGTTACTTTTTTTCACAGATGACATGTTTACATTTTAGCGTGGACTTTCCGTGCATAGTGAGGAATATTTCACTGCTCTGGCATGCTCCTCAATGCCTTGTCCTTTTCAAAACACAGAAGATTATAGACTCATATTTAGTTAGAGCTAGAGGAAGCCTTAGTAGTGGTTTAATACAATTCTCTATTTTGTAGGTGGGTACCTAGTGAGATTGAGATTTGCTTAAAACCTCACTTCCCTTGATAATAGACACAAGCTAAGCACCATCAGTCTGTTTAGAGCAGCTACTTGATGAATATGCAAAAGTGTGTCTGATTTGTATAGCGAAAGCCGGGGCCAATCCTGTAAACCTGCAAATAGTACAAAGGGGAGTTTATGAATGTCAGAGAATACTAATGCAGTTGGGAATTTCTTACCCAGCTAAGTAAATTTACCTTTGAAAGTGATTAACTCACTTGCATTTAAAATATTATATTAAAATCTTGAAAATTAAATCTTTAATGTTGTTAAAGACCTTGTCTATATAAACTGGAGCTATTTCATAGCACTCTCTTACTGTTAATTAGATTGATGGTTACATTTGTGTGTTTTAGTTCATTGGCTTTATCTGAAAGTTCCCTGCTAAAGGAGGTTGAAGATTCTTAGGGAGAATAATAGACTTTGATGGCATCCAATATTTTTGTGATATTCTAGATGAAAGAAAAAGTTGGAAGCTTTGTTGCTTTATAGAAAGAGGAAGTTTTCTTGGCAGTAACTTTTCCTTGGGGGATAAATCCTTTCATCTTTTGTTTTTGAGATGGACAACATGTATGTTTTAATAGCCAATTGTTTCTTACTGAAACTTTTTTTTCATAGAAGTAAGCAGTATTAAAGAGTCCTGCTAAAAAGAGAAAGAACGAAGAAGAAACTAACACCCAGATATTTTTCATACAAAGGACATGATCCCCCTTCTTGGACATGCTGGAGCAGGAGCTCTGCATATTTTTGGCATGTTTTTCATCTTTCTCACTAGTGTATACCTAGGGTTTTATGTTTTATGAGATGGACAAGGATGAGATAGAGATTTAAAAATAGCTTGTCTTCACAATATTTTGAAATAGTCTCTCAAAAAACAACCAAAGTAAAGAAAAGGGAAGGGAAAGGAGAGGAAGAAATAAATAGAAGAAATATAGAAAGGAAGAGTGAAGAATGGAAGAACAAGAAAAAAAGAAAGAATAAAAAGAAATTCAGGGTCTTGTCTATCAGTTGACCTTGGTCACTTCCCTCAAATTCTTAGTCTCCTGTTCTAACATAAAGAATTTGGATCAAGTGCTTCCTAATGCCCCCTTTGGCTGTAACATTGAAAATGCTCAACACTTTAGATGTTTGAAGGATTAGACATGGGCAGACTTTTAGAGTACAAGCCCTTGCAGACACAGATAAAAATAATTCGCCTGTTGTAAAGTACAGAAATTCCCACACCAAATCATAAACCTAGTGATTGAAAAAGAGCCCATGCTGGATTATTTTGGGAATGAAACCTTCTTTTTATTTTTTAAGGAATGGATAATTTAATAAATTTTTATTGTTTTCATCAGACTATGATTAGGCATAAAGAAAAAGGAAAGCCAGAGAGATTTTCATAATAATAATAATTAGAAGAAGTAAATTATTGAAAAGTGCAGAAAATCTATAAAAATGTCTCATAAACCTACCACTGTATATAATATCTGTTACTGTTGTACTATGCATTCTTATGTTGTTTGTATTATTTGGTGTTGGCATAAAAAGGAATTGTGTATGAAAGAGCCTTCCTGATGCATTGGAATATTGATCTTCTAGAAACATAACTGATTTCAAATAAGCCCAAGAATGTAAAGGTAGGTAGTATATAATTCTGTTTCCATTCAATATAAGGTTAATAAACAAAATACTCAAGTATTAGATTTATTATCATAATGTGACTTAATTTATGGTTGAGGCAAACAAATTTAATTTTCTCTAACAAACCCAATAAAATACAATTCTAAAAATAAATTGTATTTTACAGGTTTGGAGGTTAGAATAGCCCTTTGTTAGAAGCAGTTCTAGGAGACAAAACAGAAAACTTTATCCTTAAGACATCTTAACATCTTGGAAACTTTCTTGGTCAACGTGGAATAGATTTAAGAGAGAAATTTTAGTAATCACCATAAGAAACTGGAAATATAAACTTAAACCTAATTTAGAGTTTTGATCAGCTAGTTAAGTGTTCCATGCTCTTAACTCACTAGAATGAAGTGGTTTTGAATTTACCCTTCATCTTCTCAGTGAGGCCATGGCTACTTGCTATTTCTGTTGTTTGTCAATAAGGTTATTTCTTTTCAAGATTTATACATACATCATGTGTATTGAAACATACAGCTCCCAGGAACTCTATATGTTTATTTTCCTCTATTCTTAACCAATACTGCATTAAAAACTTGAGGGATTAAATTTACATGCATATTTATAAAATGTATTAGAAAAACATTACTACGAAATTGTTTGTCCCACATAATATTTTTCCATATCATCAGATATTCAATACCATGTTTAATAGCTGTAAAATATTCCATTCTTTTTATATGCAATCATTTTTAACTGTAGCATATTTGATATTTACCTCCAGGATTTATATTTGTAGATATTTTTACACAGCAAACATCTTTTAAAGCATGTCTTTTGTGTACATCCATTATGTTTACCTGCATTTGTATTCCAGGGTCAAAGCTGTATAGCCATAGGATTTGAAATAACTAATTGGAATGTGATTTAGGATATGAAATTTTAAGTTACATGATCATAGAAGAAAACAGGAACATAATGAACAATGGATAATTTTGAGAGCATCAAAGTAGAAAGTTATGTGGCTGGATTGTTATATAAGTTAGAGTCATAGACAGTGGTTCTGGGTGACATTTGAGTCAGTTAAAACTAATTCCTTCTTTCTTTACTGAATATTCACTAGATATTTTGATCTTACCTATAATCCCATTTTTTTCATTCAAATTGGGCTAAGTGAATAAAGTTGCTTCTTCTTATGTTCCCAGAGGCCATTTAGAAGTCATGAGAGAGATGGGACAATTGGTGTGTGCATGTGTGTGTGTGTGTGTACACGTGTATGTGACTGACTCATATATAAGGGGCTCTGACATTTTCAGTTGTAACCTATAGAATGGCAGGGAGCATCTCCAGTCTCTGTGGCAGTTGCAAATAACCCTCAAATTTTCTACTACTTGTTACCACCCTGCTAAGAAAAGCCAGTTTGTATATGGGATAACCTATATAAAACCATGTTTTACATGGGATCTTTAATAATGTAGGCATATGTTCATCATTTATTCAAAAGCAGAAAAAAGCAATGAAATACTAGTACTATAATGCGAGCTTTCTGCTACTTATATATACTGAAAAAGTCAGAAATATACTGAAAAATACTGAAAAAGTCACAGATCAATATTTTATTAGCAATTGTTTTTGGATTGGATGATTGTGGTAACTCAGGTACAATATTCTTTTTTCTATTGCTTCCTAAGTTTCCCTCAGTGAGACACTACTAAGTCTGGAATTGGGGAAAGTGCTAAAGTAGTAAAAACCTAAAAAATAATAGAACATATTCTGGCTTTGTTTTCTTGCTTACTGGTTTATTTATTTTTGCATCTCACTTTAGGACAGACAGGAATATTAGTAGTAGGAGAAAATTAATTTACTTTTTATATTTGATAACTAGAAGAAACTGAAAAGGAATTTTTGATGGGAATAGTGGTTTTATTGGTTTAGTTAGATCAGAAAGCAAATATTAAAGATTATTTTCATAAGTTCAGGTTAAAACTAGAATTTGTACCCTAGCCACCTCCTTCATTGAAAGGGTGACTCTGTGGATAAAAGCAGAAGAAAGTTTCGTATGCTCTTGATTAGTGTAAGCCTCCCAGGGGGCCAATAGCACAGAATCCTCACCAAGCACTCCTGTCACCCAAGGTGCCAGGAACAAAGAACATTCTAAGATCCTTTCAAATGGGATAAGGTCCAAGGTGAGAAAGTTTGAGAAAGAGTAGGAGCAGGAGTAAGCCAGATGCCAGAGGCTTCTTAGACAATGCTTTGAATTTAGCAGCAAAACAAGAAAGCAATGTTGGCCACACCCAGCCTATTGAATAAATCCAAACAGACATAATAGAGCCCTTGGGGAAAACTTATCCAAGAAACTCGAATGTAGAAAGGAAAGGGTTTGGCAGTGGGCTGACCTGGATGCTCTTGCCAGCTTTGCTACTTTCCTAACATATTTTCTAACCTCTCTTGAATTGGACTTTTTCAATTGTACCATGGACATGAAAATACCTACTTCACAGAGCTACTGTTGCAAGGATTCAGACACTGAATGTCCACCTTCTTTCAGGGTCTGGGCTGCAGCAGATGCTTAGTAAATTAATGATGCTGATCCCCTTGAAACTATCCTCCACTTCCTGGAGGTTTTCATCTAGCTCCATAATACTGACCTGTGGACTGTCCACACATCCTTTTTGCTTCTAATAGTTTCTCTGCTCCTCTCCATTTATCTGAATTCTAATACTGTCTCAGTAGCCAGCTTACTCCCAACTTTTCCTGCACTTTTCTCTTTTCCCAAAAGTTCATATTAATCTCTAGCATAAGAAAATGTTCAACTGAATTAGGCACATGGTTAACCTCAAATTTTGTTTCATCTCTTGAAATAGGGTAAGTTTGGGGGGAGCCAAGACAGCGCCACGGCACAAGGGGAGTTGCAGCTCAGCAGGGCAGACCCAGAAGGGTTTGGGACCATCTATCCCGGTGGCTGGGTGCCTGCCCAGCCACCTTAGGCTCCAGAGGTTCCATAGGCTTGAGTGGACTGTGCCCAGTGACCCTCATTCAACCAGGGGAGCCAGGCACGCTGAAGGGGGAGCCAAGCTGGCGCCGCACTGCAAGGCAAGTTGCAGCTTGTCAGGGCAGGCCTGGAAAAGTTTGGGACCATCACTCCGGGAGGCTGGGTGCCTGCCCAGCTCCCTTAGGTCACTGGACTAGGCTCCAGAGTTTCTGCGGGCTTGAGTAGACTGTGCCCAGCAACCTTCATTCAACCAGGGAGCCAGACCCACCACACAAGGGGAGCCAAAGCCAAGTGAGTCCCAGTAACAGAGGGCTCAGGAGGTGATTTCCAACACATCCAGGGAAAGCTTTGGAAAATCGCTGGAAACATGGAAATACAGGAAAATGACAAAATGAAAGACCAAAATGCAATCTCAAACCTCCTGCCCATTCCAAGAAAACCTAGGAGCCATGTACATAGAAGAAAATACTACACATACAACTGAAATGCATGAAATGATATCAACTGAAATAAAGAAGCAAGTACGGGAAGCTATGAGAGAACTCAAATCAGAAATATTCTCCCAGGTAAAAGAAGAAATGATAAAAGTAGTGAAAGAAATACTGAATGCATCCAACGAAGACACAGCTAAAAAATTAGAGGAACAAAGCAAAATGATAGAATCCCTGAATGAACAGTTTAAGAGATAAACAGAATGCATTAAGCAGATTCAGAGAGATATACAGGAAATCAAAAACAATAATGAAAGTTGCAAAAACTGCCTCAATGAAAGTGAAGATAGAATCTAAGACCTCGAAGATACGATTGCAGCTGGTGAACAGGAAAGGAAAGATCTTCTAACAATAACAAGAAATCAGGAAATAACAATTCAACAGCTGCAAGATGATGCAAAGAAAAACAATATAAGATTAATAGGGGTAAAAGAAAAAGAAGGGGACAACACAAATGATATCAAGAGGCTATTTACAGAAGTAATAGCTGAAAACTTCCCAAACATGAGTATGGAAATTGATATACGGATTAGTGAGGCATCTAGAACTCCAAATATCCATAACCAAGACAAAACTACACCCAGACATATAATAATCACCATCCCAGAAATCCAACATAAGAACAGAATATTAAAAGCTGTTAGAAAAGACAGGTCACCCATAAAGGAAAACCTATCAGAATCACAGCAGATTTCACAACACAAACAATGAAGTCAAGAAGAGCATGGAATGAAGTTTTTCAGATCCTTAAAGAAAACGACTTCCAACCCAGACAGATGTATCCTGCAAAACTGTCCTTCAAAATGGATGGAGAAATAAGATACTTCCATGACAAAGAACACCTGAAGAACTTCATGATCACCAAACCAAACCTACAAAGAATACGGAAAGACATTCTAGATATACATAGGAAAAAACCACTAAGCAAGACAGACAATTAAACAGAATGGAAAGTTAAGATACAACATCAGAAAGATAACATGTCAACAATAAACCAATATATGACAGTTATAACCATTAATGTAAATGACCTCAATTCACCAATTAAAAGAAACAGACTGGCAGAATGGATCAAGAAACAACATCCAACCATATGCTGTCTACAAGAAACCCATGTAACCCAAAGGGAAACTCATAAACTGAAAGTCAAAGGATGAAAACAATACTCCATGCAACAGGAACTCAAAAAAAGCGAGGGTAGCTATTCTGTTTTCAGACCATGTGAACTTCAAACCAAGAATGGTCCAAAGAGTTAAAGAAGGTCACTACATACTAGTTAGGGGAAAACTGCAAGAGGAAGAGATAACAATCTTAAATATATATGCACCAAATTCCAGAGCACCCAACTACACAAAGCAAGTATTAACAGAAATGAAAAATCAAATAGGCAATAACACAATTATAACAGGAGACCTTAACACACCATTGGCACAAAGGGATAGAGCAACTAGACAGTAAATCAGCAAAGAAATTATAGAACTGAATCACACCTGTGAACAAATGGATTTGATAGACGTATACAGAGTGTTCCATCCAACAACATCAGAATATACATTCTTCTCTGCAGTACATGAGACATTCTCTAAAATAGACCATATACTAACCCACAGAACATATTTAAGTAAATGCAAAAGAATTGAAATTATCCCATGCATGTTATCAGATCATAGTGCCATGAAACTGGAAATTAATGATAAAAGTAACTGCAAAAACCCCACAAACACATGGAAATTAAGTAACACACTCTTGAGCAATCAGTGGGTCACAGAGGAAATTAACAAAGAAATTAAACAATATCTACAAGCAAATGAAAATACAAATACAACTTACTGGGTCCTGTGGGATGCAATGAAAGCAGTTGTCACAGGAAAATTTATTGCACTGAGTTCCCACATTAGGAAAACAGAACAAACACAAATAAGCAACCTGATATTACACTTGAAACATCCAGAAAAAGAAGAGCAAGCCAAGCCCAAAACCAAAAGAAGGGAGGAAATTATAAAGATCAGAGAAGAAATTAATGCAATAGAGACTAAGAAAACAATTCAAAGAATCAAAGAGTTGGTTCTTTGAAAGAATAAATAAAATTGACAAGCCCCTAACCAACCTAATTAAAAAAAGGAAAGAAAAGACTCGAATTCATGCAATACAGAATGAAAAAGGAGAAATCACAACTGACCCTGTGGAAGTATAGAAGATCATCAACAACCACTTTGAAAACCTCTACTCTCATAAGTTCGATAACACAGAAGAAATGGACAGATTCCTAGAAACATACAAACCACCAAAGCTAGATCAAGAAGATGTAAAACTGCTGTATAACCCAATTTCTATTAATGAAATTGAAAATGTAATCAAGTCCCTACCAACAAAGAAGAGCCCAGGCCCAGATGGATTCACTGTGGAATTCTACAAGAAATACAAAGAAGACTTAATGCCAACACTCCTCAAACTCTTCAATGAAATTGAAAGGGAAGCAATTCTCCATAAGTCATTCCTGGAAGTAAATATCACTCTAGTACCAAAACCTGAGAAAGACCCAACTAAGAAAGAGAACTACAGGCCAATCTCCCTAATGAACATAGATGCAAAAATTCTCAATAAAATATTGGCAAACAGGATGCAGCAAATCATAAAGATTATACACTATGACCAAGTGGGATTCATCCCAGGCAGGCAGGGATGGTTCAGCATGCATAAATCAATAAATGTAATCTGCCATATCAATAGAGCCAAAAGCAAGAATCACATGATTTCTATAGATGCAGAAAAAGCTTCTGATAAGATCCTACACCCATTCATGATAAGAACCTTATAGAGAATTGGAACAGATGGTCTTTACCTCAATATGATAAAGGCCATCTATGACAAACCAACAGCCAGTGTCATACAAATGGGGAAGTGAGTCACATAGCAAGGGCATGCTTAAAGAGCAGTAAACTCTTAGGGGGTTGGAATGATGACTTCTGGCTTTCTCAGGGTGATAGAGACCTATTTAGAATATCAGTCCTTAGGATAGGGGTGCATTTGTTTGATCTTTTGTCTTGAGGCCTTGCTCATAGGAGCAGGTGTCTGTCTCACCCACATTTGCAAGGTATCTGGGCTTCTTCACTGGCTCCTTTGGGGACCTAACCCTGTCTGACTGCCTATAATGTTTCTGTTTAACTCAGTTTCTTGTAACACTATGATGTCAAAAAGTTTGCCAGTGGCCAGACTGCTTAGATCCTGGTAGCCAGATTTTGGATTTTGGATTTTGTCTAAGTCCAAACGGAAGCCACTGGAGATTATAACCAGGAAAATGGCATGCTCAGATTTACTTCTCAGGAATGGCACTCTAGTTCTGTTTTGTACTCAGTGAGATGTCTTGCAAGCTAATACACCATCCATGTGGGTGGTGGATGTAGCAATGAAGATGGAGGGAAAAGGGGAGAGAAAGGTTAGAGACCCAGGACTCTTTTGAGAGAGAAAGGAAACTGTTACCAGGGTACCAGTGACACTTAGGCTTGTCTAATATTAAGGCTTATTCAAACCCTTCGTGCCTTTTTTTGAATGTTGTTTTGTTTGTAGAGCTATTCTCATTCAGATTTTAAAAGTTAGTTTTGAAAGTCTGAGGTCAGGTGTAGATCACAGTGCTTTGTGCAGGGAACATTTATAAATATCATCGGATGTTCACCTGCCTTTCAAACTGTCCCCTACCCACCATCACCTGTGACCCTCTGCTCTTTATTGTGTCTGCCACTGCAATAACTTGTTAATGTGATTGGTTTCTTTTTCCCTGACTGTAAACTCCAGAAATAAAGGGAGTGTGCCTACTTCATCACCTTGTTCACTGTCTTACTCTCACCTTCTCTTCAAAGCAGAACCTGGAGGGAGGTGGACCAGGCAACAGGTAATACATAGCAGGGGTATAGCTTGGTAGGGTCCACTCTGGAGCCCCTGAGGAACTGTGGCAAACGTATCTCACGCACTGGTCATCAGAGGCTACATACTCATCTCGAAACTGGCAGGCTGCCCCAAGGGGAGTTGACCCTGCACACTTGCAGGCCAAGCAAACAAATTTTGCCTAGAAAAAACCTCAAGGCAGCAAGGCGCAGTGATTTGCCAGGTACTTTAGGTGGGATGATGTAAGCGAGCCGAACGGCCTGTGGAGCCCAAGCATTAACCACCTCCATTCTGTCTCCTGGGCTGAGATCCACTTGGCACAGGGAGCAGGTGTCTGATAATTATTTAGTAATTAGTGGAGTGAATGAGATGATGCAAGCAAAATGCTTTGTAGACTGCTCAGCAAACCGTGAGCTGCTGTAATCATTACTACTGCTAATGTTTTCTCTTGGCATCCAGAAACAACCCTGCTGGACTCCAGTGTTTTCAACATCCTATCCCAAACTCTTCCTGGTTCACAAGGTGCTTTCAGCCATATCCATGGCCACTCTCTCGCCTTTCCTCAGCCAGTCCTGATGCTGCTTAGTGGGCCTGACTCACCCATTTTCCAAGTATTGGCAGTTTCTGAGGAGGTGTTTCATCCCACCAGAGTGAGGAGCAAAACCTATTCCAAAGAATCTAAGTTGCCTTGCGTTTGAGATTTCTTGTAGTGTCTTTAGGGACACAAAACTTCCCTCTCTGGGAATATATCCACTAAGAGACCAGGTCAGAAACAGCTCCCTCCTTTACCCAAATAAGTCTTTTCTGTGTCATATGCCACCCATCTGCTTCCAGGTTATTGTGCTTTGTCCTTTAGGGTAATGTTTCCCAATTAAGACCCCCTTAGAGTGCTGGTTAACTACATGGTGCCATTCTGCCCCCCTGGAAATTCTGATTCAGTAGGTTTAGACTGGGGTGCAGGAATCTCTATTCTAACATACTGGTTAATTCTGATCTCCAGAGCAATGGAGGTGGGAGGTAGGGTAGGACACTGGTGTGCTATGCCCTTCCTGCTGCTGGGTGAGTCTGTAATTGGGGATCTACATTCTGCTTCTAGCTGTGATGTCCTTGTCCACTCTACAGGAGTTTTTGCCCTAAACAAGAAAATATGGGAATTGGGAAGTTCATGAACATTCCTTGACTTATAATTCTGTTTTATTTCAGTGGTCTCTTTGAGAATAAGGTCGAACTCTGTGTTTCAGTTTCTTTATCTTTGAAGCTGGCTGACTGTTTAATACTGAACCTCAGTCCTTTAGCACAGAAATTTGATAAGAACCAGAGAAAGAATGTTTTTAATGTGGCATAGACTCCCTAGAGAAAGGAACTTTATATTGACGTGTATTAGTTGTTATTGTTACTAAAAATATTCCCAGAATCTTTGGCATCTTGTCTCTGTCTGCATATAGGGCTATTGTTTATGTATAAAGAATGTTTGCTCAAAGGGTTGTCCTCTTGGGATATACCTTTTGTTTTCAAAAGAGTTTCAGGAAACAGCAGTCATACAGGCAGCCAGCAGTCATCCGGGTATACATTAGTGAATCCCAAGCGTTGCTTTCTAATACAGAAGCTCAGGTTAGTGTAGTGGAGTATATTAAATCTTAAAAAGTGATCTGAGGTTGGCTTGATTGAGCCCTAAGTATCCAATTCAGCCTTCTAAAAATGTATGGGATGTTCTCTTTTCCCTCTTTCTCCTCTGTTTTTTTAGTTTGTGGTTTAGAAAGCCATAGGTGATCTTTAATAAGAAATGTACTTGCCATGGGAATGAGAGTCATTGTACCCTTCAGACTCTGCTAACATGCTGCACGTATAAGAAGTGGCTTTGAGTTGTATTATAGTCAGTGTATATACTCAGGGATATATTGGAATTTACAGCTGCCTATTACAATGGAATGACTTATTTTTTAACAAACATGGCTTCCTACTATATGTTTTACTGTAAAGACTGGTCCCAAATGTGAAATGTTAAACAAGACACATGACCACTACCCTGTAGAGTTTACCATTATGAAAATCAATCAGATAATTATACAAATATGTTATTAGCTACTAAGAAGCAGTTTTCTACTACTATCCAGTGGAACCAGAGTATCAAAATGCAGTAAATATATATAAAAGTGAGACGAGTTTGAGAGCTATCTCTAAAGCATAAAAAAGTTAACTAGGAGAGATGATAGACATGAAAGAGTGCTATGAGCACAGGAAGAGTCCAGCTGAAGGCCTAAGTTTTAAAGGAACACGGTACTTCCAAGGGAATGGGAATAATGTCAGGTAGACCAAGCACAGGAGGGAACATGGGACAGTGGAGACTGAAGAGATAAGCAGATGCTAAATCCTTTAAGATCTTACAAGATACTTTCAGAATCTTGGTCTTTATTTTAAGTGAGATATGCAAAGTATAGTGACAAAATTTTGTGCGGGAAATGGACTGGGGAAGGATAGAGGGGAAATAAGGGAGGCAAGGGAGAAAGAAATTTGCCATCTAGATAGTCCAGATGAGAGATGATGCTGGCTTGGCCTAACATTGCAGTGGTACAGGTAAAGAGATGATGACACATTCAAAAGTTATTTTGAATAAGAAACTTGAAAGCTGGTATTAAACTGATCATTGGATTTGAGGAACAATAGTAATTCAGATAACTTTCAGTGTCTTCCATGAGCCATTGGCTATATGGGAAGTTTCACTAAGATAGGGGACATTTTCCTTGTCTAATTTAATTCTAAGGCTAGATGGTTAAACTGTTGATATAAATATAAAATCCTGAGCTAAAATATGGCTTTTTTGCAAATTATCACATCTTGTGGTTTGACACTGTCCTTAGGCCAAGAAAAATATTTTAATGCTTGGTTGGGTTTGCTGCTTTGAATTCCATTACACTTCCCAAGAGAAGTCCACTGTGGGACAGCCCTACAGGCTGACTCAGCACATGCCTTAGGGTCCCAGGAAAACAGAAACTCTGGCAATTTTTAGAGAAATTGCATTTATATTAGCTGAACACAAATTTGGAATCCTAACATCCAGAGAGAATCTCTTTTAATATCAGCATACAATTAAATTTTGCATTTCTCCACTGAAAATACTTTTTATTTTGAATTATAGTAGTAATAGTGGTGGTGATGATGGTGGTGGTAGCAATAGCAGTAGCAATAGTGACATGTACGCTGACCATGATGGTACTTGTGGAGGTGGCAGTAGAGATTCTGGTGATAACAGTGATGGCACTGGAGATGTGTGGTGATAATGGTTATGATGGTAGCCATGGTAATCATATTGGTGGCTTTTGGAGGACTTACACATTCTTCAGTATTGAAGATCATGGCAGACCTCTGGGAAGTTGGCTACATTGCCTGTTGCCTAAGCAGGATTATAACAGAATTGTCAGAGAACTCTTACTCCTCTTTTCCCTCATGAACCATATGTTTAATTCAAATGTACTAGTCACTTTCCAATTATTGTTGTGGACAAAGGTAAGAGAACTGGAGGGTGTATTTTCTATGATAGAGCCTTTGTGAATAGGCCAGCTTCTTGGCAGGGTTGGTTGTACATGGTTTGAGCTAGCTGTATCTTTAAGAATTTTAGAGAGCAGGAAGTTTAAGGCAACTGGCCACTGTTCTAGTTCTGTTTGTACCATATACTTCTCCAGTGAGAAGCTTCTGTTTCTTTTTCTTGTTGTATCATCACCTTCATTTTTTCAGTCTTTTGGTTTCATTCTCATTTTCTCTGTGACCGACACTTTCTGACAATGAGAGTATGGGCAATTCTCCGTCTCCCGCATTTTCTATGCCTAGCTTTCTTTTTCTTCTCAGTATGAGCATCTGGTACACTGCAGACTACCATTAGTTTTGTTGTTGTTGTTTTTATGCTCTTCTCTGTCCTTCTGGCAGAATACACATTCCATGAGGCAGACTTTGCTCTGTCTACTGCTTTCTTCTCAACATCTGCAACAATACCTGGCACAGTGTTTAACAAATATTTGTTATATGAGTATACAGATTCGTTTAACTGCCTTCTTTATGATTAAATCAAATGAATATAGTAATTCTAGTGTCATCTGATTACTTTGGGGATTAAATAAAATGATGTGAGTAAACTTCCTGGTACACCCTGCATGGCATAATAAGGGCTGGTGAATTGTTAGTTTCCTTTTAATATTCCTCTGTGTTATAATTTATTTCTGTTTGGTATTTAGATTGATAATTCTGGTTAGCTTCTCATTTCCTTAGTGATGTTTCTGTATTTTCTTAATGGCTCATCTTTCATTTCCTAAAACAGTTTGTTCCAGTGACATGTTCAGTGGACCTGATTGCTTCTCTCTTTCACCTTATTAACAAAAATTATATTATTATTGTTATTATTATTACTATGAAAATATACAATTAACCTAAGTATGTAAACATTCTAATATGATGCTTTTACAATTGTCAAATGCATGTATTATGTTTACTATAGCTAACTGTTAAACAATTCATTATTCATAAATTATCCTTCACATCATGATTTATTTTATAAGGTAGCTAATTATCTTCAATTGAAAGATTAGGAAACTGATTCTTATAAAGGTTAATAATATATTGTTCAAGAATACATAACTAGTAAATCAGAGACCAAAAATCATCCTTGTATCTGGCTTCTGATTCTTTATCCATCCATCCAAAGTGATACAGGCACCATGTCAGGGACAATACTAGGCTGTGCTCACACAATAAGGAGAAAACCTGTATAGAATCTGCCTATGGGTCCCTACTTGTGATGGCTGCAATTATTGTCATGTGCACTCTGCTGACCCTGAGTCAGCTAATTTTACTTCTATATTTTAGTCTTCCCTCAAACCTTGAATATCTGTCTGCATCCATGAATTGCCTGTCTTTATTGCCTCTCTGTAGGCTCTCAACTTACATATTTTTTAACCTCCACTGCCTGCCATTTTCTTGTCACATAGGCTCAGAACTTTGAAACAGTCTTTCATTTCATAGTTTGAATTCACACCCAACATCTGTTGATTGCTTTTATCTTTGAAAATATCTCTTACTTTTTATTTCCCCAGTGCCTCTCTAACATTCTAATACCAACTGATGTTGCTCTGATCCTCAGTTTGCTGAAATAGCCTTAAGGCTGTGTTCATTAGTTTTAAGATTTCATTAGATTTTAGGCACAGCGTCTGCTTGTTTGTCCTTATTTCTTCAGTGTGGTGGCTGGCACATGGTAGACTTTCGAGTGATTAGGAATTAAAGCACCTCTGATACTTTAGACTGCACTTCTTAGACTTATTCTGGAGGTTCATCTCTAAAAGATTATATAATTGTATTATGTACTGACCCCTTTTTACATCTCCATGAATGAATACTGTATTTTTCACAAAGGACACCTCTGCTTCCTTCCAGGAGTGTTTGTTACTGGCTTATATGTTTTACCTTCTGCTGCCACTCATTCGAAGGGAACTGAGACTACATCCCTAGAGAAATTTGTTTGAAAATTAAAAATTAGTCACTATTGACTCCATTAAAACAGCACAGCTCTTTCATTTATCTGTTGCTACCATAACTCTATAGAAAAATAGTTTGAGAATGGCTACAGGTTATGCAGAAATCATGAACTACTCATAACGTTTAACTGTTAGTGAGAATGATGTGTTGTTAATCCCTATGTCCAAGAGTCCTTTGCCTATTTTCTGGGAAAGAATGATTTGGGGCTTCTGAAGCTCTGACTCACTATGGATAGATGGAGGGTAGATAAGCCAACAGTCTTTTTTCTCACTCACTTTTCTCACTTGAATTATCTGTGCCTGAGCTTAGGATTGGGAGCCTGAGTCTTCAGTCTTGCCCAAAAGGAAAATACTGGTGTGCAGGTGTGGAAGGCATCTGCCTGACCTTCACAATATTTTGGCTTTGCCATCTGCTTACTTTTCTCATTAGAAGTAAACTATTTGCAAAGTTAGCAATACCTATGACCTGAAAGAAATTCTTAATATTTTAAAGAAATGAGGCTTATGGTATTTCTAAATGCACATTTCTAAATTATTATGACATTTGGGGTCATTAACCCTGTGGACCAAAGAATATGCATATATACTTTCTTCAAGTTTTACATTGACACGGAATAATAACTCGATAATCATATCCCAAAATAAATCGTTTTATAAATAACTTACTGACTGAATCTCTTATTCATTAAGATAACTGGACTTTTTATAAAGATAATAACTGTAATTTAATGTTTATTATGTAACAGCATGCAAATTCCAAAAACTTGAATGCTTTCTAACATGTGACACTAGGTCATAGAACTTGACAAATCATGATTTGGACCTGAGAATCTGCCAGCAATGGAGGTTTTTTAACTAAAGAAAATTGGCTCTATGCAGTGGCAAAATCCAGCTATGTAACAGCAATAACTAGGACACTTATTGTGTCAACTAGGAGATAGAATGAAATTTCCAAAGCTGACTTCAGGGGATAAATCTTTCTGTAACCACTGAATTGGATCACATCTCTGCACTCAAAACATTTTTGAATATATACTGAGTACCACGGATTTTGCAGTGTGAAAAACAGACATAATTAATGCTTTCTTTTACATTTTAGTGAAGAAATGTCAATAAACACATGTGATTTTACATAGTAAGATGTGCTAAGAAGAAAATCCACAGGAGAGTATGCTGGGGAGGGAGAGTTACCTCTGTTTCTGTATGCTGGGGAGGTCAAGAAGGCCTCCATGAGAGATGACATGTGAGGTGATCTGATGTTTATGTGTTGACAAGAGTCCATTATGTGCAAATCTGGGAGAGAGCACTCTGGGCTCTAATGAAACTGAAGAGCAGGATGGCTGCAGGCTGTGGCGAAGAGTGAGGGTGGTAGTAGGAAGCTTCAGATGCTGGAACGTGCCTTAGGCTATTGTAAGGAGTCTGGATTTTATTCTCTTGCTGGTGGGATTCCACCAAGGGATTTTAACAGAGGCATGGGCAGTCCTGTAGCCACTAACTTCAAATATGTATTGCAGAAAGGTTTCTTTGAAATGGAAATAATTTTTCTTTGTGTTTTATAGAATAGACCAGAGGGCTGCTGTCACTTGGCCAAAGGAAGCTTTTGAAACTCAGCCAGACTTAAATGAGGTAGGTGCCATTACTTGTTATATGAACATAAATTAGCCAGTCACAAAATTTACTATGCTTTTTTCACAGCACTAGAAATTCTTTCCAATAAAAACTTTAAAGTATTTTTGCTCTTAAGTAAACTTGTCATTCTTTTGCTTCTTTGTTCAGTTGGTGATGTTTTTCCTTGTTCTGGAGCAAATGCATTTAAAATATTATTTTCAAAACTGCTTACTATGTCTTATGTATGACTCATATCCAGCAAGTTTTATTATGTACCTTTCAACTTTGATTTAGAAATGTGTAACCATAGCTATAAAAGTTAAGATTTGTAAAGTTTTCTTTTAATTTAATTTTATCTGTATCCTTCTCTATTTTTCTACTGTCTTTTGCAATCTAAAATATAATCACACTTACTATTTACCCATTGAACATAACAGACTGCATTTGCATTATAGTCTTCTTAGTATACTTTGAGATATGAAGTCATATTTTCCAACCCAAATGATTTCTCCCTAACTTGGACATCACAGCATTATTAGGTTGTTTTAGATTTTCTTTGAAATACATAATTGAATTATAATGTTGGAAATCAATATAATGTCATTAGGGTACTGCCTATTATGAATGCCTGGGCTTAAAACATTGTTTTGGAATGCCCTGTCTGGTTTTTCTTGTCCTCATTAAATTAGAGCAGTGGGTGGTGTGTGGTATGTCTGATCAGGAGCATAGCAAATGAAATAAAACTTGATACTCAGATGCCTAGAAGAGAAACTATGGTCGTAAAGCAATTTATTTGGCATTTTGAAGATTCATATTTCCTCTCTCAGCTTCCATCCCCATAAAAGTCATTAACTAAATTTAAGCAATTGTCATTATCTCCTTTTGATAGAAAATGAATAGCCAAAGATAAACCAGATATCTGGCTAAGTCACAACCAAAGTTACAACCAAACAAAACCAAACCCCCCAAAAACCAAAATAAGAACACAATATTCTGTCAGTATACTGCTTACTTTTGTGAATGTACATAGAGAACGCTTTCAAATTCTACCCATCTTGTTGAGCATAACAAAAGTGAAAGAATTTAAAAGGAAAGAAAGCAGTCTGAATCGATGAACACAGCTGCCTGTCCCACTGTGAACAAGCAATATACTAATTGTAAAGAAGCTGTGGTATTTTGACAGAAGTGACCCGAAAAATAAGAGTCAACCCATGATAGCTCTCGAACATTTGGAAGTAACTTGGATTTTTGAGCTAGAAACCCAGGAAGCATGCTGCGATTATTTGAGAGTTTTGAAATTATAGTTGTGAAAACCTGGGCATATTTGCAAATCTGCTTTGCTGTGTTCTTTTACTATATTGTATTTTGCAAATGACAGTTCACTGCATTGACATCGCATGGGGTTAAGAGCACTGAGATGAGCAATGTGCTTAAAAGGGGAGGCATGGCCATGTTTTAAATGTGCACACCTGGGGAAAATGGGGTGCTGCAGATTCAGATTGGTTTCACACTCGGTATGTGCTCAAAGTGGTTTTTTTTTCACTTGGGGTAAAATGTATGTGCAGACCCCACAGTTTCTTGTGCAGTTTTGTTTTGACCAAACTTTGGGATACTGAAAGTGGCCTTAGAGAAACTTGAAGTGGGCAGAATGAGTGGAATTGCAGGGAGAGTGGCTATGATCACACTCAATTCTGAAAACAGACCGCAGAATGGCAGTCTAAAATGCCTCTTTCCCAGCTTTTCTCAGACTCATTGAACATCAAATTCTTTTATGGAAAAACGCCTTAATGTCTCTTTAGGCAACAGAATTCTATGGAACATAGATGGGAAACATTACTTTAATACTTTTGATGGAATTGGAAAATACATACAGAAATGTGCACAGATCATATATACACAGCTAGATGAATTTTTAGGAACGGTGTCACCAGCATCTAGATCAAGAAACCTAACATAAATAGCATCCCAGTCATGTCTGTAATTCTTTCCAGTCACTACTCCTTTGGGAAGATGACTGTTACTTAGAAGAAATTTGTTTTACCTCTTTTTGAGGTTTTTATACATGGACTATAGGAAATTTTTTGTATCTCGCTTGATTTCTCTATGTCATGTTTATGAGGTTCATCCATGTTTTCTATGTTTTCATTCAGCTTGTTGTGGCCTGTTGCATGGTTGTTTCTAGTTTTCTAACACTATGATTAGTTATTACTGATTATAGGTTTTTATAATGAGCTACTTTCCAATCTCTTTGTGCAGCTAACTTTTACAGGAGTGTTCCTTCCATCATGAAGTGAATAAGTATCATACAATATGTTGCTGTATTAGTGCTGTTCCATCTCATTATTCCTTTTATTTACTGAACTTCCCTTGGGCTTATTATTCTTTAAAATAACTGCTAGCTTTACATCTGTGCTCTTTCTTCCACACCTACTTGCAAGGCAATAAAAGTCAAACAAAAGTCTCATACGCATCATGGAAAGATGGCCCATAAGTATTTTCCAGATGTTTCCATGGACCCTAACATTTTACATAAATAATAACAATTAGAAAATGTAACATATGTGCCTTATACTTTTCCAAAGTTTCACAATTGACATTTGAACTTATTCCACATGCTCTGTCATGGATAAATGGAGCTCAAGTGTTGTTTGATTCCAGGGCCATGCTTGACCTGGGAAGTTTTATGTCCATTATAGTGATACACGGTGAAATGTGTGCATGTGTGTGTTTCAGCACTTTTTCAAGAGTTTGAAAAGCTTGTTTCCATTGGCATGAGTTTACATTTGATCTCGACCAAAATCACTTTTCTTCTGCCATTCTAGAGCTTCTATCTAGATTTTGACCTTAGGTATTTGATGGATTTGGGCCCCCATTTTATTTTCTGGTATGGGTCTATGTTATTTTTTCTAAAAACACGAATTAAATACCCCTTCTACTATATACCTGAATTTTCTGACTCTACCTCTGCATCTGGAAATTTTTATTGTTGGGCATCTCCTGTATCCTGATTGGAAAATATTCTATGTTAGAAATCTTGATTTCTCAACTACCTTAATGAATGATTTTAGGTATTCCATCATGTTGATATAGATATAAGCACTCAGTAAGTCTAAAAGTTACTTGAAATACAAAACGAAGAAAAATACTTGTTCTTATTTTTGGTACCCTGATGATCTAATTTCTAAATATTAATTAGGAAAAAATAAGATATATAAAGAAAGCTAATAGCCTTCCCTTTCCATAAGCATACCTGCCATACTGGGGGACTAGACTACAGACCATAGAGCATTATATCAAGTCATTTTAGTTCTTCATGTGTAAAATTAGGAAAGAGGTTTTAAATTAGGCTAACTGTATGACTCCTTTCAGTTTTAACACTCATTGATTCTACTTGTTTTCCCAGTGTTTGTACAAGTTATTTATAAGTTTCCATTAGGAAAGGGATGGTGCAAATTGCCCCCTAGATTCAGGACTAATTGGAGAGGTGAATAGTAAATCGTGCTATAAAAGTGATGCATGCTTAGCATAGTTATCATTTTTTGATGAGTGTTATGCACATCATGTTATCAGAAGCAAGGAATTGGGAGATAATAGTAAATCGTGCTATAAGAGTGATGTGTGCTTAGCATAGTTATCATTTTTTGATGAGGGTTACACACATGCTATCATAAGCAAAGAATTGGGAGGGATTGAGGATCCAATGTAAGCTCTGAGTAAATTTAGGCCTTCTGTCTGATTCTATCATTATCTTTGCTTGAGCTAACTCTTACATCATCATCCTATGAAAGGAAATGATCGTTTGAAATTTCATCCATGACCACTGGGCTCAAGCCTCTGCTCATTTTCTTATCCCATAGATGCTAAAGGTATCTTGCACTTGTTGTTCTTTGGATAAATCAAGTGTCAGTTGAAAATGAATTTGTTTCCATGTCAGTTTTTACTTAGAGCAGTGGGGCAACTCTATGGCACACGTGCTTCAGTAGGCTGTTTGTATTCTTGAAAGCTCTAAAAGGTTCGCCATCACTGTCCTAGAGGTAAGGTGATCTATATGTCAGTTGGAAATAGAAATTTTTTTTGGTGCCCATACATAAAGATTTGTTATTTTCTACTCTTTGAAGCTCGTTGGTATGATTCTGCTTTATACAGGTGTGAACCGACTGAATAGTCTGTTATCTCCAGGCTTAAGGAGCCAATTTATAAATCTGAAGGAAAAAATCTTGCCCTGGCTTCATGCATTTACCAAAGAAAAATAGGCCAAGAACAGCAAGGAGATGAAGAATCATAGAATGGAAAAATGAATAAATTCTGCATCTGTCTCTTGCCTATCAGTAAATCCCCACGATTCTATTGGTGAGGATTTCAATGTAGCTATTGCACATAAAAGGTCATTGGTGTAAATACTTCTAGGTATCCTGCATCTTGTGTCCCCAGAATCAAACTGCAAAGACAGCTAGCTGCCTGTTTTCCCACAGATAATTCCCATTGAAAGAAGTGTGAAATTATTGATCTTAAAAACATAAAGTAATCTAGAATTTTAGTATAATTAAGAGGACAGAGTTGTTTTGTTGTGGAATACAGTGTGAGACATGGAAAGAATGGGGTTTATATTCTGAAGTTTTGTGATCTTCCATTCTACTGAATTGCCAGCCATACTTAAGTGAGGGGGAATTGGCACTGAGATATTATGGAACCAGGTATTATTATGGTTCTCTCTGGATGTTGAAGTAACTGAATATAGAAGGGGCCATTACTAGAGAGTAATCCAGATTAAAGTCACTGAGCCATATGTATGCAGACCATAGAATGTGAGATGATGGAATCATCTTTTGTAGGAGAGAAGAAATTAGTGCACTCAGCAGAGAAGATCAAAGGACAGTGGTAATAACCTGTCCTTTCCACCCTTGGGGCCTCTTCCTAACTCTGAGGTAGACAATGGGAAAAATAAACGGTTTGTGAAAGTGTAGAAAAATCTTACAACATTGATCCTTCATGAAAAAAAAGGTGATAATGACATTGGCTGTATCACTTTACCTGATAACCAATAGAACGTAACATGGGGTGTGATCAAAATATACAGTGAATATTTAAAGTTTTAAAATTTATTACGGTAAAAGCCGCATCGCTATTAATCTCCCTCAAGTCACCCTCCTTTGCTTCAAACACACTTCTCCCATATTTGTGCCACTTTCTAAACAGTTCTGGGAGGCCTCTTTTTGGTCTTTACATGTTGTGATAAAAGTATGGTAACTACTGTTGCCAAGTGTCATCCAGAAAGTGGCAAGAACAATGGGATAAGTGTGTTAAAAGGCAGGGAGAATAATAACAATGTGCCATTTATGGTATTAATATCTTTAGTTTAAGCATTCACTACACCTTTTTTTTTTTCGATACCTGGAATCAAACTCAGAACCTTGCACTTGCCAGGCAGATACTGTGCCGCTGAGCTGTACCCCTGATGCTGCCATACCTTTTCATCACACCTCATATCTGAAAGAAACAAACAGTCACAAACAGTCACCAGCTCTCTAATACTATGTTGTCCTCTTTTTATGAATGCTTAGGGCTCTTTTTATGAGTGCTTAAGGTGCTTAATAAAAACTGCACTGCAACTTGATTGTGAATTCTCCCTTGTGGGTCCTCTTTGCATTTATCAAATAGAGACTGAGAATTTTTTGTTGTTAATTGACCTTAAAAGACATCCTACAGATGGTTTACATTTCAATGGTAGTTTTGACTTTATTAAAAATGGCAGATTTTTAGATTTGCATGTTACATTATCACTTTCATTATTGAAGAACCATAGGATGATAAGATGGAAATGTGAAGCTCAATTCACTCTGGTGCTGTGCTGCCTTTTGACTAAGATTCTCTGATAGGAAGACATACTTGTTAATAAGTTCATTGAAATTTTCTGGAAGAGCCTATGTCATGAAAAAAAGGTAATACATTTTAGCATGAAACAACTGCTTAATGATTACCTGATATTAATGACAAGTTTAACCTTGTATCTGTAATCTTTATACCCATTATACAAAGATAGCATCTGTTTGTATTTAGGAGAATAAAAGATCATTTTTTACAAAATCAATGTGAAAGGGCAATATCTTCTTCTTCACATACCACTGCTAACCCCTTATTTGTTGTATCATGTCAGTCATAATAGCTCGTTATCCTCAATATTAAAGATATCCTTTTCCTCTTGAAGTCTGAATGATCTTTTAATACTTAAATTTTGTTAAAATAGAAGAGTTCACATGTTTGCATTGTCCTCTTTCAGTCTGTATTTATGTTTTTATGCCTGTGTGTGTCCTCATGTGGAGGACTTGACTGTTTAGTTACCATCCATAGTTTATCATGAAGATATTTTGGCATCAAACTATATCTGACCTCAATAGGATGGAGCATGTTATCCTTGGTATCCAAGGGAAATGGCTTCCAACATCTCTTACAGGTACCAAAACCTATGGGTCTCTAAGTACCTTAGATAAAATGGCATAGTGTCTGCCTATAATTTATGCATGCTCTTCCAATACCTTAAATTATCTCTGGTTTATTTGTAGTATTTAATACAAGGTAATTGCTGTATAAATATTATATTGTGCTGCTAATATAACAAAATAATGCTATACTGATTCAGTAGAGACACAATTTTTCTTTCATACTTTGGATCTGTTTTTGGTTGAATCCATGGGTATAAACCCTCCAAACATGGATATTTCTTTTTTTAAGTAAAATGTATTTCACTCTGTTCTAATTTTGAGAAAAGTCTTCTTTAGTCCTCTGACATTCCTGACTTGGTCCAGTTGTATTATTTCAGCAGGAATAAGTAGCTGTGCTTCTCTATTTACATGCAAAACCCAGTCTATATAATAGGGTTTTAGTTCAGGATGTATTGAGGATTTAAAAAAAATATACCTAGAATTCTTTCTACATGACAGATAATTCAACTTTGATGAAACCAAGATTTTATTAACACACACCTCAAGTTTTATTTCATTAGTGTTGACCCCTGAAAGTTAGGATTAGCTTTAGGCTCCATAAATGGCTAGATACAAGAATTAAAAACTCTTTTGTCTATATTGGCTTTATCTCTTTGATCAACCCCTTTATAATACATTGTTCTTTTTAAATTACTTTTTTATTTTAAAGAGAACTGAACAAAACAAAATAAAACAGAACAAAGCAACTCAGAACATAACAATGCAAGCAACACAGGACTTCACAACAAGACAACAGGAAATCAACAGTGGCTGTCATAATGTCTCTTGTATTCTTCAAAATAGTTGTCCATACCTTCACACACAATACAATCAAACAAAACAAAATAATATAAAACCAAACAAAACAAAAGAATGAGAGCATTATGCAACTTCAAAATAAGACAATAAGAAATCAACAATGGTTACCATACTGTCTCTTGTTCTCTTCAAAATAACTGTCCATACTTGCATACATATTGAAATCAAATAATAGAAAACAGACTAAAACCAATCAAAACAAAAGAATAAAAGCATTACAGGACTTCAAAATCAGATAACAGGAAATGAATAATGGTTACTATAATGCCTCATTTTCTTCAAAATAGCTGTTCATACCATCACACATAATACAATCAAATAAAACAGAATAAAACCAATTAAACAAAAGCATAAAAGATATGATAGGGCTTCAAAACAAACCATGATTACCATAACAAAGCCATAGGAAACAAACCATGATTACCATGATACATCCTATTATGTTTAAAATAACTGTCCATACCATCAGACACAGTAAAATCTAACAAAACAAGACAGAACAGAAAGCAAACCTAAGAAAATTGTGAAAACCATTATAGGAGCTCAAGAAAAGACAATAAGAAATTAACCTCCTCCTCCTAGATGTTTTCTCTCCTATCATTTTTATAATATCTATTGTGTTTTTGGATACCAGTAACTCCTTCTGTGTTTTATACTAGTGTTAATGTGTATGAGTTCAAAATGTTTTGCCCATGAACATGACCTCCAGTTACATCCATTTACCTACAAGAGATTATCTTACTTTAGGGCTAGGTAGCTTTCCATTCTATGAAAATACCATATCTTTCATATCTATTCTGTGTTAATGGGCAAGTTAACCTTGCTTTTTTTCTGGTCTCTTGTCACATGGAACAATTGTTTTCTCCCCTTTGATTTTTAGTCCATGAATTTCCTTTTCAGTTAAATGTGTTTCTTGTATACAGTATATTAACGGATCTTGTTTCTTGATCAACTCTCCCCATGTTTCTTTTTATTGCTGACCTGAGGCCATCTACATTAATGGTTACAACCAGCATATATTGGTTTGTCTCTGCCCTGCTATCCTCCTGTTGTTGACCCTCCACTTTTCCCCGTCATTCAATTGCCCATCTTGTTTGACGATCCTCCTCTGCTGCTGTTCCTGGAATCACAGTCATCTTTCTCTCTCTAGAATATCCTTTAGTGCTCTCTGTAGGGTTGGTTTGGTGGTCATGAATTTCTTCAATTGTTCTTTATCATGGAAATATCTTTTTTTCCATCAATTTTGAAAGATAGTTTTGCAGGGTATATCGATGTGTGTTATAAATTGTTTTCTTTCAGGATTTGAAAAACTTCACTGCAAACTCTTCTTGACTTGATGGTTTGTGTTGATATGTCTGCCATGATTCTGACTGGCTTTTCTTTATAGGTGATCTGTTTCTTTTCTCTAACAGCTTTTAATATTCTGTTCTTGTGCTGAATTTCTGAGATCTTGATTAGTATATGTCTGGGTGTAGATTTACTTTGATTATGGCTAGCTGGAGTTCTGTGGGCCTCACTCACCTGTATACCAGACCCTTTTTCTATGTTTGGGAAGTTTTCTGCTATTACTTCTGTAAATATCCTTTTTATTTCATTTGTGTTGACCCCTGCTTCTTCACCGATACCTACCACTCTTAAATTATTTCTCTTTGCATCATCTTGCAGCCATTGAGTTGTTATTTCCTGGTTCCTCATTGTTTTTAAAAGATCTTTCCTTGGATGATCGCTAGCTGCAATCCTGTCTTCAAGGACTGAAAGCCTATCTTCAATTTCTTTCAAGAGGTTTTGCTAGCTTTCAATTGACTTTTTAATTTCCTGAATCTCTCTTTGACTGTTTCATGCATTGTAATTCCTTTCTATATTGTTCACTCAAGGTTTCCATCGTTTTCCTATGCTCTTATTTTTTAATCTATTTCTTTTTTTAGATATACTGAGCAATTCTTTCATTATGTTTGTGATTTCTGCTTTTACCTGAGACATTATTTCTGATTTGATTGCTTTTACAGTCTCATGAAGTTGTTTCTTTGCTTCAGTTGTTATCCTCTCAGAGATATCAGGTGTGACTTCCAATTTCTTCCATGGCTGTAACTCCCAGACTTGTTCTGTGTAGGCTGAAGGTCTGAGATTGCTTTGTGCTTCTTCATCTTGACATTTGCCTGGGTTTCTCCCAACCAGCTGGTTGTGGGGTCTCAGGTACTTCCCTCATTGGCTGCCCCTCCAAGGTGTAGGGGAATGGGACAGGTACCTGTGTTCTTCTGACTCCAGGTTTACAGAGAGGTAGCAGGGTATGGGGAAAGCTTCTCTAGACTTGGGCAGCTACACTGGGGCTTCCCTGATGATCAAGGGTGCATGGAAGTGGAGCTGCTTTTCTCAGCCTGTGTGTTTACACTGGGACTCCCACGATGGCATGTTTGTTTGATTCTCCCAATGGGTGATGGCTACCTGAAGGAAGCAAGGGCCTCCAATGGTGGCCTGTGGGTGGGGTGCATGGGGCTTGCCTAGATGCATGTCCCTGTTCCCACTGGCTGCCCACTTGTATTGGTTGGTGTTGACTTGTGTTGTCAGTGGCCAGCAGGCAGAGGCAGATCTGCTAGCTCTCTCTGCCTGGGCTGGCTACCCTTAGGAAGGAGCCTCCTGGTGGTGGCAACCAGCAGGTGGAGGTAGATCTGCCAACTCTCTGCCTGGGCTGGCTGTCTGTAGGAAACCAACACATCGTCCT
Organism: Hydrochoerus hydrochaeris; assembly: GCA_004027455.1. Lineage (NCBI taxonomy): Eukaryota > Metazoa > Chordata > Mammalia > Rodentia > Hydrochaeridae > Hydrochoerus > Hydrochoerus hydrochaeris. The sequence goes on along the minus strand of PVLA01000434.1, from coordinate 296,944 downwards.
TATACTCAGTAATTTTAGTGTGTGTGAATTTTCAATTACTATGTGACAAATTACCAAAAGCTTAGAGGCTTTAAACATCTATATGTTGCTTACAGTTATACGAGTCAGAAATCTGGGCGAAGTCAGTGGTTTTCTGTGCTCACTATCTCAGAAAACTGAAAGCAGGGCATTGTTCAGGATGAGGATGGGTTCTTCTATGGAGATTCTGGAGAAAACTTCACATTCAGACTCATTTTGGTTATTGCACCAATTTAGTTCCTTGTAGTTGTAGTACTATGTTCTCTGATCCCTTGCTTCTTGTCAGTTGTGTAACTCTCATTTTGTAGAGGCTGCCACATTTTTGCTTATATGACCCCCTTTATCTTTGGAACAATAACAATACACCAAATCCTTCTTATGCATTAAGTCTCTTTAAAGACATCTTCTGCTACCAGCTGGAAAAAACTCTGTCTTATAAAGAGCTCACCTGATCAGATCAGGTTTGCCTAAATGCTTTCAATATCTAGTCTACCATTCTTACCCTAATAATCTTTGGTTAGATTATTTAGGAATTAATTAGATATTCAAAATACTTTACTAATCAGAACCTATATTAGTGTTTGATTGAATAACCAAAATATAGGAATCTTGGAGGTCATCTGTAGGGTTTTGCCTACCACAGAGTAGAATTAGAATCTTTCCTTCTACCTAGTTGTAAGACTAGAAAGATCTAGAAGGCCCTATATTTGAGCCTCATTTATATGACTTGGGGCATTTGTCCATTCCTGAATAGTTGCTGACTTTGGAATTTGGCATGGATGATTGGCTAGACAATGACCATATTTCCCATTTTGAAGCTGGGAGTGATGTTCTCAGAAAATGGGTAATTGGATCCTGGTCTCTGGGAGTGTGAGCGCCAAAGTAATTTTCTTCTCTGCTGGACCACTGTAGGGTGCCACTTGGCATTTTTCAGGTATGGTTTTTGAGATTGAGATAGTGACCTTACTCCCCTATCAAGGTTTCTTCCTCAGCAAGAAGTGTTCTATGATTCATTTAATTTTAGGCATTTTTTATTGTCAGTGCCAGCAAGGACATCCTGTAGCCAGCATAGTTTTTGTGTGAGCTCTATTTCTCATTCCCAGTTGAATGAACTCCACAGCAAAGAAAATCTGAACTGCTTCCAGGCCTGTTTTTTTCTGCTCCATTTTTCACACGCAATTATCAAATCTGGATGCTGGCTTCCAGGGAAATCTAGTCTACCATTCTTACCCTAAGGGATATCCTTAGAATGCTATTGGCAGAAAAGTTGGAGCAATGCCAGTTGCTGCCCGTTTTCTTCTTTGTCTGAGAATTAAGTTGGAGAGATATTGGGTAGAGCAGAGGCAATATGGTAAGACTTTCTATAGCCAGTACATCTGTGCTTATTTTCTGCTTTCCAACCTTTCCTATCTCCTTCACTCCACTCCAGCTTTCTCCCAGAGGTCTCTGCTTTTCCCCCAGCATGACATCTCCATCCTTTTTCTCACTGCTCACTCCTTCACTTGTCCCTCTTTACATTATCAATTTCTTTCTCTCTTATGGAAGGCTGGAATGGCACATATCTAGTTCATGGCTCCAAAAGTCAGCCTCTTTGTAGTTCTGATTGCTTTGTAGCAAAAGGATAAACAATTGCAGTAGATGAAGTGAGCTTTTCGTCAAGCTAATATCTATGAATGATTCTTTAATTTACACTTTTTATTAAAATTTTTATTTTTTGATGAAATGACTAGGAGAAGTTGGTTTGTTTTCCACATGATCTTCCTTAATGAAATACAAAGCTGACAGCTTTTCACATACATACTCCTTTACTGCATGCCATTACTAACTTTTGAAAAATATTATTGCTCACCTCAGCATGAAATTTTGCCTGGAAGTTGAGACCTTCTGGATATTTTGTACCTAATTAGTAATTTTTTTCAGGAATACTTTTTGAGAAGCAAATGTGTACCAGGTCTAGGTATAAGGTGTAGAAGAATGAGTTTTGTAATCCCCACTCCTCAGTTTTATGATGATTCACATCAATTTTAAACTTAATATCCTAGACCCTGACTTTCCTAGCATTGTCATATTTTTCCCTTTTTAGGATATTGTTGGCTCTTATTGGCCTATAAAATTCAAGTTTTAAGGCAGAAAAAATTGAAGTTTCTTGTTTTCTAACAAAATATTAGTATGTAAGGAAGTAACTAATACTTTCCAGCATCACCTGCCATCTTTAAAAGCATAACTACATCATTTATTTCATATACCATGGAACTTTATGATTTCCAAGAGAAGAGCTATTGATTTCAAGTTCACATTGAAATGTAGAAATTTAAGAGGTTAAGATAGTGTCATCAGAAACATTAATGGCCCACATGCCAGCATAGGTAGGAGAGATGCCCAATGACACAGAATGAGCTGAAATAAGGACTTACTGGGCCTCTACTGAACTTCCTACTGAGTTCAGTTTTCAAGCAGTATTTTGGGGACTGAAAGAAAATGGAGTAACCTAGTGATAAGTACACAGAGTAGCTTCATGGACTTCACCCTATGAAATATAATTAACATTCTGAAAGAAAAAAGACATTTTCTAAGGAGTATATCCATCTTAACACCTATTCTTCTGCATAGCTAAGTACTAATAACCGCAGTGAGAAATGACTCAAGCTCACTCCCTGAGTTGCAAATGAGATCTTTCCTACTTTTAGAACAAAAATCAATGCCTTACTATCTAGAAAAAGCTCAGTCCCAATTAATAGTACATATGAGATTATAAAACTTTCTTATTCTCACCTAAATATCTTGTTTTGTTTATTCAGTAAAGTAAACGTAGCAGAGATGTTGCAATGAAGCGAAAGTAAGTACAGGACTCTTCCCTTCTCAGGCTGAAGTCTTAACTGAGAGGAAATGTGGTTGGCATTATTGTGTGTTATGACCAGGTTATCCTTGTTTAAAAAGAAGTGCTTATGTGATCCAAAGAGAACTGGGTCCTTTTCTTAATAGTGAGCCCCTTGAAGGGAATAGATCCTTCTCTGACAACAAGCACAGGAATGAAGGCTGAACATCAGCAAAAGGGAAGGTAGGGTGTGCTGGGCTGAGCTGTCATGCTCTGAATTGTGCTGGGATATTAGCCATACAATCCCCAGTGGAATTAGCCAAAAACTCAGTGTCTCCAGGAAAATCATACATCTGACTTTTCTTTATAGCTCTTAACATTGTAGGGAGTCTCATTTTGTGTGACAGGAATATCAAGAATCCCAGGGCAGGAGTTTCTAAATCAAAGCTTTCTTGATTCTGACCACTTTATACTTCCTGCTATGGCCTCTAGCTCTCAATTTATCCACTCATTGCCTTCTCATGGCAAGAGGACAGTGAGTGGCAGAGGGTTGAGATTCAAGGAAACGCTGTTGTCCTTCATACAGGTGGAGCTCAGTAGGCAACCAACGTAGCATTTAGGATGGGCCAAGGCACCAGATAATAGGGCGCTGTTACTCAAAGCACAGACTTCTTGCATCAAAATTATTCTGCTCAAGATCTATGGAATCAGAATCTTTGGGAGTAGTCCCTGCCTGAGAAAGTACATCTTTTATAAACTTCTCAGCAATTATTTTAGTGCTTTAAATTTTCTGAATCAGGTTAGCAGGAAAGTAGGGAAGACTGAAATTGAGTAGTCAATTTTAGGTAAATAGTCCAAAAAAAAATAACACTAGTCAATAATGGCCAACTTTTTTATTTATTGGCCTTTGTTCTACACAGTGTATTCAGATAAGAGAGGCATGGTTCCAGTGCTCATGGAGCTAGAAGAGCCAAAGAGGGAAAAAAAGGTGAAGAATCAATAAAATTACATAGTGTAATGTGTTAGGAAGGCAATACATGTGAACAGAAAAATTAGAGGGATCCTGTTTAGTTAGACAAGGAAGTCAGAATTGACATGCTAATTTGATGAAAGTTGGACCGGAAGTGCTATCAATGAATAGGACCTGGGGGCCTGAAGAACTTGGGACAAGGAGAGATAAATTAACAAACAGAAAGGAAAGGTTCTGTGTGTTTATGGGTGTGTGTATGTTGGGGGTTAGTGGGAGTATATAGTGATGCAACATGAAAACAGGCAATAACAGTGGTAAGTAAATGTTTAGGGAGTCAGTTGTATTCCCACTTTTGAGGAGATTTCCTATTTGATTAACTTTGTATCACATAACAGAATCTATGTAGAGTTCTTGGAAAGATAAAGAGATGGGAGAGAGGCACTAAACCCCTTCATAGAAACTGCATGTGAGCTGTCCTTGCTCTGCAACCAGTGAACTACAGACAAAGGCTCTCGAAAATAGTTTTGAAACACCCAGCCTGTGTGGGTGTTCTCTATCCCAACTCAACTACAGTGGGACCTCAGTAATTGTAGAGAAGAGAAAATAAGTATTTTCCAAAACAAGATACATATTCTCCATTACATAAAAAAGGAAAATTAGTATTTAGAAAACCACATCTAGGTTTCACAGACTTTTCTCTGACTTCTTTCTTATCTAGGTGAGATGGTTGGAGAAACAGAGGTAGTTGTAGTTTTTTGAAAGATAGGTTAGCCCTTACTCAGTTTTCCTGCAGATTCTAGGCATCCATCTGTGCAGACTTCAGAAGCAGATCTGGGAAAGCATTAGCAGGCTGGCCTCGAGTGATTGGCTGGAGGCAGTACTCCTGCAGGGAGTGTAAATCCTATGAGGGAAGGGCTGGCTTGAGAGAGCACTCAGACCACACCGAATTACTGTTCTTCTAGGTAGAAGGGAGATATTCTTGCATTAAAGGTCACTAAATTGGGCATCACTGAGTAGTGAAAGTTTGTCACTCCTTATAGTCACCATTTCTTTCATTCAAAGCCCTATGAAAATATAAAGGATAAATTGAAATCTCACACACAGAAAGGGGTTAATGTCAGTCTCATATCCTAGAACATGGTACAGTTCTTTGCTCACTAAAATCCACCCGAGCATTGGAGCTACACTGTGCCATCATGTCTGTGGGTAGGATATGAGCCCTACATGTGTAGTATGAGACACCTGTTGGCTTTCTGGGGGTGGCTCTATGGGACTGGGCCCTGATGAGTCAAACTAGATGTCTCCTTTTTCTACTGAAAAGATGCCTATGTGATAGTGGCATGCATTGTTTATAGGTCAGTCCCCTTCCTCTTGTCCTGGGTTCCTTGGTCATCAGACGTGTATGTTTTCATGGTCCCATTCCATGCAAGGTATGCAAGACCACACCCTCTTTTTGAATGGACTTATGAGTGTCTTGTTGAATGAATGAATGAATGAATGGCAGATTTTCCTTGGGTAAGTGGACAGCACAGGATTAGGAGAAGATGTGACTGAGGACAAATGATCTGTAGAGTTTCTTCTATTTTGCCTTCTTATCCTCTATTTGTAGCTATTGTTTTTCCTTCTCCTTATAAGTCTTCTTGTCTCTTGAGTTCCTCATCTTTTCTCTCTTATTCCTTTAAATTTTGTTCTATCTAGTACCTCAGAGAGGGATAAGCCAGCCATGCAAGTAGATCTCGGTTGATACTTAGCCACTTGCTCAGATTGGTACAAAGAGAAAGTAGCTGAGACAGATAGAGAACAGCTGGTTACTATTTGTAGCCATTGTAGGGTCACAGCAATATTGCTCACCCCCTACAGGAGTCCAGAAGACTGATTCTGAAGCTTAATGTAGTGTTACGCAGTGAAATCCTGTGTTTCTTTCTGTTGCATGAACCCTGGCTTCAGCTCCTCAGACACTGTCCAAACATGCATATAGTGCCACATTCTGTGATCCCATCCTCATTATGTGTGTACCTTTGGGTTGTTTTTTTTTTTTTCGCAAGTTGGAATAAGGTTTAGAAGTCATGGAGCCTGTGGTCCTTTCTAGGCACAGGCAAAAGTGAGATCCTGGCAGGTGGAGAGATGAGGTCAGAGTTGGTGTGGAATGCAGCCTCCCTACACAGCCTCTTCTCAGAGGCCTCTGGGGTTTTCTGGTTCTTGTTTGACCAGTCAGGGCCTGCAGTGTGTGCCACATGTTAGTGTGCTGCATGTGTCACACAGTGTCCCATGCCTGCCCTCATTCCAGCCGCAGAGAAGCCCTCCCAGCAGGTGCCACTGTGAATGTTAGTTTTTCTTCTTTTTACAGATGAAAATTCAAGAGTTGGACTAGCCAGGATGCTTACCCAGAGTCAGACATACTACATAGCAGAGCCGACACATGCTTTGGTTCCATGGGAACCTGAAAGCTGTGCCTTCTTTCACTTCATAGAACAGACAAGAGCTCTTAAGGGATACTGGTAGCATACATTAAAAACAAATGAGAGGTAAATATCACTCCCTTTTACCTGTTATTCTTCAGAAAATAATTATTGCAAAATACATATAAGATTTGCCATTTTATCCACTTTTCAGTTAATGCCTTTAAGCACATTCATATTGCTGTGCAACCATCTCCACCATCTATCTCAAGATGGCTCCTAATTATACAAAATCAAAATTCTATTCCCATGAAACAGTAACTCCATCTTTCCACTACCTCCAGCCTTTGAGAGCTACATTCTACTCTCTGTCTTTAAGAATTTAATACTTCAAATATCTTACCTAAGTGAAATGATATAGTTTATCCTTTTGTGACTGGCTTAGTTCACATAGTATAAGATCCTCAGGGTTCATCCATGTGGTAGCAAATGTCAGAACTTCTTTCCACCTTTATTGTTGAGTAATATTCCATTGTGTGTATAACATATTTGTTTATCCACTTATCCACATGGACACTGGGTTGCTTCCACCTTATATTAGTTTACAAAGGCTGCTTTCACAAATGCCACACACTGAGAGGCTCAAATTGAAATATATTTTCTTGTAGGTCTGAAAGCTGGAGTCCAAGATCACAGTGCCCATGGTGTTAGTTTCTCTTGGGACTTCTTTCTTAGGAGAGGGGAGCTGGTAGTATCAGTCTGTCTGGGACTTGCTGACAGTTGGTCTTCTGGTAGGGTCCTCACATGACCTTCTGTCTGTGTGCACATCCCTGAGGTCTCTTCTTCCTGGAAGGACAGCAGTCATACTATATAGGGGACCTCATTGAACTCTACCCACCTTGTTAAAGTTCCTGTCTTCACATGCAGTCATGTTGGAGAGTAGAGTTTGAACATATGAATGGTAGAATTGATATAAGGGAATGAAACTTCCAACCTACTATTTGTCCGGTATGAGTTTGTGTGCTCTAAAATTGAAGAACGAGGCCTCGGCCTGGCCAGGCATTGCCACCAGAAGGCCCCTTCCTGTGGGCAGCTAGCAGGCACAGGGACATGCATCCAGGTAAGGCCTGCACACCTATAGGCCACCATTGGAAGCCTTTGGTTCCTTCAGGCAGTCATCACCCAAAAGGAGAATCAGACAAACACACCTGTGTGCCTGCCACCATCACAGGAATCCATGTGTAGACACAAAGGCTGAGAGAAGCAGCTCCACCTCCATGCACCCCTGATCTTCAGGAAGTCCCAGTGTAGTTGAACAGGTCTGGAGAAGCCCACTCCATGGCCTGCTACATTCCTATAAATCTGGTGTCAGAGGAACTTAGGTGCCTTTCCCATTCCCCTACACCTTGGAGGGGAAGCCAATGTGGGAAGTGCCTGGGGCCCACAATCAGCTTGTTGGGAGAAGCCCAGGCAAATGTCAAGACAAAGGAAGAAAAGGCAATCTCAGACCTTCAGCCCACAAAGAACTAGTCTGGAAGATACAGTCATGGAAGACATTAGAAATCACCCACCTGATAGTTGACAGACCAGAAAAAGAGCAAGAGTAATTTGTCTATCAACTGTAGAATGGATAAGAAAGATATGATATTTTCATGCAGTGAAAAGTTACCCAGGTAAAAGTAGAATAATCTTGAGGCTCTTGTAGGTAAATGGATGCAACTGGAGGTTACATCCATGAGTGAAACAGTTTGATCTCATACAGGTGAATACTAGCATAAAAAAACAGAAGGAATTAGTAGGATCCAAAAACAAAATAGAGATTATAAAACTGATAGGAGAGGAAATACTTAGGAGGCAAAGGTGGTAACCAATGTTAATTTATTTTTCTTATCTTGAACTCTTGTAATGTTTTCACAATTTTGTTAGGTTTGGCTTTGTTCTGTCTTGTTTTGTTTGATTTTAATCTGTCTGATGGTATGGACAGCTATTTTGAACATAATGAGATGTATTATGATAATTTATGGTTGGTTTCCTATTATATTGTTTTGAAGTCTTATAATGTTTTCATTTGTTTGTTTAATTGGTTTTATTCTGTTTTGTTTTGTTTGGATTTTATTATGTGTGATAGGATGAACAGCTATTTTGAAGAAAACGAGTCATTATGGCAGCCATTGCTGATTTCCTAGCATCTTGTTTTGAAGTCCTATCACGCTTTTGTTCTTTTGGTTTGATTGGTTCTATTCTGTTGTGTTTGATTTGATTTTAATATGTGTGATGGGATGGACAACTTTTTTGAGGAAAATGGACATTATAGTAGCCATTATTCATTTCCTGTTATCAGATTTTGAAGTTCTGTAATGCTTTCATTCTTTTAATTGGCTTTATACTATTTGGTTATGTTTGATATTATTGTGGTGAAATTATGGTCAACTATTTTGAAGAAAACAAGAAACACTATGGTAGCCACTGTTGATTTCCTGTTGTCTTGTTGTGAAGTGCTATGTTGCTTGCTCAAACTGTTTCCCTCATGGATATAACCTCCAGTTGCATCCATTTACCTACAAGAGCCACGACATTATTCTACTTTATTGCTGGGTAACTTTCCACTGCATGAAAATATCATACCTTTCTTATCCGTTCTGCAGTTGACAGACAAGTTACTCTTACTCTTTTTTTGGTCTGTCAGCTGCAGAACATAGCACTTACTCTTGTTTGGTTCTGATTTGCTTTGTTCTGTTTTTTTTTTTTATTCTCTTTAAAGAAATTAAAAGAAAATAAAATTGAAGAACAAATCTTAGGATCAGTGGAGGTTAAGAGCAAAATGTATTTATTGAGAGAAAGCTTCTGCCTGAGAGAGAGACAGAAGGGCTCCGGAGTTGGTTGTCAAAGATTGTCTTTTCTAGGGACTTTCATAGAGTAAAACCATGAAGGTGATACGGGTCCAAGATGGGGAAAACATGGGAACTTGCAAGGCAGGCAGGCATGAGGTGGGATAGAACTATGGTCAACCAGTAAGATTAACTGTTCAAGTAAAATTGAGCAAATCAGGGACAAATGGGGAAGGGAGTCACATTGCAAGCAGGCAAGCTTAAAGAGCAGTGACTCTTTCATAGGGTATTGGTATGGCGACTCCTGGCTTCCTCAAGATGATCTATATCTCTTTAGCATATCAATCCCTTTGTTTATACTTCAGTGTGGTTACAATTGTTTTGCCTTTTGTCTTGAGATCTGGCCTTCTGTAGAGGTGTCTGGTCCTCTATGCTGGCCCCTTGGAGGGTCTTCCCCTGTCTGACTGCCTGTACTATTTTTATCTAACTCAGCTGCCTATAACAGAATTCAGTCCACGATGCACCTCCTGGCTGTTGAAATGGTATGCCTGTTGGTGTACAAATAATGGTCCATATCCCCACTTTTAATTCTTTTGCATACATACTCAACAATGGAATTGCTGAATTACATAGTAATTACGTAGTAAATACATAGTAATTCTGCTTTTAATATTTTCAGGGCCTGCCATGTGATCCTTCCATAGTGGCTGCAGTATATCACATTCCCATGGCAGGTTTCTAAATCCTCAGGGTTGTTTTGCTTTTCAGAGGTTACTCTACATTTCTACACTCTTCTCCCTGCTGCAGAGAGAAGCTTGCCTGACAGTGTTCTTTTTACCTGCCAGGTTGCTGGTTCCTGTCTCATAAATCCTTCCAGAAATGTGGTGCCCTTGCTCTTTCTGTACCTCCTGTCAGTAACCTCTAGCTCTTGCTCCCACACTCAGCTGATGGGAAAACATCCCAAAAAGGAGGAGGATGCCGTAAAAATGTCCCGTCTAAGGCAGGTACTTCATGTGAGCTGTGGCTTTTCAGCAGCAGCCGCCGAGGCAAAGTTTGTGACAGATGCTGCCCTATCCAGACACAGCAGAGGGGGAATCCTGAGCTGGCTAAGATGCCTGAGCTGCCAGAATGGCTGAGCACAACACATTGAAGACTCAGTGAGCAGCTTTTAGAACTATAAGTTCACACATTACATCCACAGTATTATCTATTGATAACAGGGTATGTGTGTATGCGTGGGTGTGTGTGTGTTCGTACTGTGTGGGAGGAGGGTTGGGCTATGATTGTAGATATTGTTACAGTGGATGTTTAAGTGAGATAAGGTGTGAGGTTGTGTATGGGGTAGAGATGTGTGTGTGTCTGGGGGACAGGGCATGAAGCAGCGGGGTTGGATGTGAAAGTGTTGAGTATGTAGGAAGTATAGGTGGGAATGTGGGGCACTGAAGAATGGGTTGTATGTGTGGAAGAGAAAGAAGAGTGGCAGTGGGAATGAGTGTGCAGTAGGTAGGGCATGAGAATGTGGGGTGTTAAGGTGTGTGTAAATATGGTGTGAGAATATATGGAAGCTGAATATGAGAATATTTATGGAGTAGGGTATAAGGAGTAGGGAAGAGGGTATATAGAGTTTGGCAAGAGGGTATTTGGAAGTTAGGATGTATGGAGTAGGACTTAAGGGCGTACGAATTTGGATATGGGGGAGTGTGTGTGTGTGTGTGTGTGTGTGTGTTCAGTAGGACATGAATGTGGAGGGAATGAGGTCAGGGCAGAGCTGTGGAGTAGGTTGTCCAGTGCATGGGAAATGGGGTTTTCAGAGGGGAGAGTGTGTGCAGCAGAAGATATAGTAGAAGATATAGTAGAAGGACCAGTTGTTCTGCTCCCTGGGACCACCCTTGTCAGCTGGAGCTGGGTGGATGGAAGAGCTTCTGAGATCTGCAGAGCTTTTCCATTGTGAGGCAGCAGCACCCAGACCCAGCCTCAGGGATGACTCATTTTCACCTGGTTGGGGAAGTCAGTTTGCTGGGTATCTGCATCATGGCAGATAAACTGCGTCAGTCTGTATGACTTGTTCTTACTAAGAACATGGGAGAAATTTAAAATGAGTAATGAAGGAAGTGGGTAAGAGGTTGCATTGGGGGCTATGAGAGATAAACTGCTTATTCTTCAGTGGCTAAGGGAGCAGGGCTGCTTCCCTTGATCTTGATACAAGGCAGCTGCAGCCATCCTAGCCCATGTGAGGAAAGTAACTTTAGAAGACAGGCACACACAGCGTGGCTCAGGGAGCCCACAAGCCCCTCCCAGATGCCAAGCGGCCTCTGCAGCAGTAACTCTTTGTGCACTGCGGTTTGCTGCAGTCTTTGCATTGGAGGGACAGTGGCTTTTATGAATGGTAGCCTGGGAGGGGCCTAATGTCATCAGCCCCCGAGGTCAGTGCAATGAATGAAGCACTTGCAAAGCGTAAAGCCTCAGCACTTGGAAAAGAAGATACCTTTTCAAGATTGGCCCTCCGGATGTAGCTTCTCTTGCTGATGAAATCACCAGTCCCATGTGTCACCGATAATCCATACACATTGGGATTTAAATGAGGCAGAAACTGAGGCTGCATGTGGAATAATGCGCATCTGATTCAGGCACAACTAGCTTCTTTCCAGAGGCAGCTGCAGCCAGGACCCTCTTCCTGCCGGGTACTGGGGAAAGGTGCTGGTGAGAGCTGTAGACCACTGATGTGTGCTTGGCATCTACTTTAGCTGGCCTGATGTTTTGCTTTTGCTGGCAGAATTCGTTGCTGAAACTTCAAACCCTTGAACCTGATTTGTGCTCTACGTTCTTGACAAACCAGGAAGAAGCTGCCCAGGTGCACGAACTCAAAGAACCAACCCCGACATCAAGCCAGAGTGTGCCGGCTGATGGAGCAGATTCTGCAGGTAAGAGGCAGGGCTCTGGGATATTGTACTCCCAAGATAGTTCAGCCTCTTGCTGTTTCATCATCTACCTGTACCCTTAATGGAAATGGTTCAGTGTGAAAGCCCAAGTGTAGCCCAGGGGGAGCTGGAATGGAGTAGGAAAAATTAGGATTTGCTCTAGCAGACCTCTCTGGCTGGGGCCAAGAGTAGCACTTGTGTAAATGAGTGTCAGGTGAAAGCACCTGTCACAACTTCTTGTCTTCAATTTTCCTATTCATTCCCCTGCAACAAAGGAGTGGTGTGTTATTCTGTATCCCTGGATCTACATACCCTGTGCTATCTTAAAACTCATATTTCTGAGGTATTGAGGGATGAGGGAATTTCAGCAGTGCTACTTCCTGTTTTCTGTTACTGCCTGTAAGAGTATCCACCAATACTGACTGAGAAAGGAGAGTGCTCCACGGTTGTCTCATTCTGATCCTGTATCTTTATTCTGTCTCAGTTTATTTTTACAATGATTTCCATGTCAAAACGTAAAATGCAAGTCTGCTTTGTGCTAGTTCCTCTAGTCAATCCACCTCTAGGGGTGGTGGATTGATTAACAAGCAGAAGGCAAATTATTATTAAGATTTAGAGAGGAAAGAAACACTAATTTAAATGAGTAGAAATGAGAATGAAGCTTACAGAGGCTTGCAGATTTCTTTCTGGATAGATAGAAACAAGCTTGAGGTGAGCTTACTTCATGAGTGGTCCTTGTCTCTAGGAGTTGACTGGAGATTTTAAAAGGTGACTTTTTGCAGTACCATTAGCAATAATACATTTAAGACATTGCTGTTCAAATCACTGCTAGGTGGTCTAAGCCAACAAAATAGTCCTCTCCTGTGTTGGAATGTATACTTTTAATAATAGTGGCTGACAGGAGTTACTAAGGGCAGGTACTGCACTCTTGTGATTTAAAACTTTAAATGATCCAGGCCTTTTAGCCACTTTCTATGTATTATATTAAATCCTCAAAGTGACCTCTGAAGTACTCCTCTTAGTAAAGACTCAGGCCTAGTATATCATTGCTGGTAACTGGTAACATATTTCTGTATGGATACACATTGTTGGCCACTTGGCAGGCCTTGTTACCTGAAGTGCTTTCCTGCTCTGTTAGCCACTGTGTTTGGAAATGCAAGGAAAATTGGGCAGTAAAACAATCTAGGATGTGAGAGATTAGGGATTTATGTTGTTAGATTATTAGATAGCAGCCTTTTTCTTCCCCCAATCCATATTCCACTATTTCCAAACAAATAGCATACAAAACACCTAAAGAAGTCTCAAGCCAAGTAAAAATTAACTGAAGTTGTCAAATGTTTTTGGTTAGCTGTATAAGTATCTAGCAAAGTGCTTGATATTTGTTGCATATTGTGTATAGGTTTGTTTTCTTTTTTTAAAATTAATAAAATCAGGGCTGGGGATTTAGCCTAGTGGCATAAATGCCTGCCTTGCAAGCCTGTGGTCATGAGTTCAATCCCCAGTACTGATAAAATTAATAAAATCATGACTTTTACTTCCAAATATTAAGAATAGCTTGCATTTTCTCATTCTGGATGAGTGGAATTTTGAACAAGCTTATTAACATTCCCTGTAAAATAGAAATAAATATTGTGTTTAACATTGGATTCTATGCTCATGCAAAGAAACTAGAAATATATTCTAAGTGTCAGATTATAGAAATTGGTAGAAGGCTTATTACAGAGGAGGCTTGTGGATTAGATGCTCAATTTAATAAACTGTGGATAAATATGAGGTATCCCAGATCCCTTCTAGGAGAATCTAGAATATAAGGCTCTAGAAACATCTAGAATATTAGATGTTTTCAGTGACAGACTCTTTGTTTGTCAGGGACATGTATTGTCAGAATGACAGGCATTCATAAAATGCTTTCATGATTTACATTTTGGGATGGTTTGGTCTCACTGGCTTCTAAGAGTTTACTTTCATAAGAATGCCATAAATTTTCTAATCCACATGTCACTCAGAAGAAAGAAATTTATTCTTAAATCAACAGTCTTAACCTGTGGCTTCTAAATGGATTTCCTAAGTGATCTTTGAGTATTTTGGCACTGTAGTTTTTTTGTTTGTTTGTTTGTTTTTTGTGGGTAATTCCCTGGTGAGATGATGACTGCATAAGATTAGCAAAGATGGCCTTAAATCCATAAAAGATTATAGTAATTTGAAAACAATTTTGCCTTTCTTAAAGTCTAGTATTTAGCTCTGTATGTAAATAATCGGTTGTTAATTGTTGAGGCCATAACAAAGACAAAAGTTCACAAAGTGATTTTTACAATAATATCTGGGTATAATATTCTACCAACTACCTGTTAATAGCAAGCATTCATAAAGACAAACTTATGCCACTTAAATAGGCTTGAAACTCACTTAAGACTTAATTAAGACATGGTGTATGTACAATTAATTAACTTTTTAATGAACATCTGGAATAATGGTCTAAGCAAAGTTTAGTAGGCTATATGTTTTAAGATCAAAATATTGAAACTTAATGTGAGTATCTGAGTTGCAAAGTTCTTTCTCACAAGTTTTATGACATATTGAATGCCTCCTATATTAGAAACTCAATTATAAACTGCATCTACAGCAAGAACATTTTATGGAAGCCCTCTATAGACACTGTCTTCTCATTAGTGTTCTAGAACTTTCTTCATGTCATAATCACCAGGAAGCTTTTCCAACATGGATATTCTCAGGCTTATCTTTAGATGATCTGAGGTAGAAGTCCTAGAATCTGCACATTTCATAAACAATCTCAAGTACTGGGGTCTACTGGTTAAGTGGAGTGTCTTAAATTAGTCAGGTTCTCTGTTACTATGCTTTACCTCAGTTTCTTCAATGAGAAGCTTATAGACTGTATGGCACGCATCACTCAGGATCTGTGACCAGTTGGCTCCACCTACTTACTTCAGGAGGTAAAAAGTGCTTAATGCATCATATCCACAGCCTGAAACTGTATGCGATGGAGACATGGATGGGGAATGGAGACACAGAAATGTTTGATGGATATAGTGGCTATTGGGAAAAGTAATGGAGGGAGAACCAAATGAAAGGGTAGCTTGTGGGCTTTACCCAAGGTTGACCAGGTGGCCCGGTTAACCCAGAAAGGTCACATTTTTAGTACATAGAGTATCACCTGATGACAAATTCTCAGAGCCAGCTAACAAGGACAGTTGTTTACTAGATTTCTAGGTTGTAAACCACATAATATGAAACAGAAACAGTTATAAGCAATCCTTGTGTCCCCAAAAAGTTCAGATGTTGAAATCTAATTCCCAATGTGATACTACTTAGAGGTATAACCTTGGGAAGATAATTAGGTTGTGAGGATGGAACTCTTGTGAAAGGATTAGTGTGCTTATAAGAAGGGTTAGCTTGGTCTCTTTCTAACATCTAAACCATCTGGAAGCTGGAAGTGGGCCCTCACCAGAAACTAAGCTATATCCTCACCTCAAAATTCCAGCATCCAGAGGTGAAAAATAAATTTTTGCTTATAAGCCGCTCATTTTATGGTGCCTTGTTGCAACAACTTACTCTGACTCAGACAGAAACCCACAAAATAGCTAGGTTCAAAAATCCTTCCAGATGCATCAATAGCTGTAATAGCAGAAATAAATATTTTCTGGTAAATATCTCTTCCATGTCATTGAACAGGAAATGGAATGAGTACTGTCTTTGTAATGGCCTGTCATTTTTGAGTGTACGGGACTGTTTGACATCCCACATGGCCAAGCCTAAGCCTGTTGTACCTCACCATGGATGATCAATGGTGTGTGGAGGTGTTAGCAAAAAATCATTAGAAATAACTGGAGATCTATTACTAGAAATATTCGTTCTGAAGCAACACTTAATTAAAATTTTTTATGTGATTTTTCAGATTTAATTTTCCATTTGGGCAAGGCTGTATATTCATAGTCATTTTTACCATTACTGGAACAAATACCCAACACCCATGACTTAAAGGAAAGGTTTATTTCTGTTTTCAGTTTCATTGGATTCATGAATCCATAATTGGTTGACTCCACGGCAGAAACATCATGGCAGAATGGCATAGTGAGGAAATCAGTTCACAGCACTGTAGCCAGGAAGCAGAGAAAGTTGGAGGTTGTGACAATGAAACTCCTCTCCAAGTCACAGCCCTGTGACCTCTCTGCCCCTTCTTATTAGACCCAACCTTTGAATGTGAAACTGTTGGGAGACATTTTATACTTAAGCTATTGCAAATGTTAATGTAACATGCAGTCTATAATTATTCTCATAAAGAATTCTACATAATCTGTAAGTTTATTCCTAATGTTGATTTGAGATGAGGCAAAACCAGAAGGAATTTAACCTTCTCTCTCATATTTCAAGACACTTTCCACTTGACCAGGAGTTTCTAGTTAGAGTGCTTACTAAATTTACAGATGTGTGCTTCCTACCTTAAAATATAAAATTAAGATTTAGAGATGAAGCCTGAGAATCTCGTGTTGGACAAGCACTGCTGGTGATACTATAGTACAAGGAGATTCAGGAACATTTTGCTGAAAACAGTGCCACACTAGGGCTGTTGTGAAATGTGTGCCTGCTACAGGATTCATTTATAATTGGATTTCTTGAAAAAGAAAGCATTTCAGGTTTCCTACTAGGTGGTCTGATCATACATGTAATTTGATTCTTCATTTGATCTGAGGACAGCCCCAGAAAGGGGCTTTATTACTTCAAAATTACTAATGGACAGAAATCCCACATCTCTTTTTAGAAACTTTATTCCTCTGGGGCTGAGTATGTGTATGGGTTTGTGTGTGATTTCCAGCTCTTCTTAAAACTTTTCATTTTTTCAGTTTGTACAGTCTGTTGCTTTAATATGGAAAGTAGTACTTCATTAATTTGTCCTAAGTTGGTTCCTTTAAAATACGGTTTTTTCCCCTGCCATTGGTAATATTAGATACCTATTTGGTTGTCGCAACTGTGAAATGTGGAATGGGCACTGCTGGTGTCTAATGAGCACAGGCCAGTGATTCTACTACACATCTCTGCCCCCAATAAAGAATAAGTCAATCCCCAATGTGCCTAATGTGGAGGACCTGCAACCCCTCATTAGCATACGTTAAAGGAATAACATAACATTAGCTAAAAATGATCTCTTTGTTTGCATCAGAATGTATTTCAAGGATTCTCTCATTTTATCTTCCCAAGAGCACTATGAGGTAAATTTATTATTACCTGCAAATTAAAGATGAGGTAACTTGTTGAGGTGCTGTAGTTACTGTATAGTGGGGTCTTTGGAGGAAACGAGAGGGCAGAGTGGTGGTTGAAGTATTCACCATGTCACCTGAATATTAAGTCCCCATAGTTTAAATATTCTGCAATTATACAGTTTGAAATTAAGTGGATAGCCATATATATATATATGCCTCAAATGGAAGAAAACATACTCTTCTTGGGATTGTTGTAACAACAATTATGTGGCATAACACATGAAACTTTTCACACACCACCTGTACTGGTTACTTTCCCTTGTTTCTGGGACAAAATGCCAACACCCAAAATTAAGGAAAGAAAGTTTATTTAGCTCTCAGTTTGTACAGGTTTTAGTCTCTAATCAGCTAGCTCCAAGGCAGGGTGGCATGGCACAGGGGCAACCATTCATAGTAGCAGAAGACAGCAAAAGCAGCAAGAGCAAAAATGGAGGAGCATAGAGAAAAGACTCTTTCTGTTCTTTATAGTGTATGTAGGCTCCCCACCCTAGGGTGGATGTAGCTCTCATACCTGTAATCCCAGCATTGGACCATGAATCAATCAAAAATTCTAGAAGACTATCCCTATGATTGTATGAGGCTTTGGAGGGGCATCCAGACACAAATGATCAATAAATGTTAGCTGCTATTGCTGGTGTCTAAAGTCATAGGTGGGGCTTTTCCAGAAGTGGTTGGATCCAGGCATAGGTGGGCTTTTCCAGAAGTGGTTGGATCTAGAGTGTGTGACACTAGGATTGATTCATGGTACAATGCTAGGCCCAAGGGTGCTAGATTTAAGAACGTGAATGCTGCCTGCCCTAAGTAGCCTGGATAAGATATAAGGGATAGAAAGAGATGTGGTTGTGTCCCTAGTTTCTTCACTACCTTCTGTCCATCATAAACTGTTTCTCCTCTGTCTGCCACGTGCCACACTGCCTTGGAAAATATGGACTAAAACCCCTATAAACTGTGAGCTAAATAAATCTTTCCTCTCTTAACTTGTGGATGTTGGGTATTTTGTCTTAGCAATGAGAAAAGTAACTAAGACAGTTGGCTATCATTATTTTAAAAATGGAACATTCTTGCCGTACTCAGAATTTATATTATCTTTCTTCCCAATAATTATGCTTGCATTTATCTTCAAATATCTACTCTATCGTAATTTCTCACTATATTCAGGATATGGAAATGACATTTCTTATCCTCCAACTAAGAGTCTTACATATGACTGACATTACATTAGTTCCCTTAAGCAAAAGATATTTATAACAGCAATAATATATAGAGCCAATCACTGAATAATTACCACCTATTAAAACTGAAACTACATTTGCTGTAATAAAATCTATCATGTGCTACAAATATGACATAACTTGGTTGGAAAGATTTTATGAATAATTTTTTTCTAATGCTTTTATAAGCATCTTCCTAGTTTATAAAGAAAAGAGTGTTATATTACTCATTTTCCAAAAAAGGTATTTCTTAAGTGATTTCAGTATTTTTTGTTTTGTTTTGCTTTTTGTTATTTGAGACAAGGTCTCACTATGTGGTTCAGGCTGACCTCAAACTTACTGTGTAGCCCAGAATGATCTCAAACTCACGGCCATCTTCGTGCTTCAACCTCCCAAGTGCTGGGATTATAGGCATGCACCACCATGCCTAGTCTGATTTCAAAATTTATAGATTACAGTACAGTTTTTGAGGTCAGTTCCACAAAAGCAGTTTTACAGCCTAAATGGCCAGGTAAAAATCTGTAAAATTTTTAAAATTCAGTTCTTAAGTGAGGACAAGTACTATTTGAACTGCATTATCCTTATTTGTCTTCACTACAACTCTTTAAAATGAGGATACTAAATTTGAAGAGCCCCAGCAAGGCAAAGATATGACAACTGGAAGAAGGTAATGTTGTAGACCAAACCCAGGACACTGACTCCAGAACCCAGACTTTACACCAGTAGATTTACAGTCATTTTATTTATTTACTTTTCATTTTGCGATACTGGAGACTGAACCCAGGGACTCTATGCTGAGCTACATTCCCAGCCTTTTTTTTATTTTGTATTTTGAGACAGCATCTCACTAAGTTGCCCAGATGGGGCTCAAACTTGTCATCCTGCTTTAACCATCCAGAGTGCTGGGATTATGGGTATCCACCAACACACCCATCTGATTAGTCATTAAAAAAATTAATAGACTTTTTAAAAGAACAGTCTTACATTACAGAAAATTGAACAGAAATTCCATAGATTTCTCATATGCCACTCTTCTTCTGTACAGTTTTCCCATATATTATAGTAATTTAAAAAGTACCTTTCTTTGGGCTATTTTTGTATCATTTTTTCATGCTTATAATAATTATTCCTTCAGGTGAATAGACGGCACACCCAAAAGCTTAGTGTCTAGCACTGCTTTTAACAATGTTCAGGCCCAGAATCAGTAGACAGCTGCTCTTACACCTTCTGGCTGCTTGCGAATTGTGTTTCTGTTATTCTGTCTCTGTGGAGTTGGTGACCCTACTTTGATTAAATTGGTTAATTCAGCCAGCAAGAATTCTAAGCTACACTTCCTTTCTGACTTGGATAAAGTTATAAAAGATATAACCTGTGAGGGCAGGGAATATAGTTCAGTGGGTGAGCACTTCCCTAACATGATGAAGGCCCTGCTCCTAAAATAAAATGAAAAAAGCAACCGAAAAAAGAAAAAAAAAAAGAATGGAAAAAGTGAAGCATACAGAGAAGTTTTCTTCAGCAGTTTTCCTGTTGCCTGTGTGTATTCTCTTTTCCTTCCGTTTCCTAAAGCAGTCTGTTCATAGAGGAGAACTCCTTTTTGAAAATGATTTTTGTTATCCTACTAGCTGATTTTTATTAACTGCACTTCTGAGGTAATCAATTGTGCAGGGATCAACTAGAAGATCTGGGAAAACAGGGTGAAAAATGACAATGAGCGCCACAGTTTCAGTGTCTCACTTTCCCTATACATGGAGAGGGTGCTTCTAGGTCCTAGAGACTAACAGATGTATTAGTCTTTCCCTAGCCACACAGGCAGGACATTGCTCAGCTTGACTGTTACCTGAGCAGTTGGCTTCACTTTAGAAATGCAGAGAGAGAAAAAGATATTCTCAGAGATCAGATGTTGTTCCTTAGCCATTTCCCTTGATAATTTCTCAAATTCAATGGGATTGAAAGAGATCAAGTAACATGTCTCTAGTTCCACAGATAACAAAACTAGGACTTGAGTCTAGGTCCAAGCTGACAATGCATGCTTTGTGATGGATCCTTTATTTGTGATGGACTGACGGCGTCTTGGGACCTGCAGAGTCCCTGTTATGATGCCCAGTTCTGCTTCCTTGGTGACAAATTTCCCACCCCCCAACTCCCTAATACTTGTAGTGGTTGTCCATGGAAGCTGCCACATAGAAACCTATTGGAGTGCTAGCTTCTCTCTGGTAGAACAGACAGCTCAATGTAGAATCCTCTTTTATCTACTCTCATTTCCACTGTGTTTCTAGCAGAGTGATGAGATTTTCCTCCTAGTGGTCTGTAACCAGAAAGGTTCCTCTGTTTCCCCAGAAGTAGATATTGGGATGGCTTCAAGTTTACCCATGTTCTCTCTCTTGTTCTGAAATCACCCCTTTAGCACCTTAGACTTAAATTCAACACTTAAAATTCAACCCATTGTACATTAATAATCAGATGCTTTTTGGGGTTGTTTTTGTTTTTGCAGCCCTCTGTGTGTGTGTGTGTGGGGGGGGGCTATCTACTATCTGTCCTGAGACATATTGAATGAGAACTCTGAAGCTTGAACCTCATCAGAATCATGGACATGCTTTTGGCTCATTTAGCTTCTAAAACCGACTTAGTCTGCTGTTTGGCATTTTGGAATATAACTCACTGCTTCCTGTGAGCCTGCCATGGTGGGTAAATTCAGGGCTGCAAATCAACAAATCTTCTCAGTTAAATCTTATCAGTCCCTCTTAAGTATTTGGAGATAGAGATTTATTTAAAATTTGAATTGGTTTTAAAACTCACATTAGAAAGTTTGACTGACTCATTTAACATCTGTAATGTAGCATCTGTTTCAGCCTGGAGCTGCAGCCAGATCAGAAGTGGTCTCTTGGCCTTCACACACTGATGATAATTATCCCCCTTCTCCAACTTCCTACTGCTCAGGGAGTGGGCTGTCAGGAGCACTTTAGCTTCCAGGGCTAGAGATATGGAGTCTTCTACTGTAGACACTGATCAGAGCTTTTCTGAATGGCATTAGTGTGATCATACAACCTGCCTTACTGAACTTAAAGTGGAAACCACTTAAAAACCACCCTCATCTTGTCACTGTAAAGGTTAAATGCATGCAGAAACTCTCAGAATAAGTATGAGGACACAATTATTTACTCCATACATATTAAATATGGTTGTTATTATTCTTGTTTATAAATAAAAAGGGATGCGATATTGAGATATATTATCACTTCCCATATTCATCCCCACAGGGGCTGTAGTATATTTTGATAATGTTAAAATGATGGTTCTCATGGGTACTGTGTTTACCTGTTTCTCTACCTTATCCTAAAGTTTCACAAAGTGTGCTATACAAGGTTTACATTGATGCTCACTGTCAATTTTAAGAGAAATTTGTTTTAATGCCTATTAGTTTAAAATGTAACTGGAAGTCAAATTCATGACTTCTTGGTCATCATTACTTTGTAGAAGTTGATACAAAAATGCAAGTTGAAATATATACACATGCATAATGCAGTAATAGGTTTTTGTGCATATGGCAAAATCTTTATAAGGTTTATGTTTTATTTCATCCTCATTTAGTCTTATGAGGCATGTATGTAATTCTCCATGTTTAAAAGACGATGAAGTTGAGGTATATATGGACCATCATTTTCAAGGTCTCTCTTAGTCTATAGATTTGGATTCTAAATGTATAATCCTTATTATACCATAGCTGAGATACTTTATCACTTTCCTGCTCAAGAATACTTTTCCCCTTAAAGTATATTAATTTATATTTTCCTCCCTATAAAATTAACTTGTTGCAAAAATTTTAGAGAATATGAAGTTTTTACTGCAGCAAGAGTGTTTAACATGAGGACTACCCTCTTAACGATTTTTAGTGTGCAATGTAGTATTGTTACCTAAAAGCATATATACAGCAGAGCTCTTATTTTTGTCACAGCTCTTTGAATGAGGTGGGTCAAATAAGCAACCAGAGATGTTGAGAAATTGGCTCGAACTCCACAGAATGCATAAGCACAGCAGACTCTTGGCTCGGAGGCCCTTTCCTCTAAACCGTGATGCAGTACACCATTGGCCCTGGCAAGCTTCCCCTTCTTTTGCAAGATAAAATAATCCCCTCCCCCTAGAGACCCCCTACACACACAACCATTGGAAGCCACCTGAATTTAACATTACCATAAGCTTCTCCCTATCAGGGAGCAGAGTCTGGAAGCTGTGGCCTGGGCTCTGTTCCCAGGATGGCAGCAGCACCGGCTCTAAATCTGCATTGGCTTCTGAGAGCTCAGTGATTCTATCTACATAAATGCACACACAAATATGTATGCCAGCCAATTTAATTAAATGCCTTCTCAACTCAACTGGTGAGTGTAGACAAAGAATGGAAGCACTACCAAATTATCAGGTTTTGATTTTGTTGCTTTTCAGCTGGTTGCTTGGGGATCTTTCTGGCTTGTGGCTTCCTTTAATAGTGACTTGGAGGAAAGAGAGGTTAGAACGTAAATTAGGCAGCACTGGTAAATTATGTGAGTGCTCTTGGAAAACAGATACCATGTAAGTGGAGGTTTGCAATTACTATCACTATATAGGTTTTTTTTTTCCCCAAGACATTCATTGCAATTCCCAAGACATTCATAGCAATCTATAATTCTGTGAAGTTATATCTTAGGTGTCTACAGGTTTTAGAAACTATCTTCTTTTCCCACCTCTGCTTTGCGATAATGTGCCGGGAACCCAAGAGCCTTCTTTGGGCATTTTGTAGAAAACAGCAATAAGAAACTATGTTAATTTTGACCCAGAACCATAGCTTAGCTGAAAGTTCGAAGGTCTCTAGACTTCTCTCATTTTAATAAACATATTCAGGTTCCAGGTGCTTGCTAAAGATTATTTTTTTCTGATGCTTATTATTAGATGGTGCTGTCCATAAAATAGGTAATACAAATAAAATTCATTTCTTTGTAGAATCTGGTGGTTTAAGAAAAGGATTTGAAAGGGAACCACAAATCTCTTGGTGAATTTTGAAGGTGATGTCTACTGTGTGATACAATTTATTGGTGAATAAGTCTCATTCCTATTATTCTGCAGGGCTCTTGCCAAACTGCAACCTCACCAGCTTCAGCTGCTGACAGTGGGCTTCAAAGGCACAAAAAGAGTTGTTATCTACATTCCTGGTGTATAAGCCACCAGGGAAAAGCCAACTGAAAACACAGGTGCACCTAACCTGACCTTTGATATTACACAAAGCGAATTACATTTCAAGTTCTAGAGAACAAGGAGCCATTCTAAATCTGATTAAGATTCGTCCGGTACTAAATTGTGATAAATGTTTATTTTGGAAAAGTGAATTGTCAGTATTTTTGGGTTCTGCTTGTTCACCTAGCAAGTCTTTATTTTCCTCTATCTTTAGAGAAGCACCTCAGACATAAGAGAAAGCCTTAAATTGTCCTGACTTGTTTGCTAGGCGAAAATTGTGGTGTTTATTTGTGTTACTCCTTGAATAGCTCTCTGTCCAGAGCCCAGGAGGGAGGGATTCTTATCCCGGCCACCCTCAGTGTCCTAATGTCTCTCTAGTGACACACCTTGTTTCCCTGGAACTCACCTCCATAGCAAAGAGTATCCAGCTTTTGACCTGACCCTGGAATAAAGGAGATAATGAGTTAGTTTTTTGCTTTGCTTTTTGAAATGAAATCTTAATGTGTAGTACTACTTAACTCCACCTTCCTCAACCTCTGGCACATTGAGATTACAGATATGTGCCACCACACCTGGCTTCTAATGAGTCAAGCTTTAAAGAGGAATGATTATAGTGATAATTCAGGCACTAACCTGGCTAGCTAGAAAGTTTATTTGGAGGAGGTTTTATTGTTTTGTTTTGTTTTGTCTAAAATAAAATGTTAACACTTTGGAGGGAAAAAATAGAATTATCCTTAATTCCACATACTTTGTAGTTATGCATCATGCAACCCTTTTGACATTTTAATGTACTTATTTGTGCACATGAATGTTGCTTTTTGTGTAACATGGATCATTGTTGTTTTGTTTTGAAACTTGTGGTTTCCATTTTGTATTTGTTAATTTCATTCCATATTGATAAACAAGGTTATCCATCATGTTTTGAAGATTGCTGGATAATTTTCTCCCTGGAATAGCATCTCTCTCTTCTCTCTTTCTTTTGTTCTTCTCCTTCTCATTTCTTCTCTCCCTTCCTTCACTGCTAATTTTGTTTTCCTTTTACTCATAATTTATAAACTTTTGCTCCAGCTCTATTTTCTTGTTTTCTTTTTATTCACTGTAATCTTTTCCATACGTTGGAGGAAGTATTACAAATACTATGAAATAAAGAGGATGTTTATAGTTTTGGGCTATCCTGACAGGAAAACTTATACTGAAATAATTTGTTTCCATTTTTTTAGTTGGTGACTTTGTAATTTTTTTTTTAATCCAGACTCTGTGAGACCAGCCATGACTGTTTGTGAAAGCTTTTCATATCCCCAGAAGGAAGAAATGACAAAGAGGCAAACATTTATAATGAATGTTTATGATCTTTATTTAGAAACATGACAGTCTCAAGTCCTCTGTCACTTCTAAGTCTTGATCATTTATCTTGTTTCCCCAGACCCCATGACAACTCACAAAGATGGCCAAAATGAAGCCGACAGCACACCAGAAGACCTCTCTGTCGGGACCAGCAGGCTGCTCTATCACATCACTGATGGCGACAACCCACTGCTGTCACCACGATGCTCCATTTTTAGCCAAAGCCAGAGATTCAACTTAGACCCTGAGTCAGCCCCTTCTCCACCCAGCACTCAGCAGTTTATGATGTAAAAAAATCTTATTTTATTATCTTCATTTCATGTGGTTTTTTAAATACTACATTTACAACCTACAATAAAATGTCTCTCTGAAGTAGTGTAAACGTATCAGCCAGATGCAACAATAAGACCCAAATAATGAGGCAGATACTGGTGTACTTCCTAGTTAGGAATCTTGCTTCAGCATTTAGTGCTCCCAGAGGAAATGGTCATGAAAAACAGGCTACTCCAAGAACTTGCATGTCTTCGGTGGAGTAACCATAATCCTAAGTACTATATATGCAAATATCACAAGTATTGCTCTTGTTTAGCTTAGTATTTTTCCATGTCTAACATGAGAATCACTAGATGGATTATAGGAACACTAGAGAATTATCCACCTCGTTTTGGTCTTAGATTCTAGAGAAATAGTGGCTTATAATAGCTGTCTCTCTAGCTAAATAACTATCTGTATATCTATCTATGTATTATCTATTATCTATATCAAATCACATCCCTACTCCTACACACTCCATTTAGAATTTGCATTTGTAGTTAGAAAGAGATTGCAGAACTATGTGTTCTTTACATTTGAGCCCCATGAATAATGGAGTTGAGAGTCTATTGATAAAATTATTCTTAGGGAATGTCTAGTTTCTCCTTCCTAACTCATGCCCTTATTCTTGAATTTATCCAAATCTGCATTCTATGACTATCCACCAATAGAATTGTGGGAGTTAGTGAATTACTGTCCTGTAAAGTGGGTGTCATTTGAGGCCCGTTCTCTGGAGAAGATGCCATTTCTTCCATCACATTTGGAAAGTCTCTGTCAAGAAAAGTTAACTACCTAAAGTGTTTCCTGAAAATATTGAGAGGAATGGCTTGTACCACCTATTGAAGAGAATACTTCAGCAGGTCTGTCTCTTATGAGTCTTACACTGGCATCTCTAAGCCATAAGAAATAAATTTCCTACACTAATATTCTGATACCTGTACATTAAAGTTCCTGATGACATCCTGTCCATAATGCAGTACTGAAATCAGGTGCCTCCTCTGAAGATCAGATACCACCTTGGCGGATTCATTTGATAATGGGCTGCCCGTAGAGTCTGGTTTACAGACCAAGCAGTGTTATTTGCTACAAGGTTCTTACTCTTCCCACTCTCTCTCCCTCTCATCCTCACGCAGGCCCCGAAGTTCTTCCCGGTGCAGCTGTGGTGATGGCAAGGAAACACAGACCATTACCCAGCTCACCAAGCACGTCCAGAGTCTCAAGCGGAAAATTCGGAAATTTGAAGAAAAGTTTGAGCAAGAAAAGAAGTATCGGGTAAGGACTCTAGGGTTTATTGCAAAGATGGATTATGTGAGGAGTGTGTGGATTTTCTTTTCTTTTTGAGTACCCACTTTGGCAGGGAATGGTTCTTTTTCCACTGTCCCAGCAAGGGCCTGTCACAGGTTGAGTTCCCGTCGTGAGTCTTTTCATAGTCTGTAAGTTTATCTCTGCTGAGATATTTCCTAGCAATGGGATATAACTGTTATTTTAAAATGTATTTGATGATTCATTCCTCTTCTTTCCTTGAATATCTTACTATCACTATTTTTTCTAGGGCCAAATTTGGAAAGCTATTGAATTATAGTTTCTCTTCTTTAACCTTTTCCCACTTGCCTTTTGATGAAGACCTCATGGGAAGAATCTCTCATTGTGATGTATAACAAGGGAGAATTAGTTTCTCTGACCTTAAAGTACTTACTGAAGGATGGGTAGAGATAATTCTTAATTGACATGTGTTTAGGACATGCATAAGAACAAACTGACCCAACCTTTCCCATCAGAGAGCCGCCAGTCTTTGAGCTGGGTCTGCAGTGCTCCACTCGAGCCTTATCTTTTCTCAGATAACATTAGAGTGTAGTAAGAGCATCGATGGCCAATACTACTTTTATTTTCTTCTTGTGATCATGGCAAAGGAAAATTATATTAATGTAGAATCGCACAAAGATATTAGGTCTTTGGCAGAGGGCCCAGAATAGCTTGTTATTAGAATAAAAGAGAACAGGGAATAATCTCTCACACATCTTGAAATATTTAAAAGTTCACTAAGCACTTGGTATGGAGACAATCAGAAAGTTCCTGTGAGCCTGTGATAAGTTCAGGGGATAGCTAATAGTTGGTACTATTCCACTCTTCCATTCTTTCTGTCCTGCATGACCTGAAATTCACTAAATAAATGATTTTAAGGAGATTTTAGCTTGCAAAATGGAATAAAAAATCAGATTGACTTTCAAGACAACATCAGAGTGCTGACAATTTTTTTCTTCCTCCAAGTCAGGCAGTCATAGCTACTCACTGTCTTTTATAGAGCAGGAGGGAGCTGAGCTCCACAAATCATTGATCCAGGCCTTTATTTTGCAGACTTGTATACTGAGGCCCAGTGAAAAATGTATAAGTGCTTTTGGTAGTTGTGCTTTGTCTGCTCAGTTTTGAACCAGTGAGTTAAAGATGAGTAGGTTTTATAGTGGAGAAGTGGAAATTCTTTTAGGTGTCTATCTTTTGAAAGCTTCAAATATTCTGAGAGAAACTGATATCCAGTTTGCTGCTGGTGTGTTATTAGATCTGTGATATCCTCACTTTGGGCTCTAGAATAACAAATCAGGCCTCCATCACTGTCCTGTTACTACTTCCTACCTAGCAGTCAGTCACATTTTTCTGGATTTGAATCCAGCATATAGACATTTGGGAACACTGAATTTGAACTTGTTACTTCATGTTTCTGAGTCTCAGTCTGTGCATCTGTGAAGTGGAGTTAAAATTGGTAATGATTTAAATTGGAAGATATCACACAAGAGAGTGTGAGTATATAACTTCAGTGTTTGGCTGAATAATTTTTTAATCGATTTGAGCAATATTTGAATAAGCTATCCTAATGGCAGTCTCTGCCTTGTCAAAAACTGAAAGGAAATTTTCTACCTGTGGCTACAGATCCTGGATTATTTCTCTCAATTGTAACAGCAGTCCAGCTGGTACCCATTTTGGGAAAGAATTTCTATTCATATGGCATTTCCTGTCTTGGTATAGAGAATGTCTAAAGCTAGATCAGAAATACAAAGACAGGACAAACAGACCAACAGACTGACTAACACTTATATACTCATATGCAAAAGACAAATACAGAAGCAAGAAGGGGAAAGCAGCCTATGTTTAAAACTGCTGCTTCTGCGTGTTTAAGGGTCCTTGATTATAAAAAGAACCTTACATTTCCTAGGAACCAGGGCTTCCCCTCGCCCTTTCTGTCAAGGTGCCAGGAAGTTGTTAGAGGTTTGACATGTCAGTGGGCTTTAATTAGTTGCTGTGCGTAAATTTCCTTTTCTGGCAGTTTGACTGTGGAATTAATAGTATCCACTGCTAATTTTTGAATCCAAGCTCCTGCTGGGCTTCTGTGCTATTCTGGTGTGTGTGCATTTCTTTTGAATGTGAACAGTTTATATCCCTATTCCAAACCATAGTTATCCTCTACAACTGACATATTTGATTACTGCACTCATGTGCTTAGAAATGTCTGCCTCAGTCAGATGTCTACTTTCAGTTGGAATCAGAAGAGGTTAGAATTTTAAGAGATCATCTAGTCTTTTTTTCTTATAGGACAAGTGAAGAAAATGAAGCCCAGAGAATGGAAGTGAATGATCTGGAACCAAATATCAAAGAATTAGTCTAGTTAGGACAACTTGGGTCTTTTCATTCCAAATACAGAAATCTTTCTAATGTCTCTTATGAACCATCTTTGGCAGACCATGAATCTGCTCCCTTGGTATGTTTTGGTATCTTAAGTGATTTAGGTACCCCATTTTAATTGTATGGAACAAATCTACCTATATAAATTCTAGGTGTTTGACTACTGAAGTCCATTAATCCAAAGTATTTCAGTTCAAAATTAAAAGGCTTAAAGGTTTCCATGTTGTATGTGAAAACTTTCATCTGACCATGTGAGCTAGATTAAATCTCTTTTAAAAGCTCCTCTAAGCACAAAGAAATAAAAAGTTCATTTTTGAAACTGATTTCAGGATGTAAACTACTTTGTCAAAAATTCAGCCCTAAATTTCTCTGAAATCCTATATGCAGTGATGAAAGCTCATTTCTCTGTTAGTCACTAGCTGAGGTTTTTAATGTTCCTTGTTCTTTGTAACCATATTAAAAAGTGGAATTAGTTGTGTGGAACAGATTTAGTAAATCACTGTTTAGCAAGACATAGTCTTCGATTGGAGTGGAAAATTTTGAGGGCTCTGAGAAAACAAATGTAAAATACCAGCTTCCAATATATATAACCAGACTGCTACCCAAAGCCAGGAAATCAGTATAGTACATCATTCTAGGAGAATATAGGTAGGACCAGACTGTTACCTTTTGGAGATGGATGCAGTTATCCATGCCCACTGTCCATGGTTCTGAAATCAAGGTGGCTTCATGGAAACCATAGTCTACTATCCAACCTTCCTCTAAGAATCATTTTTTTCCACTTGATTTAAAAATATGCAGTTTTTGCATTGTTTTAGAATTGGCACAGCTCTACAATGTGCTTCACAGTGGACATATTTAATCCCATGTGTACTTGATGATCTTGAAATGCAAGTACAGCTTTTTCCTTCAAACATGAACTTATTTTTCATCTTCCTATACCTCCCACTCATGGTATATAGATTTAGTGGAACCCCCTAAAACATTGCAAGCCCCTATATTTAGTCACTAAAAATACACAGATTTAAAGATATCTTGTTTATGATCATGTTATCTTGAGTATTACTATAAAATTTCTTACCTATCCCTAGTACTAACCATTAGTATTGAATCTGCATTTAAATTACCATATCCTTATTAACTTTGGGAATAGAGGGTAACTATATTTGACTGCATTTCTCTCCTAATTTTTCTGTAGAAAGTTCATTTTTGTGTCAAGTGCATAAACATGCTGGCACATGCATATAATGCCAGCTAATTGGGAGGCTAACACAGGATTGTTTGAGGCCAGACTGGGCAATATAACAAAACCCCATCTTGAAGAAAAGGAGGGAATCTGCCAAAAGACTTGCATTGATAAATGCATATCCTTCTAAAATTAATTGCCATTTCCAGGCTGTGCCTAGCTCTCTGGGAAAAACATGACCCTCCACACATATTTGTGGATGAAGACATAGTATTTCTTTGAAGGTCTAGTGATAACATTATTTGGACTCCTATTTCTGCTAGTGAAAATAAAAATAGTAATATATGTTAAGTAGGAGGCCCCACTTAACACAACAGTGGTTAGAATGCTCCTGGAACTATTTTCTAGTGCTTTTTAAATATTAATTAATCCTTCATAGAAACTCAGTGAGGGAGATACTCTTATAATCCTCACATAGTAGGTAAAACTATAAAATACAGAGAAGCTAAATAATTTGCCCAAGGTCATACTCATGTGATGGTTTCATTTTAATACTAGCTACAGTAGCATGTTGATTCTATGAAAAATGAGAAGATTAGAAACTTGCTGTCTTCTTGACAGATGGGCTTGACTTCTCAGCACCCCTGTCAGGTTGTAGAGACACTGGGGCCTCCTTTTTTCAGCTTGGAGGATATGGCTGGTGGGAGCCAAATGTCCCAATTTGTCAGCATTCTCCAGCAGCTTATGGTCATAAGCCATGGATGAGAGCCACAGGCAAGGTAGAAAGCACTGTTTTGTATTATCATTGATCTGAGAGCAGGGGTGTGAGGTGTGGGTGGCCAGCAAGGTGGCTGAGGTTAGATGGTGGGGCTGCTGGCATAGTGCTGGTATGTAAAAATACTGAGTGACCAAAAGCGTATTTAGGAATCATGCCCATGACAAGGATAGAACAGTGGAGAAGGTCAAACATATCTTATGTTTTCCAGAAGCAACTCCATCAGCTGGAGTTTAATGCCTCTCACAGGCATGTCTCTCCCAGCATTGTGTGTTCCTCAACTATCTGCATGACTTGGCTATTTAAAAATTTTATTTTTTCCTTTTCTTTCTTTCCCTCCCTTCCCCTCCCTACCCTTCCTTCCATCTCCATTTTCCCCTTCCTCCTCGGTAGCCCTCACATGGTGACAAGACTTCTAATCCTGAAGTCCTGAAATGGATGAACGATTTGGCTAAAGGTCGTAAACAGCTCAAAGGTAAATGCCAGTGAAAGGTCTCTTTTCTCAGAAAAGATGTAGTTAAAATAGTATAATCTGCTCTAGGGCATTCTGACTCATTTCCACCGGTGTCCTCTTAAACTTAATTTCCTGCTGAGATGGGAGGCCCCACTTAACACAAATGGTTGGTGTCACTTTCCACTGTTCAGCCGCTCTTCATAAAGCTCCCTACACAGAGGCTGAGAACCTCCAATCTCCAAGTGTAATGATTCACTCAGATTTTAACCTGTGGATCTGTAACTTTCCTGTTGGATCTGTAGGTGTTAGAAACAAAAGGGGCCTGAGAAAGCATTTACTTCGCATACCCCATTGCACAGGTGAGGACATGGATAGCCAGAGGGAAA
Organism: Hydrochoerus hydrochaeris; assembly: GCA_004027455.1. NCBI lineage: Eukaryota > Metazoa > Chordata > Mammalia > Rodentia > Hydrochaeridae > Hydrochoerus > Hydrochoerus hydrochaeris. Next base: position 265,178 of record PVLA01000434.1, on the reverse strand, counting down.
AGGTACCTAGCTTGGAGGTGGTGAGCTGAGTATAAATCTTTTTTCTCTTGCATTTCAGCCCAGTTCTCTTCTTTTTCTGTCCCTACTTGGAGATGGTGGTGGATTAATTGGAATATATTTTAAAAGACAGTCATTATTTACCAATAAAATTATTTTCTTCTTCCATCCACACTTTAATTTCAGTATTGGGAGACATGGGAATTTTTCCAAATTTCTGGAAGGATAATGATTCAGAATTATAAAGGAGTATTAATTAGAAAGAAATATTAATTCAGTGGTATTAAACTATAATGATGTGCATTTATAAAACTCACAGTGTTTAGACATCAAGCCAGAGCCTTAAAAAATTAAATGAGCTATGTAACTCAGAAGTCAATATAAATGACCTCAAATGATCAGTCCCCTAGCATGTTCTGATATGTAATTCACTGACAAGCCCTGAATTTTTAAAATTTTCATTATCTAAGTTTATATAAGTCATATTTGCAGTAAAGGTAATTCCTAGATTTTAAAAGCTGACATTAGACAAAACTGTGAGATCTGTGAATGGTATTTTCATTCCCCCCTTTCCTACCGTGTCCTGTAGCCACCCTTTTTCCCATCACCCCCTGCCCCATGTTTGCTTAGATGCCTGCATGTGCAATGCCTTCCAAAAGTATAGTATTTCCCCAGGGACTCTTGATAAACTCACAATTTTCAAAACTCATGTCAACAAATTTTTGAGTGTAGAATATCAGGTGCCATCATAGATGACAGATGGAGACTCTGGGGTTGGTACTACTGGTCTTCCTCTAGATCCCTTCCATCAGAATCTTAAACAAAGTACCTGCTGCACATGGTCCTCCACTTCCCTGAGGACCCTGGTCTCTGGACCCTCATTTTCATACCTGATTGGGTGCTTATGATATGGTCTGTGGTTATTGAGCCTGCTCTTGCCCAGTGCAAAGTCATTGTTAGATTGTTCATTTCTACCAATTTGACAATGGTGGAGAGAATTCCTGAGAGGATCTCTGTTTTTATTAGGTCTAGCGAGTTCTTTCTGTTCATGGTAATTCATGGTGTTTCTCTTAGAACTAAAGCTAAAGCTATCAGAAGAACAAAGGAGTGCTCCCAAAGGCCCTGTGAGAAACCTGTCCTGTGAGCAACCCACAGTCCCAAGAGAAAATGGAAAGTCAGAAGCTACAGGCCCTGAGCCAAGCTCCTCTGGAGAGGAGACTTCAGATGCTGTGTTGACATGCCTGAAGGAGAAGACAGAGCACTTCCCTTCCCAGGAGGATTCTAAGGTACCTCACCATATTGTCTTAGGGCCCCAGAACCCCACAAGTACCAGTCATGCTTTCCACCAGTTTGTCAGAGCATTTTTCCACCATATAAGCATCTTTAGGAAAATGGCCCCAAATTTCAGTCACGTGAGTTCCTGGTGGGCTAATAGCCATGACATATGGACATGGCCTCATGATTCCATGTTGTGATGCTGTTCTGGTGATGATAGTGTGACATGTTTATAGAAATCAGATGGCAAGGACACGAAGATGTGTCATATCCTTCTGTTCCCCAATTTTTCCTCCCCCATGATCCTGTACCATTAGGTCCTGAATACACGTTTGCTGAATAAATAGACAGATGAATGAATAAGTTAATACATTAAATTTTGGAATGAAGGTTTTGTAACAAAGTCTTCCTGAGAATGATGCTTTTGTCTATTCTGCTATATATTACTTGGTCTTAAAAATATGGAAACATATATCAAATTCCAAACGTTCCCATTATGCCACTGGGTTAGTCTTTTACTTTTGGGTATACAAGTAGAAATGGGCCTATGGCCATGTCTGTCATTATGAAACACCTTTAAATTTAGAAAAGCAACCAATGTATGCTGTGAGTAGTGAATATAATGTTGGTGTCCATGTGGGCAAAATGTTTCTTCCTCTGCCCAAGATGCTAGACTTTTAGAATAGCCAGTAGATAACTTCTGTGTGTACACACATATACCCAAACATAGCTGTACTTTTTTATCCTTTACTATTTTGACAGTCTTTCTTATGTTTTACTTACCTTGTCCATATAGATAAAAGCATCTTGACCAATATAACCAAGTCCTGATTCTTTGCTGTTCATTTATCAGGGCAGTAAGTAGAGCATTTGAATTGGTTTAGCAGAACAGATCTCACTGCTGCTTCCTAATCCTGTCCACTTCTCAGGACATGGAATTGTAAGTGCCCACACCAGGACAGCCCTAAGCAAAGTGGGCTAGTTGCTTGCTCTATTTGTCAAATATTTTAATTCTAATGTCTATCAGATAGACTCAAGTTCTTATTCTCCTCCAAAATCTGTTCCTCTATCATTTTCAGTGCCAGTAAATGGACTCATCACCATTGAGTAATCTTCCTTTTCTTCTCTTTATCCCATCTAGCACTTAAACATATTCTTTGGATTTAACCAAAAACCTGTCTACTTTGAGCATATACAGTACTTCCCATCTCCAAACCACTATAATAATCTAGCCAGCCATCTCATTTCCCCGTTTCCACCCTTTTTGCCTTATGATTTAATCACACAGTAATCAAAGATGTTTTGATGTGAATCATTTCATATCACTTTTCTGCTTACAACCATTTAGCAGTATTTCTATGTATAGTCTAACAGGTCCTATATGATGAGTTCCAATCTGCCTTTTGACTTTATCTCACACCATTCTGTGTTCCAACCTTCATACGTAAGAATTCTAAGTACACAGCAGACTCTTTCTTTCAAGGGATTCAGGCATACAATTTTGTCTACAGTTCTTTTTCTTGAGGTGCTCTGAATCTGCTAATTTTATTCACTGGCCTTCCCAATCACTCTTTCTAAAGAAGAAAATATTTCCATTGTTTTATATAATTTCATGTTTAATTTCCTTTCTAGTGCTTTTCAAAATATCTGATGATTTTATTTCTTATATCTCAACTCCCAGGAGAGCATGAGCTCTTTGGCAGTGACCCTTTCATAACTTGTTATTGTTTAAAGCCTAGAAGCCTAGCATCTTTTTGCAATTCAACAATTGTTCACCAATCTCCAGGCATCTCCTTTATTGTCACAATGATTATATAAGTATTGTTTGTATTTTGCCTATCAGTGAACTATATCTCAGAGATGAATTCAATTTGCCACCTCAGATCCGGGCAACCTGAGGTGAGGCTGCCTTTCTGAGGAACATATAAATAAGTCTGAGGGTTGGATGGAAATCTCTGAGTGCTTTAGAAATTACCCTTGTATAAATGGCAATTATTGTTGTTATTTCAATGAAGGAGTATCTGATGTCCCTTCAGATAAACCTGGTAGCTCTGCAAAAATTAGAGTCCTTTAAACATCTGTAGTAGAATTTGTAAGCTTCAATGTACTAAGCTGCAGTATTATTTCTAGGAGTATTTCCTGTGTCAACCATGTGGTGAGCAGTAAAGAGGGGAATCCAGAAGTCACAATAGAAACAAAGGAAACATTATGTATTTCCAAGATAGCTAGTCTTATTCCTGTTTCCTACACGCACTGAGTAACATTTCAGATCATCGCACTATATGTTACAACTTTAAACTCAAATTGACAGATGACTTTCATCTGGAAACATTGAGTACTGCTAGAAGGGCAGTAAGTAGTACAAACTTCTATGCTGAAGAATGATTTCTTTTCAAGAAAGGCCTTTATTTTGCTGTTTTCTGAAATTTTTGCATTGATGTTTAGTTCGAGTCCATACTAAAGTTGATAGACATCCTAAAACATTACCTTTCCCTTTTATCTGTGGAATTTTTCTTAGAGATAATCACTTCTGCTCACAGGTCATTATTGTACACTGGAAACGTGAGTTTTCTCTCCATAATTCTGCCTGTTGCTGTGTGCAAGATGTATCTAACTTGTGATTTTTGTTATGTGAATGGAGAAAACCATGTTGAGTAGCCTAGAACAGCCAGGGAGGGCTAGCCACAGTATGAATGGGTTATCGTATTTTTAAGGTAAGTATAAGCAGATAAATTCCAAAAGAGATTGATTCTTCCTGATCTTGTTTTTCTTTTCTGTATGGGGATTGAACCCAGCGCTTTCAGGTAAAACCAGGAGGAGATTATTAAAGGAGATAGAATTTAAAAAGAATACAATTTGAAATGATTTGTTAATAGATTGACAAACCTCCCTATTAGAGAAAAAATTCCCAATCCTCTCTCCTAGTTTATCTGAATTATCAAGATCTGGCATAACAGTCGGAACACAACTGCATTTCCAAAACAGAACGTCTGCTGAGTGGCCAGCACAAGTACTTCTGGATCCCCGACAGAAAGTTGTTTGGGGAAAAGTTGCTATAACTCCAGCTCTTGTACAATGTGCTTATTTTCTTTTCTCCCCATAGCGCTGTTGCTGGGTATTCTTTCTGAGTAAACCACAGGAATTTATAAATAAAATCATACTCTCTAATCATTCCCATAAATGAACTCTTTCTTAAGGACAGAAGTAAAACTGACATTCTCTCCTCTGTACAGCAAGTGATGCAAAACGATTGACTGCTTGTTAGTTATAGAGATCAAGTCTGGCAAGTCTGTTCTCTTTTTAAGAAACATATCTGGGCTGATCACTGAATCTTCATTTTCTTTGGAGATTATGCTTTTTCTGAGAGGAAAATCATGGCATCATCAGAATGAAAAGGGAATACACCCATTGTATTTGTTTCCTAATTTTAACCTAGCTCTGTGGAAGATTCTTTTTTAAAATGGAAGTCATCATTCTAATCTCCCTTTCAGTCACTCTTTTTTCTCCTTCAGGATTAATTTTAGTTTTTTAGAATCTAGGGAATATACTGAACATGAAAATCAAATTTCTAAACAGAAACCAATAATACTTAAGGGCATCATTTTCTGAAGTTTTTTCTCTGAAAGATAAGTCCAAATGAAATATTAAAAAAATTATTTTCAATATTTTCTGAACTTTGATTTGAATTTTTCCTTCTATGCTTATGAAAATCCCATGAATACATTTTGAGAAGATCTGTTTTTTTATGGAAAGATGTGTCATGCTATGGAAATGTTTAAGGAAATATTGGGTGAGATATATATATATATATATATATATATATATATATATATCTCAAGTCTTTATATATGTGTGTGTGTGTGTATATGTGTATATATATATATATAGTTAAAATTAGAATCCTTTTTGCATATAAACTTATGTTGGTAAATTGTTAGTGGAGATATATATATATATATATATATATATATATATATATGGTACTAGGATCATTTTTAAAGTATGTGATATGATTTTGGTTTTCCTGAAAATTTTAATGTAACAGTTAAGTTCCAAATAATGAGATAGAGCCTTAAACAGGTCAATATGATACAGAATGGTTTATAGTTAAGGTAGGAGTAGAGTAGCATGAGTATAACTGAAGAGCTTAATACTTGCTTATGACATTTCCTTTTCCCTTAAGAGCCTCTGTGAACCACTGGGAAGGCACAGCTACGTAGCATTCTTGGGTGTGTGTACTTCTAAAAAGATAGTTGGGTGATGTTATGAGCTATTTCTACCCTTCCATTCCCACTACTTGAAAACCATTTGCTGATAATTAAAGAGAGACTCTTTATAGTTAATATGTGGCAATTAATGCAGCCACACAGTGTTACTATGAGGAGAAAAATCAAAGGAAAGAAGAGGATTTTGGTTACTTTGAATAGTAAGATAGATAAGTAGACAAAGTAGACACCTATTTAAAGTTTTATAAACAGTGTGACCTATTGATAATACTGTTTAGGGATGAATCATTCAATAGAGGATTACAAAACACAATAGTGTACCAAGAGGTTATAATTTTTTTTTTTTTAGTTTTCAGGAACTTAGAAGAATAGAGATAACTTAGAGATAACTATCTTTGGACCAACCTAGAAGGAATTTTGTAATTTTAACCCCTGCTGTATGGTAGAAAATGAAGGATTCAGGAAAGTTAAATGTTTTGCACAAAGTACCAGTTTAAGCTAACAAGTAAGCTAGTATATAATCCTTGTAGATGATGATAAAGACCTTTACACAATTGGTGTTGATGAATATGTCATGAAATTCCAGATAAAATAGATATTTTGGAAGAAAAAGAATAGACTAATAGACTTTGATCATTCATTGGTTTAAGAATGCTCAAAGGAGAGTTTTCATACTATTTATTCTTTAAATAATCTTCCAGAAAGCCTTAAAACTCACCTTTTCTGACTTGGGTCCAGCCTTTAAGGGATTTTTGTTAGAAACATCGGTATATAATATACATAGTATCATCTGAGTTTCCTTTTTCCAATTACTGCTGCATATTATAGTATTATAATCCTTTATTGAGAGACTTCAATACTTTATTTTTAGCCTGCTAAGAATACTGACATGTTTTAATTCTTATCTGAGAAAGGAACAATAATCCATTTCATGTTTTTCAGATAACTAAGCAAGACAAGAACCTCATAAAGCCTCTTTATGATCGATACAGAATTATCAAGCAAATTTTGTCAACACCTTCTCTTATACCAACAATTGTAAGTCAGGATAATTGCATTAAATGGTAAACTGCTTCGTAATGATGTTTAGTTAGCACAATGTCACAGTTAGCATTATGAGAGTTATAAAATAACCTTCTTGACCATGTATATCACTAACACCATCAGTTATTATTTCAAAAAGTGTAAATTTGGCCTTTCCTAGCCATAGTAGCTGGCAATTAATTAGAACTACTGTGGAACAGAAATATGCCTTTAGTACTATTGCAAGGAGAAGAAATAATAGATTTCAGTTTGGTCTTATTTAATTTGTAACAGCTAGACAAACACAGAACCTCTTGATTTTGTGTATGTTGGTTGATTTTTCTCCTTTTAATAGGATAATTGACAGTATATTCCTTAATATAATGTAATATTTGTTTTTGGTATCATACGACCACACAGTACAAACTATGAATAGATTTATTTCAATAGAAAATAGGAATACTGAAATGGGTTAAGCTACTTTTAATAAAGAATGATTTATGGAAATACAGAATTAGAAAAATGCCGTAAATCCTATCCATCGGTATCAAAACAGCCACTTGTTTAAGATGTCAGTGTAAAAAGGAATAAATGTGAAATATAAATTGAATATTTTAGAAATGTATATTTGAGTATTTTAAAAGATATTAAGGGAATAATACATTCATAGTATTTGAAATTTTTCCATGAGAAAGTATAATTTAAAGTGGAATAGGATTATCAGATTTCCTCACAAGAAAATCATTTGATTGTGATAATTTTCAGAACAAGTTAAGGTGTAACTCTACTTTGCCTTGGCTTCAAAGAGCTCTTCTTTGAATTACTCAATTTTATAAGCATCCTCCATATCTGAAAGTCCTGCACTGGTATCTGACTTGGAATGTTCTGCATGACAAAGTCTCTGTAATCCATTTCATTGCAACCCACATCATTGGTATCAAGCTGCAACCCTTAAAATCTGTGTGAAAGGGAGAAAATACTGGGCAATACATTTTCATGCCTTTTTTGGCCCAAGTACAGATGAACTTGGTCAGCACTCTCCCTCAACACTTGTGTATCTGTGCTCATTATCTTCTGTAGTTTTTTTTTTTTTTTTTTTTTTTTACCTCTGAGAAAGGGTTCTTGGTTGCTTCCATCCTGGTTCTCAGTAGGCACATGAGCATCTTACTGCTTTTCATGGTTATCTATTTATGGTTCTTCTCCTGTTCTTTTTTCTTTCTTTTTATTCTCAAGAGGTACTTGGCATTTTGTGACTTTACTTAACTCTGCTTGTGATAAGCAGGAGGAAGAGGACTCTGATGAAGACTGTCAACAGGGAAACCAACAACCATTACAAGATCCAGGGTCACGCCTTCCTGTTGGTGATCATCTCACCTACCCTGAGACAGAGCCTGTTAGGGCCTTGATGCCAGATGAAAAAAAAGAAGTGAAACAAGCAGCTCTCTCCATGTCTAATTTACACGAGGCTACCATGTGAGTATGAATCCTAAGTGTGGAGTCTCTTTTGAACTCAAAGGAATTAAAAAGGAAAGTTTGGAAGAACTGTTACTGTCTGAGCTATTGATGGTCATTGTTCTGAAGTAATGGAATCCTTTCTTTTGAAATTAATGGAATCGTTTTGTAGAAAATGTCTGTGTATAATTTCTCAGTTCAGAGAGTTTTTGAAACCAGACACAGGTTCTAGAATAAAGTCAGCAGAGTTTGCAGTAGATCTACAGCTTTTCCAGAGTATTAGTTTCATTCCTATGGATTTTGCCATTCTCCCCATACCATAAATTAAGGGCAGAATATCCATTAACATTTTCTTCCTTTTGTGTCTCTTATATTTGCTCTGTCATCAAATACTGATGAGGATTCCTTCAAAATGCTGCACTTACCCTATGTGTTCATACTGCCATGACCCCTCTCATTTCTTAAAATAGCCTCAGCCCATTTGCCTCTTGTCTGTCCTGTTCTCCCTTCCCATGACACTGTTCCTATTAAGTAATTTCCCATGCTTAGGACTGTACCTCCAGTCAGGTTCTACTGGCCACACTCAAAAAGCTATTATGATTAGAACATTTTTTAATGTTAATATTTTTTTTTGGTTGAATCAATACATCTGCTTATGAGCTCTCCATGTGCTAGTACTCATTAATGGCAAATATTTTACCTGATATAGGCCTGTACTTCTTGACCATCTCCGAGAAACTAGGGCTGACAAGAAGAGACTAAGGAAAGCACTAAGAGAATTTGAAGAACAGTTTTTTAAACAAACAGGAAGGTGAGTGTGGGTAGAGATTTCTTAAGCTTACATTTCCTAGAGAACTACTGTTAGAATATGCGAAGTTTTTTTCAGAAACAGTGGCTTTACAAAAAATGTAAATTATGTCCATACTGGCTTTGACTCAGGATTTGTTCAATGTAACATTCTGATAATGCTGTTATTAGAGATGTTATATGGGAGACTACTGCTACAAAGTATATCATCAGTCTTCAAGAAACAAAGGATATACTCTAAATATCCCTAACTTTTCATAATAAATCTTATTATGCTCTTGAATTTATCTAAGCCTTTAAAAAACATATTTTTAGTCCGTATGACTTGTCTTTAGCTTACATAAGTTTTTTCCTACTTTTAAAACAATAATTCTTCCTTTACTTTAATTATCTCCTTTAAACTTCAGGATCTGGCCTTAATTATTTTATTTCAGAATTTGGTCAAATGTTCATAGCTATTCTTTCTATTCCTTGAATGTTTACTATGTCCTCTGTTTGTTCTCTAATTTTCTGTGTCAACTCAAATTCTTATACATTCCATTAGTTCCTGTTAATTTTTAATGTATCATCAACAAAATTATACAATCAAGAGATAAGTGTTGTTGATCCTCTTCTAAAGACAGTGAGTCAAATCATTTAGCTGTTTTAAACATGAGTTTCTGCTTTCATAAACTGAAATGATTAGGCTCCTGAGATAATTTGAGAAGTTACAGCTGTAAAGTGGAACATCAATCTTAAAATTTTCTTAAAAAGGGTGTAACTTTCCTAAAGTAACTAAGTTACTAAGTGGCAAGGATGAGATGAAAATATTGGATTACAGAGCATAAGCATTAATCGGACCTATTAAGTGAGAAGCTTTTTTCATAAAACAATTTGGATTCTAATCTTGTTAGTTTTATACCTGGAATCTTCATTTCCAGTATGCTACAATCCCAATTTATTTACATTTCTTTTAAATAATCGAGTGCAAAGTAGCATGCTAAATTTAGGTGACTTTTTTCTTCTTCCACACATTTTTATTTTACAAAACATTGATGGAACTTTGCCTGAAAAGTTGGAATAGTAACTTTGCACTATGTGCTATAATATGTGTGACTTACATTAAAGTTCCTGATATCTGTAGCTTTAAATTGAAGCTATTCAATTTAATAATTGAAACAGCTCATTCAAGGAAATATTTAGGGAGCTGTTTTCAGTATTCTAAATCTAGGCATTGCATATGAGAAACAGTCTCCTTAAGATTGCACATATTTTTTCCATAACTTTGAGTTCCCTGAATAAGTTTATATTTTTACCTGTTTTGAGGGCTTGTTTCAAGGTTCCAGCAGGGGAGCACAGCTATTTGTACACCCTTAACCAAAGGAATGGTCTTTGTCTATCGAGGATGGTCATCCTCTTCCAGTGTGCTGCTTCAGGAGGGCCACACACACAGCAGTGAAGCACTTAGGGGACTCCTGACTAGCCAACCAGATCAGCCGAATCAACCCTGGTGACCAGTGGGGTGACAAATGATACATTCAGATTGCCTTCACATCCTTCATCTATCTTCAACCCCAGAGGCTTACCCTAAAAAACTAAGGAGGCTAATTATGTTCTACATGTAGCCTTCTACTGCACTGTGATTCCTACCTAAATCTCCTTCAGATATCCCTGTATTTGGTTATATGCCCTCTTGTGGTGATACATTTAATTTAAACACAAAACTAATGATTTATTACAACTAAAATCAAACGTTGAATGGCTAGGATTTGTGGACTTTAATCCTGCCTTCCTAACATATTTTACTGGGACTATCCATAAGATAAAATGACCATACAAATGGATTACTAAAACTTTTAAAACATTGTAAATGTTCTTGGTAACACAGAGCATGCAGTAGTTAGACTGCATAGGTATATATGCAATGTTTTATATTTAGTCTTAGTAAAATTTGTGTTCAGAAGAAAACTACTGCAATTTAGACTCATAAATTTTGTCCACTAAGGAACAGCTCAGTGACTTTTCTACACATTAGCAAAAACAGGTATTACAGGAAAACATGGAACTGTTTTTGCAAGAGAGCCAGTCACTGGATGTTTCTTTTTTCCTGTAACCGTGACGTTATGAGTTATTTGTGTTATCAAATTCCTGTTGCACTTTCACGTTGACATTTAAAAAAAATAAGTTTCACTATTGGGGTTGAAAAATAGTGTGGGGACTATGGTAAATATTGGGAGAATGACTGGACAGGGAATGCCTTGATAATCCAGCTCTTGTTCTCAGATCTTTCATTTGCCCCATTACTATATGTCTAAGTACAGGACTATTTATTTGCAAAAGATCTATAGTATTCACATCATCAAATGATATTATTATTAAAAACCCAGAAGAAAGAGTGAATGTGGGTGAAGGGGATATAAAGAAGACGATGCAAAAGCCAAGAGGACGCTGCTACCCCAGACTTCTTTATCGGTTAATCATAAAAGGATACTTAATGACTTGATTCATTATGAACTAAGGGGTTGTATTTTTTTCCTTGCAGAAGTCCACAGAAGGAAGATAGGATACCAATGGCAGATGAATACTATGAATACAAGCACATAAAAGCCAAACTGAGACTATTAGAGGTCCTCATCAGCAAGCAAGATGTGGCCAAAACTATTTGAGGTTTAGGGAATCACCATCGTTTTCACCTAAGATAAAAATCAAGCTTATTTTCCATTGCCATTTGTGCTAAGTAGTTTTGACATGTTGAAAATGAAAGCACTTTAGTGGTAGTTATTTTTAAGAAAGGACAGCAAGTTTAATTGTAGACTTTTAACAAAGAAAAGGGCTTTAAGTGGGGGAAAATGCAACAAATAACCATCTCATTGGGGAAAAAAATCAGCTTCCTCCATGCCAAGGTCGATACAAGTATTTCCCAAAATGTCTAATATTTTATAAATCTAAATGATACATGCATGGGCCATTTGTTAGGGAAAGTTTATTCAATGTCCGAAGATTATGTCAATGTATGGAAAAGAGCATGATTTTAAAAAATCAGAAAAAGAAAAAAGATTCTGCTTTTCATATAGCAAGGAAAGCCTCCAGTAAGAAATTTATTTGAAATTTCAAATTGATTTTATGTGATACAATATCTACTGCCTTGTCCTTAAGTCTTTTGGACTTTCAGTACCCTAAAATATACTAGAAGGTGTCATAGCTACTTTTTTAATTTCAATATAAAAATAGTACATTATTTTATCAGTTATTTGAGATTTTACATTTCTGGTTACCAAAGTTCATTCTAACAGCATGTACTTTGTGAATTATCTTTGTCTATAACTGACAGATGTTTATATTAAAATACTGTATTAAAATTTTAAAATAGGTATTTTGGATAGATGTGTCTTCGGTATATAATCTAATGTGACCATAGTATTATTGCTAATCTTTTTGTTTATTATAACTAAGAATATATAACTATTTTTCCATCAGGAATATGCATTTTTCTTAATGTTCCAAGGTCTATACTTCATAAAGTGAAAAATCTTTCTCATGAGCTGTAGTAATTCTTCACTCTGTACAAAATGAAAGGTTTGGAAACTTTGTTCTGATACCTTGGGAAAGAAGGCAGAATATTTTATTTTGCTTCATCAATTTTAGTATATTTTGAGTTATTTTGTACTAAAACACATTTATTTTGTTTTTTAAAAAACAAGTAAAAGGCTGACATTTTCTTTCATGTATGAGTCATATTTGTATCTGTATTTTCTGTAATGTTTAAGCATGATATTAAAGAAAGTCACATTTTCATATAGTTTAGCTGGGAAGAATATTGATTTCAAAAGCAGAAGAATTAGAAGCTTATTTTCTTTGTATTTATCTGATTTTTTAACTTTTATGAATGAGAATAATATCCTTCATAAATTTGTTTAATTGAAGTCATCCACTTGTAACAGGACAGATACACAACTACTTGAGGTTTACAAATTACATCTTTGATAAGGGAAATGGTTTTGTGACAATGTATACAATTACTATTAAAATGTAACTCCACATATTCGATATGATTGTAAATATTTTATACAACAATACAAATAAAATATTTTTCTATTATATTTATTATGCTGAAACACAGTAGTTGTTTCCTGTTAGCTAATATAAATAACATAAATAACACTGTCAAATAACAAGTTGGAAGTGCTGACAATTCTAGGTTTCAAGATTTAACTCATGCTGCAATTACATCCTTTCATGCGATTTGGAGTTATTCCAATATTTGTTCAGTAGATTAAAGTGAATGCATATTTAGACACCATTTATAAGCCATTATTTTGTATTTTACTAAAGCATTCTATATAATTGTCTTGTTATGTTTGGCATATAGGAAAAATAAAAACATTGCAGCATCTAGGCAAATAAAGTGTCAGAAGGAAAACTTAGAATATTTGATCATTGAAAGTAGTGGGAATGGTGGGGAATAGGAAACACTAAAACAGCTCTGAATGAAATTTGAGAAGTGGTAGTTTGCTTTTGGTGACAGCGGCATATGCATGCTTCAGTGGAAAACATCTGATGATGAAATGAACAGAGGGTAAATGCTCCTAATGGAAGAAAAGGGGCTGCATAAGAATAAGAAAAGTGAGTGTTAACGTCCAACACTGATATTACAGGTTTTGCAGCTGGGATCTTTCTTTGCATTTGCAGTAGACAAACTCATGAGCTGATGACCAGTGATTTCTGCCACGGTGCCCAGAGAAAGATCCACAGGGTCAGTGTAAATAACTTCTAAAATGACATCCTGGGCATGGTGGTAAATCAGCATCCCATCTTCTTCTGTACAGGTCAAAAATTTATTTTCCTTGGAATTTAGTTGAGGAAGCCGCTGCTTACAAAATTCATCTCCTGGTGATCCCACAGGAGCAATAACAAGAATCACATAATGATAAGCAGTGTACATACAGTAGAAGTCCCCAAAGTATAAATTAGTATTGGGGTTAAAAAGTTTTTCTGCTGCAATCTCAAACCTGTATCTTCCATAAGGTGAATCCTGAGGTGGCTTCCCAGTATTGAATTCAGTGCTGCAGCTGAAGAAGATGCCTTCTAATTTCCCACTGATAGGAGAGCCATGGCTACCACTGTTATCCTTGATGGAAGGCTGCATGGCATTCCCATGGTGTTCTCTGCAAGAGAAATCATCATGCTTAGTACAGTAGTGGTAAACTTAATGATTTATAGATTTAAATGGCTCCAAAGTCAACCATCTACTGCTAAATGCCTGGACGCCCATCCTCCTATCAAGGGAATGTGTCTTTTGACATTACCTATAATGGCTAGATTCTACTTTTAATTTAAGGATGATCTACGAAGTTCAAAGACCTTTAACATAAAAAGTTTACTGGATGGAACAATCAAACTACAACTAGAAATCTTCTTTTTAATATTTATTGGGTTTTAGAAGTGGCTTTCTCAAAAGAAAGCTGGATTAAAATATTGCTAAATATTTGAATAATGATTCATATGTTGAATGTTTCTTTAAATATGCTAGCATATACTCATTAAGTGAGTACTGTCTAGCTGGGGAAGGTCCCATCCCACTTTGTGGCTTTATAACTGTGGCTCAGGTATCTCCTGCCTTCATCCTGAGAGTCCTGAGAAAGCCCTCCCTCATGTCTTGTGGTTTAGGGATGATGGCTGGTGGCACACCACTTTTGGCATCACACTTATTTGTCCTGCAGCTCCTGGGGACAGTCTTCTCCACATCATGTACCACAAAAACAAAAGCAGCTGCTGTCAGAAGTTACAATATTACCATAGCCTGACTCTGTGGATCTTAAAGATATATATCTTTGGTAGCCTATATTCACTGCAAAGTCATACAACTACCTTCATAAGTCAGTTCCCACATCACAGAAAAATCACACAGACTACAGTTTAGAGCACCCCCATAACCAAACCTGAAACATCTACTAAAGGAATTCTATATCCTACCTAAATGAAAAAAGTTACACAAAAGCTACTTCATAAAACTTAAAGAGGCAAATGCTGTATCAGATAGCAACATAAGGACACAATGAATATGAAAGGGAACAAGATACCTCCAAAGGAAAACAGTAATACTCCAGAAATACATCACAATTTGAAATGCCTGAAAGTAAATCTACATGACAAACCTAAGGAAACCAAGGTGAAGAAAAGAAACAAAGCCACTGAAAATCTGTTTCATGAAATAACAGCTGACAGTTTCCCAAATTTTCAAAGATATGGACATCGAGATACAAGAAGTATGAAGAACCCCAACTGGATTCAACCAAAATAGACATTCACTAAAGCATATTAGAATCATAACATCAAAAGTACAAGACAGAATCCTGAAAACAGCAAGAGAAAAGCAGCAAATCACATATAAGGGAATATCCATTAGACTTACAGTAGATTTCTCAACAGAAACTTTACAGCCCTGGAGAGAAGGGAATGATATTACCTATGAACAACACAATAAACAATAGATCTCTATCCCTGATGAATACATGTGAAACGATTCTCAAAAAAGCAGCAAACCAAATTCAATATTTTACCATGATCAAATATATAGTTCATTCCAGAGATAACAAGGATGCTTCAATATATACAAGCCTATAGAAGTGATATATCAACAAAATAAAGGAAAAAGACTATGATCACTTAGATGTAGAAACATTCAGTGAGATTCAACATTCCTTCATGATTTAAAAAAACAACAAAAGAAAAAATAACATACCTCAAAATACTAACCAGCTGTATATGAAAAATCCACAGATTGATTGGGAAAAAACTGAGCATTTACTCTGAGATTGATAACAAGACAAAAATATCTATTTCAATACTCTTATTTAATACAGTACTAGACATCCTAGCAAGAAAAATTAGGCACAAGAAAGAAATTAAGGACATACAAATTGGGAAATTAGTTATATTATCCATATTTACAGGCAACATGATTTTATAACATACAAATGTAAATACTCCATTGAAAGAGCTGTTAGCACTGAAAAACAAATTTAATGAAGGAGCAGAATACAAAAATCAACATTAAAAGCAGCACAGCATTTTAACATACCAATAATGAACTTGGTGAAAAAGAAAGTAATCTCATTCACGATAACTACAAAATAAAGTATTTAGAAATAACTTTAACCAAGAAGTGAAAGTGTTTTCCAATGAAAATTATAAAATGCTAATAATGAAAGAACTTATAAAGGATACAAAAATGGAAAGATGTCCCATGTTTTGAGTAAGAGTAGTTAATAGTCAAAATGACCGTTCTACCCAAAACAATCTATAAATTCATTGTAATGTCCATCAAACTACCAATGTCTTCCTTCATAGAAAAAAATCTTGAATTCATATTAAACAACAAAAGACCCAGTATTCCAAAGCAATCTGAGAAAACAAGCAAATCTGGAGGCATCGCAATACCTGATATCTAAGCATACTACTAGTAAAAAAACAGATATGTAGACCAATAAAACAGAATATAGAATCCAGAAATTAACAAACATTTACACAACTAGTCTTTGAAGAAACCAAAACATACAGTAAGGAAGACAGCCTCTTCAATAAAATGATGCTGGCAAAATGGAATACTCACATAAAACAAGATGAAGTACCAAAGAGATACTTGTACTGATATTTACTGAGCACTATGCATAACCGCTAAAAGACAGAATCAAGCTAGATGCCAATAAGCAGATGAATGGCTAAAGGAGGCAGGTATATATACACAATAGAATAGTATTCAGCAATAAAAAGACCAAAATCTTGGGTTTTTTTCTGTAAAATGGATGAAATGGGAGGGTCATACCACATATTCTCATTTGTTTATGAAAACAAAATCTCATAAAAGAACAACAGAATAGTGATCACTAGAGAATAGGAAAGGAAAGTATAGGGGGAGAGGAGACAGAGAAAAGTTCAGTAACTAGTACCAAGCAGAGAAGAGATTTAGTTCTGTTCTTTTTTCTAGAGAACAGTATGATAACCACTGATTAAAACAACTAAATTTCAGAATAACTAGAAAAGTATGATGCTCCCAACAGATAAACATGATTAACATCCAAATATTATTACACATTGTGTGTGTGTATGTGTGTGTATGTGTGTGTATATATATATATATATATATATATATATATATATATATATATTAAATTACCAAAATGTATTCCAAAAGGTATGTAAATAAACGTTTCAGTAAAAAAATTTTAAGGAGATATGTTACAGCTTATCTGTAATGGAGCTATCAATTGGTGGTACCTCTATTAAAGAAATTATTAAGGTCTGCACTTTAAAAGCAAAATCTAAGTTGTCTAATTTAAAACAAAAAGAAAAAAACCAAAAAATTACATGAGAAATAATTATACTTTGATATCCTACAATGCATCCTATATTTTACTCTGTTGTTCTTTTTTCTAATGATTCAAGATTTATTCTTTATTTTGCTTCTGATTCAGCAACTTCTTTTGGCTAGTCTTTTAAGGTATGTGTGCTGGTGAAAAATTCAATCTAGTCTTCTTTCATCTAAGTATATCTTAATTCCCCTTTATTTTCAAAGATAGTTTCACTGGATAGAGTATTCTGGGGTGACAGTTCTCTTTCATCACTTGAAAGTATCGCACCCTTTTTGTTTGCCTTTATGGTTTCTGACACCATTCAGAAAAATTCCCTTTTCATATATAGGTATTTTTTTTTATCTTTTACCAATTTAAGATCTTTTTCTAATTTTCTTCAGTTTCTAGGAGTTTCTCCTGTGTCTTCTTATCGATTTCTTTGGAATACCCTATTTTGTATATTCTCAAAAACTGTAAGTTTATGTTGTTTGCTAACTTTGTGGCTTTTTCAGCCCCACTATTTCCTCTCCTTAGGGACTGATGATATGACTATTAGAACTGTTATAGTTCCACATCTTTATGATCTTTACCACATCTTTACCTTTGTTGCTCGTTGTGGATACTTTCTATTTTAAAAGTTTACTAACTTTTTGTCCTTTTGAGTCTGCTCTATTGAATCTACCCACTACTTTTTTAAAATTACACTTACTGTGGTTTTCAGTTTTAAAAATTTTATTTTCTTTTTTGCATCTGAGATTGCTTTATTGCTTCTATTTTTTGTCTCGTGTGTTGTTGCTTAATGGAACACTGCTACAGTGGTTGCTTATATATCTCTGTCAGATAATGCTAAGATGTGTTATTTTAGTATTGATGTCTTTGATCTTACCTCATTCAGTTTTACCTTATTGATTACTGGTATCTCTCCATTCAGCTTCCAGTAACATGATTATTGGAAGGATGTGATAGTTTAGGTTCCCACTGGGTCTTAGCTAATAAAATCTAGCTGGGAGAATGATGGGGAAATATCTCACTACTGCTCTTTATGTGGCCTTCACTACCACTGCAGGGATAAACCTCATTGCTTCTGGGCAGTGTAAGAAAGCCTAGGTTTGGCACTGTGGCACCAGTCTAGTAGAGGATAAGAGTAGACATTAGGTTCACCATTTGGCTTTGGTTGGTAAGGGTGGGACAGTAGGCCTTTTTTCTTCCCATGCTATTGGGCTGAAATAGGATGGTTATTGTCTACAAGATTTCTGTATTATTTTCTACTTCGTTGTATAAATAAAGAAAAACAGGTTTCAGGGTTTTGTTTTGTTTTGTTTTTTGGTTTGTGCCCATTTGTGTTTCTGGGTTGCCAGTTTTGCTTGTACTTTGCCCAGGACATCAGAGTAATCCAGGGAACTCAACCCTATATTGTTCCTTGAATTTCAAGGTCCCTAATGGGTCTATCTTCTTTCTCTCTCCCTTTCATAGTGTTAGATCTTTGTTTATAAGGTCTAATTATTTTTAGTTCTACTTAATGGGAAAAATAGGAAGAAGTGCATCTCTTCCATTTTGCCATTGATCAAAACTTTTTACCTTTGCTTTATTCTCATTAAAATAACCCAAATATGGATACATACAAGTAAATGAAATAATATCAGCAAAAATATAAATTGGGATTTAGGAGATGAAATGTCACCTATTATCAGTGACAAAAGCTCAAATTTGAGGATATACAATCTGTCACTAAAACTACAGGAATGTCTACATATATTGACACATATCTACTAATTTCAGTGGATTCTTAAAGAGAGAATTTTCAGGTAGAAATGAGTTTTTAAGGACAATCAGTTCATGTTTACCTAGTAAACATGAACAAGAAGAGAAAGTGGTATGTTCATATAAGGTAACAGAAAGCAATGTTCTTTTGAAATTGTTTTTAACAGAAAGAGATTTAAATTAGTTTCTTCATTGTGGACTGAGTCCAAACTTATTTAGGACTTTTTCTTAATTTATAATGATCTATAAAGCTTATTAGGCAATTGCAACTTTTCTTCATAGTTAAATATTACAAATAAGATTTTAAATGGATTCTAATCAATGAACTACATCCTAGAGTTCACTGCATAAAAAAAAATCAAGGTCCACTGCCATAAAAGTTTTTTTTTTTAATATAAGTCTTTAAAAACAAAGTTAAGAAAAAACTGTCCCCATCCCTTGGCAAGTATGTTTATATATTTGTACTGCTTTATTGAAGATATAATTTAGCAAAGATATATTTTATTCATGTATCAATACCCCAAGATGAATATCACTACTCTGACTAACATCCAGTCATTTTTTAAAAAAAGATAGTTTACACAGATTTTACTACTGTTATTATGGAAAAATCAACCAATGGTAAGTTTCCTTTTTAGTAAACACATCTTTCATACTAGTCCCTAGAATAAAATAATTCAATTTTTAAAATAACTTTATCAATCTTACAGGTGTTTTGTTTTTATCTATTTCTTCTTGGAAGTGTTTTTGAGAACAGATGAAATAGATTATAGAACACTAGGTTTCATCTGAGGGGCACAGAAAATCACAGAGAAACACTGACCCCAAGTGGCCAACTAACAATAGATACTGGCAATACTCCAGTAGTCTAAACCAAGAACCAAAGACAGTGATTTATCTTGTTGATTTCTTAGTAAAGACAACAGCAATAGTTGAAACTTCTTGATTTTCAAATTTTGTGCTTAAAAATAAAAAAGGTTTTTATGCATATAATCCTTTCCAAATTACAGTTGTCAAGCTTAATACTTAATGTTGCTTAATTTGTAGTCTGTATACCCAAATGAAAGGTATACACCAGGAATTAAAAAGGTTCCAGAGTAAATACTTTGTCAGTAAAGTGAATGGTGGGCTAAACTCTGTATTTATAGTTTGTAAAAAGCCAAAAATGCTTTTAAACATCAAAATATGTAAAAATATATGATATTGCAGAGTACTTCATTTAAAGAATATGGAAGCCTAAATATACTTCTCTATGATTTACTTCGCATTTTTTACATCTTGGATATGGTATAAATTTGGAATTGTGATTTAAGAGAAACTAGAGAAATATGAAAAAAGAACATCAAAGCTTTCTAAATTTTTTTCACATGCAGTCCTGTCAGTGTAAGAATTCTTTAGAGTCTGAAATGAGACCAAGATTTTTAAAATGACAAATTAGGGGGATCGCTGTATAAAAGTTTTGGAATCAATACAGTACTTGTCATTTTAATAGCCTTAGTTTCACTTTACAATACACAGCTGCGTATTTATCAACTTAAAGCTTTCTTGTATAAAAATGAAAGTGGTGCATGTATTAAAACTATCTGTGAGATAAAGTTGCTTTTACTTAAGAACTGTTTCGTGGGAATAAATACAAGCTATCTTTTAAAAATATTAGTCAACTATCACTGGAATTCAAAAGCAAAGTTTTCATAAATAAATGGAGATGATGATTAACCAATTTCTACCTAGGCAAAAACCTGCAAATCCCAACTGATTTCCCACAATATTTCACAAAACAGTTATCTTTTTTCTCACATTTTTAGTATCTTAAAAGGACCATAGAAAAAGGTGAAAATTTAGTAGTCAATATAAGACAGAGGACATTTGAGTTACTGAGATTAGAGAAATACATACAGCAAATGAGTATAAATCTACACACCAGAAGTTTAAGATTTATTGCAGTGAAATAGACAAGAATTATGGAAATGAATCTAAGTGGGAAAATCCCATTATATGAATTTTTCCATTGATTTTTTTTCTCTAAAAAAATGTATAATTATTTTGAAAAGAAATTTGGAATTGCAATTTGGCAGAACTAAAGTCAAAGGAAACATTATTTTCAAATTTGGAATCATATTTAGTAAGCAAATAACTATATACATTTTATTCTTACCGAATATAGTCAAAATATTCTTTGTGCTGGTTACGATAAAAAACAGAAAATTTAAGCATACGTCCTGCAATCACTTCAGCCTTCTCCAACAGCTGTGTTAGATGAACTTTTGAATAGTCTGAAAAATTTCAAAAAATCTATTAGTAAAATACAGTACCCAAAGTATCAACTACATACTTAATAAATTGGCTGTTATTAAAATTCACTTTTAGGAATAAACCTTTTGAATAGAAAATTGTGAATAAATTTACTGAATAGAAAATTGGTTATAAATAAAACACACATTGCCTTTGTATTGTACATTTTTTCTGCAAAATATTTTTCTTAGGATTTACAGTTATTTCTTAAAATACATTCGCATTTTTTCACTCTTTGTAATTTAAAATATTTAAACAAATGTATTCAATAATGCTTCATAAGCCATGTAATGTATATCAGCACCTTATCAGCTTTTCTTCAATCAGCTGATAATTTGGATAAGAAGTTTATCACCTGCAAACAATAGCAAAGCTAGAAAGTAGAAATAATGTTTGTCTAATTTATTTTGTAAATATCATAGATTGACAAAATAGATTAAATATGCCAGTTTACTGATGAAGATGTTTAATATTGTCAAAGTTTAATGATTGTGCCCAGTTTTCATACAGCCAATGGCTTTAAGACAAGACCTCTGGCTGGGGTTGATGGTGTTTGGATACAAAGACTTCTGAAAATTTAATGTGCCTGTCAAAGTAACCTAATTTTTTTCACCAACTTATTGTTTTGAAAATTGTTGTCACACTACTGCATCAGAAACTAAGGAAAAAATTTTGTCTATAAAGCTTAGTAAAACTTTCCAAGCAGACCAACCTTGATAAAATGCCATGAGCACAAGGTTTGTTTACTTCATTCATTGCTAATTGGCTCAAACAACATTTATTTATATTAAAACATACAATGTACCAATAAATATGCTAAATTAGATATTTAGATAAAAATCAAACTATATTATTGTTCTTTTCAAATAAATGACAGTCTAAAGGAAAATAAATATATATACAATAATGGTATTATTATGGCGAGTATTGGATGTCACCTATGTTATAAACTGTAATATTAGTGGATTAACCTCTGGTATTCTATTTTATTTCATTTCCAGTACCTTATGATTAGCTCACAGTATGGGCTAAATAAAAAATGCATGAATTAAATGTCCAGATTAAAAGGCAATTTATACAAAACAACTTTTTCAACATTTACAGGTCAAGGTTATATACATAAAGCTTAGGTAAGATAGTCCCCAAATTATTCTGATATGCTCAAATGGCAACTTTGAACAGATTAAATTCCTCTTAGATTTTACCCATGTAAATAAAAAGACAAAATAATTTATAAAAAATACTGTGGTATATTTAAAAGTTGACATTTCACCTTATCATTTACTCTGTAACTTTCTTAGGAGAATTATTATGATCTGGATATATATCTATGACAGGTATTTCTGAACTGGAAACTTTAAAACTCTTCTTTAAAGTAAAGAAAAAATAGTATATTATACTTTTCCCTAATGTCAAGTGGAATTTTAGCAGGTAAAATATAATTCCTTTTAGTGAGCAAATTCCATGATACTATTTCATGTAATCATTACAAGAACTGCATGTGTCACAGATTGTATGGCTTAGACCTGGAATGTTCTCCAGAAGCCTCCTGTGTTCAGAAGTAGGGCTCTGGGAAGATGACTGGATCATGGAGGTGAGTATGGTGTTAAGAGGTGAGTCCTAGTCAGAAGAGGCTCATCAGAAGGATGTGGCCTGGGAGGGCATCTCCTTCCCTCTCTCTTCCCTTCTTTCTCTGCTTCCTGGCAGCCCTGATCTGTCCTAGTGTAAGTTACGGGTGTAGAGTATTTTGTTGCAGTAACAAGAAAGAGATTAAGACACAGATCATCTAAAATGCCAGAGATCAGCAAGGCTTCAAATTTCAGTTTTTTGGATTTTGAAATTATTTTCATATATTTTTTACTAGTTGGGCATTCCCACTACAAAAACAAACAAACAAAAAACCAAAAAATATTCCAAATTCAAAATAATTTTAATGTGTCATATCATAGCTCAAAAAAGTCTCCAATTTAAATGCATTTCAAAGTTTAGATTTTCAGATTAGATATTCAACCTGTTATAAAATGTCAAAAAAGATTGTGTCTGTGTCTTATATAGATTAAAGTTCCATGGTAGGATACAATGAAAAGAAGTGCAGGAAAAAGAGTGAACAGGAGATAAATGTCAAAAAAGAATTCTGATTCAGGAAAACCTGAGACGAAATACTAATTTCAATGACACATCAAACATAAGTAAAATTTACATCAGTAAGACTTCTTTACTTATTGTTAACAGTACAGATATCTTTAGCTATTTCATCACTCATTACTAAACTATGCTTAATATTATAGTTCATCTATTTTTTAGAAAGGCATTTTTCACATTTTAACATATCTTATTTGTCTAACAATAATGTAATAAAAAACCATTTCAAAGTTAAATTGGTACTGTTTTTAGTAGCGATATACAAATGATGGATCTTATAGTCTATAACTGAAGATAAAGAAATAGGTTACTGCAGAGATACTACTTTTCTTGTGGCAAACACTGAAATCTTTACTAATTAAAGATGTTTCAATATTTAGCAGTGTAATCACAGAATAAACAAAGAAGACTGAAGATAAAATCACTATCACATAGTGATAAAATTTTAAAACTTTATCCATGTAACATGTCCACAGAAATTTTATACTGAGCTTGACATTAAGAAATCTAAACATGGCCAGGGGTTTAGTTCAGCAGTTTAAGTGCCTGCTTGGCAAATACAAAGTCGTGAGTTCAATCTCCGGTACAAAAAAAAAAAAAATCTAAACATGCATTAACTGTAAAATAATGCAAATGTGAGACTAGGAGAAAAGCTTATTTATCCAAAGAATACCTCAACTGGGGAAAGTTGCTAAGCAACCTACAATAGGTAAAGCAAATTACTTTTTAAACCTTTTTTTTGTTATTTTTTTGTTTGTTTGTTTTGTTTTGTTTTTTGAGACAGGGCTGGTCTTGAGCTCATTTTGTAGCCTAGACTGGCCTCAAACTTGTGGCCATCCTCCTGCCTCAGCCTCTGAGTGGCAGGATCATAGGCATGTGCCACTACATCCTGCTAGCATATTACCTCTTAAATACTTTTCTATAGGTCTAATGTGTTGAAACAGCCTCTCTCTACAATGATTTTTTTTTATGGGAAACAGTTATCTAGGTTAACAGGAAGAGTCAAAGTCCCATTTTAAGAGACAAAAGTAAAGATGATGGCATACTCAACTATGTGCTCAATACATTTGTACTTTTTGAATGAATGAGTAAACAGATAAATGAAGGAGCTGAATAGTAATATTTTCCAATATAACACTGAAATATTAAGCTGTAGTTCACATCATATTTCCCAATCATAAGTGACCATTTAAGCTACTTTTAAACAAAGCAGAAACATACAGAGGTACACAATATACCAGTTTAGAGACAGATTTTCTTGAGTTCTTCCAGCACTCAAATGAAAAATGCAAAACATTTCTACTAGGCACAGTTATTGAGATCTGCCTCCATTCCCTGAAATTAGAGAAAGACACTGAATTTTTGGCTTCCTTCCTTCTATATCTGTGAGAATAGATAGATTGAAAGTAATAGAATAAAAGAAATCTCTCTTACAAAATGAAGCTCAAAATATGATGAATATGTAATTTTCACACTTCATCAATTTTTATTTCACTTTGGAAAAAAATGAAACTGTGTAAAAAGAAGTGATTTGATGTCATCAAGTCCTGCTACTGAGAGCCTCAATTCTTGCAAGTCACTGGAACACTGTTTATTCTGTTATACAATTCTGATAAAGCAAAAATGGACAATGGTTATTTATGTTCTTTAACCTTTTAACTACAAAAAATATTTTTCAGTAACTAACTTCCCATGAACAATTAACTAAGGCTTTTTTTGTAGCTACTTCTCTTACCTGCTGTACAGAATTCTATAATTTCACTCCATTCAGATACAACATAATCACCATCAACTTGTTTTGAGGCAGTTTGAACTGCTACTGTATACTCAGTTCTTGGGCTCAAAAACCAGTGTCCGCGGACAGTCATAGGCAAGGGAACAGCTTTTGCCACCAATTTTGTTGGAACATCCTAACAATGAAAAAAGGAAAGATAGGAAGAAAAAGAAGGCAGGTGGGGAAAAAAAAGGAAAAGGGAAATGAAAGACATAAAAAGCTACAACCTTAATCAAGAGAGAGAGAAACCTAAATTCCTGGAAGACAAGAGAATTTTTATATATTTCAAATCTCTTATATACCATATCCAAAAACTAATGCCCAACTTGGTCAAGAAATACACCTGTGGTCAGACTGCCAACCCAATGCCATAATGTATTTCAGTTTCCCTAATTTCTAGCACATTGGTTTTCTCCATATATTATATACTTCTCAAAGTGTAACATTCTCAAATTGAAAAAATTTAATGAAATAGATATAAAAGAGATAAAATTCAATGGATTTAGTATTAAAAATACTTATTTGTGTAATGTATACAACTCAATAGTTTTACCAGCAAGCTAATTATTGAGAATTTTGTGTGTGGAAGAACACTTTTAAAATAAGTATTTTAAAATCAATGAATCTGTTATACATACATATGTATATAACATCTTCATTTCTATTCAAGCACAAGGTCTATGTTTTATGCAAAGTTTAGATATTTCTAAACAATAAAATAATTAAGACTGCAACTGAATACACACTACATTTCCAATGATAGGACATTTAAGTGTGAAGCAAAGGAATGGGTTCAATCTTGAAACATCTTTGTAATACCTCAACAGTTTCCTTATGAAATAAGTAAATCTAACTTAACACATGTTGAATTTTATATCTGTATGACACTCTTAGTGTTATGTTTTTACTACTTTTTAACAACAAGCGTAGCATGTCTTTTTCTTCTAAAATTTATTAGAGGGATAGGGTTTTCAAATCTTCTAAAATTTATTAGAGGGATAGGGTTTTCAAAGTTAGGGTATTTCTAAACAATAAAATAATTAAAATTACAGCTGAATACACACTACATTTCCAAAGATATGACATTTTAAGTGTGAAATAAATGTCAAAAAGTCAAGTCATTAATAGAACATTATTCTTTCTTTTAAAATCTCTTCATACTTAGAAACTTCTTAAAAGGCAATTAAATATTTGTTGAATTTTTACCTTGTGTTTAAATTTATTGGAGTTCTTGTTCTCTTTCTTGTTGAGGTCAATGAAATAGTGTGTAATACGGTCCTTTGACTTTGAATCCATTTCCCATGAAATCTTAAATGAGTCACATGTAATGTTGCTTATTTTGATGTTATGTGGTACAGGAAGTTCTTCCATCTCTGCTATGCCACTGTCTTGTGATTTGTTACCTGCCAAAAAACAGTACACAGAAAGTTAATTTCTAATAAGTTAATTGTTCAGGTTGCAAAATCTTTAGCAGTATATATATTTGTGAGCTCAAATATCTAATTAGCAAATCTGGATTTAATTTGTTCATAAAGTAATCTTAGTAATCTTAGTAAAAGACGTTTACAAAGTAATATCAATAAAAAGCAGAGATGAGTTAAACTTTACCTTATCCATATTTTCAATTTGCTTTCTCAATTTCTGCTTTAGAATAAAACAAAAATACTGATGATCAGTCTTACTAATGTGAGAAAGATCAATTTCACATGGATAGTTTCTTTGTGAACAGCCCCAAGAGATCACCTTTCCTACATGAGCATCAGTTCTGCTCATAATTGTTATTATATGGTTTTAAGATAGGTGAGTTCATAGAAATGTTGATAATGAAGTGGTACAAATAAAATAAATACTTCTTTAAAAGTGTATGAGGTATCAATGACAGGCTATAAAATTATTCTCTTTTGGAAATATTATACATAGAAACAACACTCAGTGGTTATATTATATCTACAAATAATGTTGAAGACAATATAAGATGTTATCTGTTCCCTGTGGTATCTTGACAAATGTGCAGTGCTGAAACAACAGATAAGGCTAAAAAGGAAAACAATGATTGCCATGTTGAAGAACTGAAGAAGAATCTGACATCTGGTTACTGTAAAGACTTTAAACTGTCTCCACACTTCCACTTAGGGAATATGTTGTTGCTTTAGCTAACAGTATAGATCAGGATATGACGACTGACAGGACAGGAAGTGAAAATAAGTATTTGTCAAGTTTTGTTAAGATTTGAGGATAATGATTATCTACATTAAAAACAGAAAATTTTCCTCAAAGCATATTTTTCCTATTGAGAGCAATATAAAATTTTGTTATATTAACAATTTTCATTTTCAAGCTACTTGTCATTGTCCCAGCTCTCAATAAAACTGCTAGATTACCTCTATGCAGCTTTCTCACTGGAGTAGAGAAAGTAGAAAATTTAAATAAATCCTGTGAGTTTCCACACGTCCTTCCTCCTCATGTTCTACAAATCAGTTTTAACAGACTAAGATTCTGAGGTTAGTGATGGAGAACAATGATTCTTTCTATAGAAACTGATGGAACAGTGATCCATGTGACCCTAATAATCAATAACCAGTCAATAATATCTTAGTTTTGTCAATTATGTATACTTACAAATGTAAGACTTTTATTTTAAGGACAATCTAGCAGCACTTGCCTGCTTTACATGCTAAATGATTCTAACATCTGTGGCTACATTGCAGATTAGTAATACTGAATGTATAACAAATAAATGGGTTCATACACTTATGTTTATCAAAAACATGACAGCTGCTTTTGAAAACATTTTACAAGCAGTTTCTAACAAGGGCAGTTACTTAAGTGCAAGATAGACACTGTCAAATTATACTAATAATATTTAATATATACCTCTTCTGTCACTGAACTTTAATTGCCTTACAAAAGAATGATCTTATTTTAAAAAAAGTTTTGAAACATAGTTAACATAGCATACAATTCACTCTTCTAAAATATATAATTTAGTGGCCTTCAGTAGATTCAGAGTCATGCAACTAGCCTTATAATTAATTATAACATATATTTTTTAATCCCCAAAGAAACCTTACACAACCTGTCACCATCTTCCCCACAATACACATGTAACGCTCCCCACAGGCAATCACCACTCTGTCATCTTTTTTATAGATCTTCTTATTCTTGTAAATTTCGTGGCTACATCCCAGCCCCTTTTTTATTTTTTATTTTGAGACAGGGTTTTGCCAGATCAGTGATTTAGTTGTTTCAGTAAACTAAAAGTCATGTCAATCTCCTGCCTCAACCTCACAGAGTTCAGGGAGTACAAGTGACAAAATTACTTTATGAGAAAAAACTATAGTGTTTGATTTAGAAGAGTTCACAAGTAAAAAGCTGAAAAAACAATTTCACCAAAATATATCCTCAGACTAACTGGTAGTGCCTTTTAAACAAATCAAGAAAGTAGTTTTTAAATACCTGTGAGTGTCCACATGCTTTGTCTAAAAAGTAACGTTTAAACTCATGAAATCATTTTAAGTGCAGAAAAAGGTGATTAGATAACTTTACACTTACATTTAATATCACATACCTCAATCTATGCATTTAAAAACAAGTATTATGGCATTATAAATTTTTATATATCAGCAAAATATTGTCTATGTATTATATAAATTATCCATTCCATAAGAAAGAAATTACTCAAATTTGCACATTTTTCTTTTTTTCTCCACCATAGCTCTTAAAAAATACAAAAGCTATACTAAACAAATGTCACTCATAATACTCTTTATTTTTTATGATAAGGCTATATTTCAGAATAGAAATCATTCAACATAATATTTTTGTCTTATTTTATACATGTATCCATGTATGTTTAACTGTATGGGTATATAATATACACATATAACCACATAATGTTTTTTCTAGCTTTTTACTGAGATAAATTGTAACTATTAAAATCCATAATTAAATCCCTTAAGATCTGAGATTTCTGAAATATCTATCATTATGAAAAATAAATCAAAGAAAAGGGGTAATTTGTAAAGATTACTGCCCTGATTTGATTAATTCAGAAAAGTAGTTTTATCTTGAATACAGATTTAAAGTGTCACTTAATAAACTAGATGAACTCTGGCAAAAAATCATAATAGTACACATTTCTGTTTACTATCTCTAGGATTTGAGTATATTCTTTATACCAGCGACCCATACACCCATCAGTTTGCCATAAAAATAATGAGTAATTTTTTCTTCCACCATATCTTACTCAGAGGGTTATATTAACAGTAATTAAATTTTTATAGTAGTTAATAGGATCTAAACAATTCAGTTTAAATAAAGGTGTTTTAAAGCTATAAAGACAGTTAATTTTATTAATAATCCTTGAGTCAACTCTCTAAGAAATTATATAGGCCTTACGGTCACCTTCTTTAATATCAGCAGCCAAAAGCAGTATTTTCATATCACATCTCTTTTCCTACCTAAAGTGTTACTGAAAAAAAAAAAAAACTCCGGGAAAGAACAGATAAAGCTATATTCTTGGCCCTTTTTTATTTGAGAGAGCATCTCACTAAGTCAATAAATTGCCCAAGATAGGTTCAAACTTGTAATCCTGTTTCAGATAACCAGAGTGCTAGGATTAAAAGCATGTAAACACCATAACCATCTTACATGCATGTATCTCAAAATAAATACATTTTAATAATTTGCATTACAAGTACTCTCCTGGCAATTAGATATAAATTTATTACATTATTTTAAAATTCATAAAAGATAAACTAAGAGTCATAAAACAAAATAGTAACCACAACAAACCATTCTAACCCTTTTCTAAAAATATTCTTAGTGATAGCACTGAATACTGAAACATTTAGAAAGAAAAAGCAGAAGAAAATCCTTCATAATCCATACTGATAACAATGTACTTCACTCCTCTGCTAGGATATCTTCTTTTAGGAAATATTGATCAGTAGCAAATGGGAAATTCCAAGTAGAGTTACTCCTAAGTCACAAAGTACTAGAGCAGGTCTGTTTTGTCTATAGTACTATTTATTTAATTCTATAATACTATTTAATTTTCAGAGGAGGAGGCAGACGAGAGCAACGAGGACTCAAAATTTTAAGTGACTTTCACAATAGTATTCCATGGGTAAATTATGTACCAGAGGTTTCTAAGTGCTGATGAAAACATAATTTTCATTGTTAAGAAATGTTTTCCTGTTTATTTTGGCCTTAACGAGGGATTTTTCGATATTTGATACTTTCTCAGAAGTACCATCTGACTTGAAGATATTTTAACTCAATTTTACTAAAAGTAAGTTTTTATTCTCTTTTTTGTATTTTATTATTTTCTTTTTTAAACTTTTGCATGAGTATATGTTTGCAGTACATGCAGTTGACAATTCTCTTGGGGAGAGGTACATGTACATACCACAGCACATTTGTTTTTAAAATCCCCTTCGCCTTCCCTCCCTCTCCATCTTTCCCCCTCTAATTTCCCTGATTTTCATGCTTGGCAATATTCTTAGCCATGATATGGCATATAATGTTTACATTAATTGGGGTTATTAGGTTCCTTACATGGTATATCTTTAGTCTACTTATTTCCCCTTTCCCTCCTCTTAGCCCCTCCCCCTTGTTCCCTGGGAAACCTTTCCCTACTGCAAGAGATTCATCCCCCTTTCCCTTCTATCTGTCCTTTATTATTCTCTTTATACTGTGCTTTGCTCAAATGAAAGATACCATGCAGGATTTAAGCTTGTGTGTCTGATTTATTTCACTCAACATCCAGGTGTATCCATTTTCCTACAAATGTCTCAAATATGTTGTTCTCTGTAGCCAAGGAGTATTCTATCATACATAGATAGCACATTCTCTTTATCCATATTTTTTGTAACAGGTCTATGCTGACCTCAAACTCATGATTCTTCTTCTTCACCCTCTAAGATTACAGGCAGACACTACCACACATACCTTTTTTTTTCTGTCAATCAATATATTTTCTGGTAATATTCTTGAGATTATCTTTATATAGCTTATTATATATGGAAAGGAGTAAATAGTAGAGGTACTAATTGCATACCTATAGAATTATACATTCGGAGTATGGCCTTAGAAATCTAATCAATATTTTTTTATCTTTTCATTCAGCAGAACAGTAAAATTTCAAACACAAAAAAGGAATTATTTTGATTTTGTGAAGACTAAAGTCAGATTCTCTGGCAGTCACAATTACAATGCAATTAAGGAAATTATATTTTAACATTAAATGTAAAAATAAACTCAGAATAGGAGTGAGTCCTTTAAAATTGAACGCTTTTAGCTCCATGAAGAACTAAATATTCTCTACTTGTCTCATTTAACAGAAGACTGATGAAAACTTCTCTATGACTTGACACTAGTCTAAAGAGCTGATATTTTAAAACTATTTTATCTTTCTTTATAGATAAACTAATATTTAGATATTTAGGGAGGTAGTCAAAGAGTAGCTAATCAAAAGAAACAAATGCAAATCTTTGTCTTTTTCCTCCAACTCCATTGACTTTTACATTGTATCATGTTCTCTTCCAGTTTACCTTTGTATTGGATTTCTATTTTGAATACCGTGTTACAAGGGGTGATGAGAATAGTGTAAGAAAGGATGCTAGTGGTAAAGACCAACTGAATTAATAATTTGAGTGTTGGAATTGGGGATTTAGCTCAGTGGCATAAGTGCCTGCCTGGCAAGTATGACATCATGAATTGGATCCCCAGTATCAAACGAAACGAAACGAAACAAAACAAAACAAAACAATTTGAGTGTTTCACATGATATTTTGTGTAATGCTTAAAATGTATCATAGTCCTTAATATTCATGGCACTTTAATGGTTATTATAATCAAAATATAATTTCACATGAAATTAAATGGAATCGATTTCTAATAAAAATGTATGCTAATCTACACCTTCGCTGATTTGTACCCTAGCACTTATATAGGGGCATCTATTAAGATCTGGAAAAGCTTTTGAACCTTGCAAACTTAGGTAATGTGCAATTGACATATGACATGGTTTATGTCAATGGCCCCCAAGTCTTATGTGTTTGTGATTGGTTCATTGTCTAGTGCTTGGATTGGTGGTGTGAGTGATACACCCACCGAGGGGTGGAGCCATCATATGACGTAATGGCGGGAAGAAGGTGTGTCTCTCTCTTGCCAGTTTCCCTCTTGCTGTTTGCAGCTGCCATGAACTGCAGCCCCGCCATGCCACCCTGCCTTGGAGGGAACTGAGTATGGACTGAAACCTCCAAGAACTGTAAGAAATAAAACCTTTCCTTCCTTCATTTTGGGCATCAGGTATTTTGTTGACTGACGAGTAAAAAGTAACTAAGACAACATATAAATGTGTCAAGCTGTCAAACCTCATCAATCTATAATGTATCAAATAAATTTAATCAGTTAAGTTAAAAATTTTAAGCAAATTAACTGCTTAATATTAGCATACCCTTGTAAAATAAACCGAAATTTTTTACATTATTGTATTCAACTTATTTTTTGATTTTATTATTGCTTCTTCACATTATTTAGTGGTTTCCAATCACTTGAATATGTGAATGTGTGTGAATAAAGAGTTAAAACCATTACAATTTTGGATATTCAACTTTACAAATTAGAAGCAGCTGGGATCTGAGGATAAATATTTTAGGTGTTACAACAGAAAATAAATATGGGTCTGAGGTATAAGTAAAGGAAAGGATTATGCTTCTTTATACAAGACAGGTAAGAGTATTCTTAAATATTGAGATAGTACTCAAAAAAGGGGACTAAGATGTTATTCAAGAAGAGGCATGCATAAATTGTAGGGCTAACTTAGGAAGGGAAATGTGAAACAGGACAAAGTTAAGGAACATTGTAAGGAATGGGTAGTTCTCAGAAGTAAGGTAACAAAAAAGCAAAGCAAAATTTTATGTTTCATTTTTCAGTAAGATAAAGTGCATTTGTTTTTATACTTCTGATTATCACATTATGCTAACAACTAAAATAGTTTCCTATGTTGGCAGCTATATTCCACACAAAAGTACATAACTGTTAATTATGAAGCATCTAAGAAAGTGCCTACTAGTCAGACAGGGATTTTATTTCTAGCTATGCCACATAGGGTTATCTGACCTTGAGTAAATATTACATTACTCTGACCATATCATTTTTCATAGGGTCAAAGAGTATAAAATGAGGTAATGCAAACATATAAACCATATCTGCCATATGGTACATGATGTTAGCTGATATAACATTATTTTGATATGAAAGGCAATTTTTAACTCACTATTTCCTTTGGTCTAAAATTAATGCACAACTTTTCTAATTAATTCCAGAATGCCAGTGCTTCCAGTTATCTTTAATGATTGTTTTGAAACCCACAAAATTTGCTGAAATTCACTAGTGTCCATATATATTTAAGTTTCAAGTAAAGCACAAGAGACTATACTTTCCAAATTTTGACTTTACATTTGAATATAAACAATCCCTAAAATCAGCCCCATGGTTCTAATATGTTTTCTCATTTTTTATTTTCTTTTAACCAAATCATGTTGCAGATTGCAGCTAAAGTCGGCCTCAGACTTAGATTTTTGAGCTTGCCACAGAGCTTAGTGTATGCTTTCAATCTACAGAGGTTTTTTTTGTTTTGTTTTTTGTTTTTTTGAGACAGGGTCTCACTATGCAGTTTAGGCTAGCCTTGGAC
The DNA here is from genome assembly GCA_004027455.1 of Hydrochoerus hydrochaeris. Classification (NCBI taxonomy): domain Eukaryota; kingdom Metazoa; phylum Chordata; class Mammalia; order Rodentia; family Hydrochaeridae; genus Hydrochoerus; species Hydrochoerus hydrochaeris. Next base: position 231,398 of record PVLA01000434.1, on the reverse strand, counting down.
TCACTGTGTAGCCAAGGCTAGCCTCAAATTCACAGTGATCCTCTTGCCTCCGCTTCCTGAGTGCTGGGATTACAAGCATGTACCACCATCATCCATCCACAGACTTCTAATTCTTATTTCTATACAATACATCACTTTTTATTGCCTCTTTTCTATGCACCTAACCCTCAAGCCTTTTTTCTGAATTAGTTCTCCATCACATGTATGTTACAGCACCTCCTAATTATCTGTACATTTCCCTGGTAATTTTACATCCAAATCATTAATCAAGACTTTTGGAAAGCTTATTTTCTCAGTAAGAATAGTATCTAAAATGCATTTCATCCTAATTTTGGATGTTAGAATCACCAATTGTTCTATGATTATTGTTCTTGGATTTGTTTTAAAACCAAAATAGCAGTACTATTTTACTAAAAAAAATTCTAATACATTTTTCAAAGAAGTTTTATGAGGCAAAATTTTATTCTTCACCAATGATCAAAAAACATTTATTGAACTACAGGGTTCATGCAGCCTCCTGAGAAGCTGCTCACTACTTCTTATTAGTTAGAGGTTGACAGTTACAGATGGAGGATATAGAAATTCAACTGTCACTCTATTAGGGAAATAGTTCTATACATATATTAATGAAAACCTTTTCTCTCTATAAAAGCCATTTATATGATCAAAAGCAGGGAATTATGACTATCCTTAAGCTCAGAAGTTCAAGACACCAAGAGTCAAAAACTCTGAGTGTAATTTATGATACTTGTGAATTTTAGAGTTGTATAAAAAACCAAGAAAAGTTAACGCCTGGAGCCTGTAGCTCTAGATCATGGAAGGAACACAAATTTCTGATTTCCCGGATATAAGAAGTAGTACAAAATGAATGCTTCACCCTTCTATTTGTAAGCTTATCTGTCTTTTCCATATCTGATGTTAAACTGCAAATTAAACCATCTAACCCATTTTAAATCAGATGTGACAAATGCCCCTAAAGATTGAACCAAACTTGTAAACAGGTAGCAAATGAAAAAGTGAAACTTATTCAGTATCTCCCATACAGTGAAATTATTCAAAATATATGCATGTGAGCCTTAAAAATTGATAAAATGTAGTGATTTTGTCACCTCTCCTTGTAAGACAAAACAGGAACGACAGTGATAAAATAAGTGTAATGCTTATTTAAATGTGCTTTAAAGATGAGGTAAATTTGCTTTTAATTTGTCTCACTATTCAATAAGTGTGAAAAGAATTCAGGCAGTAAAACTGAAAAATGCTTTAACAAATGATAACATCATAAAACAGAAATAGTTCTTTTTCTTAAGGTAAACACAAACCTTTAACTAAAGAGACAATTTGATATCATTAAAAACTCATCAACAACACTCAGTGGCATAAGCTTTCCCAGTAACTGGGCAAATTAAGGTATAAAAGGTTGGTTTCCCAGTTAACCACAATAGACAAAACTTAAATGTAGTATTGGATCAAAGCCTGTTAGTAATACAAACATTTATTGAGCAACTGTGCCAGAGAGGCAATGTTATGAGTGTTTTACATATGTTTTTAATTCTTACAAAAATTTATGAATTAAATAGTATTATCATTCTCATTCTAACAGATGAAGAAATGAAGTACAAAGAATTTATATAACTTGCTTAATTTCAAACAATCAATGTGAAAGCCAAGATTTCAACCCAAGAATTATGACATTCAAGTGTATGCTTATAACCACTATATTACATACAAGTGCTTTACCATAGTTGCTCCAAAACTATTTGTGCTGTATTGGAAGGATCACTTAATATCATTGTTCTTTGTAAAATAGGAGAACTGCTCTGCAGTACGGTCTATCTTCCACACGAGAAGATTACAGTCTTTTTACTTTGCACTCAAAAACTGAGAAAACTTAAGATTACTACATTTTTTTCAATACAAATTTCTTAAGCATTTTATGTTAGTTAATATTTTTCCATCACTGCAATATTAAATTAAACATATACTTGTATTCAGGAACTTGTATTCAGGAACTCAATTCTTCTTTTGATATTTCCTTGTAATAGGACAGCCAATGGTATAGTGGAAATGGAATAGAGAAGTCTAATATCTTGTTTAAGTTCTCTCACTGAGATGCCTTAGCTAAATCACTTAACCTTTTTTTAAGTTGAGTTCCTCTTCTGTAAATTGAGGGGACTTAATTGCTTCCATTCTTTTTGGTGATATTTTGTTGTTATTCTCGACTTAGAGAAACTTAACCAATAAAAAATCAATCAAATTAACAAATGATTACACTGTTTTGCTATTTTAGAGTGTCAAATCTTCAACAAGAATAGCCAGAGACAGATAAAAGTGAAAACAGCATTTTGTTAGTTATTATTAACTCAGTGCAAAATGGTGTAAACAGAGGAAGAATCTATGTCAAACTTGAGTCTCAACCACCTTGCTGCTTGTTTTCTCCACTGTTAGGAACACATACAAGTTACCTGAATCATCATTTGGTGAATTTTTAAACTTGAACATTTACTATTTGTATATGATTTCTACAGGACTTGTATTTGTGTTCAATACTTTGTAGTCAATTAGAAACTTAGGAAGATACTCATTAGAAGTAGAATTATTATATGAAATTAAACCTATCTTAGAGAAAAAATATCTGTCCCACTATTGATGTCAATCCAAAGGTCTTTTCTTTCTAATAATAAACTTTTTCCACCCAGTATATTTTAGTAACATTAAAAATTATCGATCTACAAGATTCATGAATCTGTAATTGGTTATTCATCAAGGTACCTCCATGTATTAAAATAATAAACCATAAATATCAAGACTAAAACTTCTTCCTGCAAATTGTTAGTCACTAACCATATCAAAATGAAAATAAATTAACTATCCCCGTTAAACATTTAATTAGCATAATGTTGTGACTTATGAAGATAATTATGGAAAGGACAATTTAGGTTATGACATAAAACTGCTGCATAAAATTCTACATGTAGAAGCTATGTGTATAATGAGTCTCATGTTAATTTCTTTATTCTGACCTACACGACTAAAGATATTTTTATTGTAAGACATTTACTGATGGGTAGTTCATTTTTATATATTATATTATAGAATATGATAAAATAACAGCTTCCTTTTGCAAGATGTTAAACTATTAACACAACAGTGCTTTATTACTATTTTCTATTTTTAATCATTTTTTTAAAAATAGCACTTTCTCATTTTTGTGAATACACAAAGGAAATAGTACAGACATTATGAAGGAATATTAAAATGCCAAAATATTTCACATACTATTTTTCTGTATTGATGAACATTAGCAAATTTTAAAACAAACAACGTGATAAGAACAGATTCTATATAGCCCTCAAATGAATTTTGCCTACAAAAATCTACACTACTACATTATAATAAGAGGTAGGTTATCATGAGATTAATAAAACTTAACACTCAGGTTCTCTTATTTGCATGGTCTATCTTCCATAGCCTATTACATGACTTTTTAATATATACTATGTATTCTTTTTTTTCTAACCAGGGTTCCTAAAATTATGTAAGCTTGAGATGACATAACAAATGTGCACTGTTTAAATTAGTTTCTTGTTTTTCTTTTATGTAACAAATAGATTTACCCAAAGCAGTATCTTTTCATCAAATACCTTTTAAATCTTAGTATACATTCCAAATTCTTTGGCAAAGTATTAATCAATAGGCCAACTTTGGAGCCACAAAGAGTATGACTGCCAATTAATTCATAAAATATATAGTTATGAGTTGACAGATAATATGAATATAAAACTGTTAACCACTGTCACTTTAGAAATTACATAGACAACAAAAATACAGGTTCTAGTGAGACCAAACAGAATTATTAACTGAACTATCCATACTTTTTCACTAATTTACTATCTTTGATGTACAAGTTGATAAGCAGATTAAAATCTTACATTTAGACAATGACTACATCTTTTGAAATGCATACAGGCTATGTGTCATTCCATTTTAAATCCCAAACTAGAGTGACTGTCATTAAGAATATAAGGGAACTGTGAATATATTTCAATTACAGTTAGGTTTTACCTATATGGAAATACAGTAAATGCCTCTGAGAAAGAAAAATATGAAATCAAATATGTTTCACTTTGAGAAAGAGACAGCTTTTCTTGAAGACAAATTAGAAATAAAATTACTTGACCTATCAAGTGTTTTGGTTTATTTAGATGCTATTCCATAAATCAGCTGTTTACATTTAAACTAAACTGGGACCTATTTATGATATTCTTAAATTAGCTATGTTCTATTTTTTAAGTGAAAAATTGTTGTGTTAGCCTAACTTTCATTGAAAAAGGGACTCCTTTGCTGAATTATCATGTTAAATAAGCTCATGTTTACCTATTGGAAATGTTCAATACTATGTTAATGAATCACATCATGTTTTCCAAAATTTGGGGAAGTCATAAAAATAGTATAAGAAATAAACTGCACTTACATTTAATTCCTTAAAATTTAACAGCTTGCCACGAACTATTAAGGTGATTTTATTCTTTTCTTGGCTTTCTGGAGTTGTGCTTCAAAAACTATTTCAAAACAAAACAAAACAAAGCACAACACAACACAGCACAACAACACACCCAGGGCAGCTCTCAGTTACTTACACAGTGTTGTGTTTCAATCAAATAAATGTGCTTCTCAGTGTTTTTTAACCCTAAAAACAAACTTAAGTTGTAATCATCAGGTTTGGTTGATCTGTTCAATATCCAGAACTAGGCATTATTTACTTAGAATCTCTAGGTAAATAAATTTCCAGGAAAAGCTTTTCAGATTAAGGACAGATTACACTGTTGAGAGTCACTATGCAGAGTCTGAGATATGACACAGAATTTAGAAGTGGGAATGTGAAGCAGGGAAATTCTAAATAATAGGAAAGGAGAAATAATCCCGAGGGACATGACAGTCTACAAATTGCATAAATCCCGTGAAAAAGTATAATATGGACTAAGAGGAAGTAGTCTAATAATAGACAACAGAAAAGAGGTCAGTTGATTAAGCTATAGCACCTAGGAGGCGTAATAGCAAAATACCTAATTCTACCCATGAGGAACCCTGAAAGGCAATCCATACAGTGGGCAACCAAAGAAGGTACAGATTCATATAATGATGAAAACACTGGGATTTGACTGCTAAAGATATAAGGCATTTGATCAAAGAGGTCAAAATTAAGGTTTAGTTACTAGAATCAATATTTCAGGACAAATTAATATCAAGAATTAGTTTATATTATAGATCATGAAATCCTGAGTATGAGTTCTTTACAGTATCCATTCTCAGATCTACAGTTATTCCAAGGACTAAATTTACAAGTGGCATTAAGATACTCAATTTATAAAAAGCTGAAACAATTATCAGACTAAGATCTATGGCTTATCATGAATGTAAACCTTACTGTTGTTTCTGTCACCTCAGAATTCAAGCTCTAACTGTGATAATTCATTCCTTCAACCTGATAAAAAGCCGAAGCAGAATTATATTTATTGTTTATCCACAAAATTCCACAATAATGTAACACACTGGTAAGGAGAATGACATATCATTCTTTTAGCAGGGGAAATACTACTCATTTATACAATCCTCAGGTTTCTGAAAAAATGGGTGACTACATTAAAAGACTTTAAGGAACAAAATTAAAAGAGTAGTAACAATGTGAATAATTGAAAAATCTGATTCGTGAGAAAAAACAATGTTGTGAAAAAAATAGAGGAAATTCTGTGGAAAATGGATGGATCAACTCCTTCCTTTTAGGCAACATACCCAGTGACATGCATAATCTTACAATTATGGAAGATATCCATCTAGAATGCCATCTGAGTGAAAGAGAGATGTTATATCAGTATAACAAAGTTAAAATGTTCACAAGGAACTGGAATGATTTTATTTTACTTCAGTCTAATTTTAAGTATCATCAATTTGATGTTCTTTACAACTCTGAGCATCAGCCCTAATAAATATTTGTTGAATTAATTGAGAATGAAAACACACATGTCTCATTATATGATTAAAAGCACACCAGGCATGATATTCCCTACCAAGGCTGGTGATACTTAAAATAAGAGAAAGGGGCTGGGGATTTAGCTCAGTGGCATAAGCGCCTGCCTTGCAAGTGTGCAGTCATGAGTTCAATCCCTGATACAGAGAGAGAGAGAGAGAGATCAGATTAAAAGACAATATTTTTTAAAAAGTTCATACTGGAAAGAGAAAGTGGAGAATCTTGTCCTTCTGGTTCTCCCAGAGATTTAGCATAAGCACCTGCCTTGCAAGCGCACACTCATGAGTTCGATCCCCCGGTACCAAAAAAAAAAAAAAAAAAAATTTCCAAAAATGGACCCAAATTAACTTTGTGCTAATCAATATCTTTGAAGTTAATGATCATTTTCCTCCCCCTTTTAAATAAAATGAATTCAATTTGACTAACAGGAAAAATTTAAAGCCTCCATCATAAAAAGATTTGTTAAAAATTTTCATATCTAGACTCATCATATAATAAAACTTTAATACTATAATCACTTGGAATATTTAAAATTGTTATGAACTTGTTCCCTTGAATAACAATATGTATCCTAAAAATAACATTTAAGTTCAATGGCAGCCATTAGTCTTCAAATTTCACATATTTGTTAGTGTTAAGGTCCAGTTACTTAGTAAAATGAAATGTTTTTAAACAGTATTTGCACATTCCAAGAGCCTATTTTGTGATTTTCTTTTTTTCTTTTTTTACTTTTGATAACATAACCAGAATACAGGATGACTGTAAATTATCATCAAGCAAAGTAAAAATAGATAGAGAGAGACACAAAATTTGTTTATGGAAAAGTAGTTCATTTCAAAAAATGAGATTCTAGGGAAAAAATTTATGGATTTTGGAGGAAAAGAGTTCTACTGACTATTCATCCAGATTATGTTAGTGAACAACAGTGACAGATGCTAAAACTAAATGACCCTAAGACAAGGAAGACTAGAGTAAGACTCTCCGAACTCCCCAAATATACTGAATTTGAATGAAGGCTTTTTAACAGGGGAGACAGATACTGAAAACATATTATCAAAAAGATTCTTTTAAAAGCATGAATAAGGTGTGATTGAAGAAAAGGGAAACTACTGTAGTCCAGATCATCAAGTAGATTTTCACAGATATTCAGTTATAAAGTAAAAAAGAAAAAAATCCCTCAGGTCAACAAAAAGAATTCAAGAGATTTTATCTTAAAATTTTACACAGAAGAGAACCCTGAAGTTCAGTGCTTAGGGAAGTAAGGAGAACAATAAAAATACATTTTTGGAAAAGAGCCCATCACAGGAAGAAGTGAATAACAAGTTGCTTCTAAATCTAGGGTGTTTTAACTCTTTGGTGAGCATCTAGATTGAGATTTAACATCTATAACTAGAGATTTTCTTACATTGTTTATCTTTAAAGCTTAGAGAATTCATGTATATAATTTGATATATGTTATAATACACCTAAGAAAATTTTGGACTTAAAAAGTATATCATTATGTAATGTAATCATAATTTTACACTTTTGAATTTGTTGAGTGGATTATTACATATACCTGATGATGTGTAAAAAGAAAATGAATACAATAAAAACATCTTCAGGCTTTTTTATCCTACATTTCTATACAAGAAAATGTTCAGTATGCTCATAATAAAAATGTTAATAGCATACTCATAATAGGTGTAATTTTATATATCAAGTATTAATCATATACATTAATGAATTTTACTCTTTATTTTAGATAAGATAAAATAAATATTAATAGAAATTCTATTTCTTTCTTCCATGGCCAAACTGATTGTTTATTGTGCCATCTGAGTTTCATAACACATCACTTGAAGATTGTTACATATACCCATGGTATTTGAAAAAGACACTTTTAAAGTGTTATATTCATAAAACAACTAAACCCAAGCAGAATAATACAACAAAAAATGTTAGTAAAGATAAGAGTTCAGGCCATGCTTCCCAAAATATCTGAAGTTGAAACAATTATAAAAGCAGCAGAAGGTCGGTCAGACTGTGACCTCTTCTTCCCTTTTCCCCTTGAAACAGGTCATATGGAGAGTGCTCTTCCTATGTCAGAGGAGAAGAGCATCATCATCTCTGAAGATGTAAGCATAGAGAGGAAAATCTGAAAGGGCCTTGCTAATTTCCCCAAATTTATTGTTCTATCATATCCATTTTTCTCCAATCATACTTAATGATTTCTGTTCATCAAAGCTAGCACAAAAAGATACACAGATTTGCACATTCTGTGGGTCTTCGTTGCCTTATTAAAGTTCATGTTCAATGTAAAATTTATATTAAATAAAATCTGCAATCTCCACTTTTGTGAATCTGCCTTTTGTCATAGGGCCTAAACTATGAAACTAAGATAGAAAGATATTTTTATTCCTTACATAAATCATTCATAGACCTTAATGATAATGCAAGATAAATCACTTTAAAAGCAATTACATTCCAGCACAAAAACAAATTATACAATACCATAAGTTATATTAATATATAAATCCATGCAAATTTTTTGAAAAATTTTAATTTAACAAAAATTATTCTGACTAAAATTTGTTTTCCTTATGTCTTACATTGCTACACTTTGCTTTCTTAGGAGTAATTTTTATTTAAAATAATGTTTTTGACATTCATAACAGTTGGCATGTAAAAAAAATGTGCTCCCATAAATAATGGACAAAAAGCTTTGCAAATTCACAGGTAACTGACACAAATGCAGTCTTCTAGAGTGCTACTTAAATTCAATTGCTAGCAAAAGTATAATTTAACTACTTTTGACATGGCTTATAAATATATGAAGCTAAAAATACTAAGCCTTTAAATTTCCAGTTTAGTATATGCTTTCTCTCAAAAAAATTTCATAGATAATTTAAGAAATCATTATTCAAGACACTTTAGTTGGTATCACATTTCACTGCCATTTTGTCTTTCTGTCATGTTCTTCTTAAACATGGATAGAGAATACTATAGTGGGAAAATTCCTGATTAATGTGTTTTATAAGGTTAGATTTCATATTTTAAATTTTCTTAATATGGCACATCTCCATTTTACAATACAGTGAAAACAGGTAAACGCACACATTATGTGTGGTAGGTAGCATTATGTATGCAAACCAAAAACAAATTTAAGACTTGGACTAAAATGTTATTACATGGTAGTGAAAATAAGAGGTCTTCCTATGTCAGAAAATTTAAATTAGAAAATATTACTACTACAGGCAAAGAATTTGGAAGAAATTATTCAAACTATTAAGAAAGCAGAGAAAAAGCTTAATAGTGTATCTATATGAAACTTAGTTCTTAGAAATACTTATATGTTATTACATTTCTAAAATAAATAGTACAAAATAAAAGTTCTAGAAGTATATACATTGTATTTGCAACATTTATCACTTTTTTCCAGTGCAAATTTTTTCACTGAGTAAAGTTTTTAGCAGAACAAGTGATACTAAAGAATAAATACTAGAACCACTGCTTCTTAGTCACCAGATTTTCTTTTTTGAAATCACAACAATCGAAAGACCAATATCAAAGAATCAATCCCCCCAAAACATTAGATATATTGAATTATAGCTAGAAGACTATATTTTAAAAATATCAGTTTGAAATGTTATAGAAAAACTATATTCATTAAAATGGAAGGTATGACTGCAAAAAACAAAGCATAAAATGAAACTTATAAAAAGACTGTCTTACTTAGGTTAGCTTTAAACAAATACACTAGTAAATATTAAAATTAGTAAATTCCAGGTCAAAAGAAAGCATTAGAAGTAATATGTTCAGCATGAAAATCTTAAGATTTGATTAAGAATTTAGTTTTTCTTTTGCTCAAGGGTTATTATTTTTCTGCTAATTTGAGTCCCCCAAAATTCATTTATTTTATGTATGAGTAAAAAATGTACTTACTTATTTCAAAGCAGATTATGTTGCTATGGAGGGAAAATTAATACAACGTAGTGCCATAATAAACAAAAAAATCAGACTCAAGTCAAACACAGGGAGAAACCCACCCAGTACAGATCTTATTTATCTCAACTATATTCCAAGTAAATTGTCCCCAAACAATCACACTCTATTAAATGTAATTATATAAAGAATAATAACTTTCAAATGATCCTTTCAGATGCCACATGGCCAACTAAATGAGACACAAGCATTTTAATTTATCCACTGTAGGTACTTAACCTGGTACAGGTTCACAAGCACTGATTAGACAATGAAAGATAAAGGTGAAATAGAGGCAACTACTGAAAAGCTTGGAAAGGACCACCAAAGTTTCACCTTTGTCCTGAAATTGTGTTCCTGTGAGACACACATGATATTTCTACTTGCCTTCTTGTTACCCAGCCTACTTTTTCATAATCCAACAATTCCTATTTTAACTCTCCAAGTCAAAATGTACCTGGTTCCTCAATCTGGCAAGATTTAGCCATCCTTAATGATTCTGTTTCTGTATCACACACTTCCAGTTCAATCACATACTTTACACATTTTTGCCTAAGATGGGTAAGTCAATTCCACCTCTAATTTTTATTTACCTGACTTTAACTGTCTTAGTTACTATTTATAATTAGTATCTAAGTGGTGAAATTTCTTGAGTTCAGTATCCCAGTTCATTCATAAAAATAGATGCCAGAATATTATTTCTAAAATTCAAATAGTCACTACTTCTTCCTGTTATGATCTGGATGTAGTTTGCACCCCTAGAGACTCAGGTTTTAAAAGCATGGTCCCTGGTGTAACAGTGTTAAGAGATGGTAGGACCTTTCAGACATGTGGCTCTGTTCTATACTTTGCTTGTTTAAATTCAAGCAAATAAGAATACATGCAAGTAAAATTTTATACTTCATGCATCTGTGTATAGGAGTTAAGTTGTATGTAAGGCTAATATGCATCAGTTTATTCTATACTATCATCAGAACAAATAATTTAAGGACTGAGTATGATTTTTATGTATTTTTCTGTATCAGCAATGAAGTTATTCTAAGTTTTGGGTATAGTTATACTTGTTCTAGTATAGGTAATGAAATAATTACTCATAAAATGAGAAATAGATTTCTAGATTAAAAACAAATATTAACTAAACTTAATATGGATATATTGAGACTAATTTCACTCAAGGTATCTTGAGTCTTACTATTAATTTATAACAGTTGATTTTTCAGGTAACAATCACTACCATGGTAACTTATGTACAAAACTTTGCTATAAGCTCTTAAAAATACAGCTAAATATAAATTATTTGTCATTACAATTTACATTAAAGTGATAAAATATGACAATTTTTCACTGGGTTTATATGAAAGGTTTTTGCAAAACAGTGATATAGTCTCTGACAAGTTTCATAATTTTGCAACAAAACAGTGAATGAAGTTAATGCAAAGTTCACAAAACATACTCAGAACAATGTCATAATATCATCTAAGAATAAAAGTTTATACAATTAGGAAAAAAGCCTGTTAAATCATGCATTTTTGATATTACAACAAAGATGTTAAATTAGCTAGTGGTTGTTTAAACAAACTAAAATAAAACATTGATGCATATCTGAAAATACAGAGAACACAAAAATTATTCACCACACATACCTGATTAATTCAAGTGCTGAGACTATATAAGATCTTCTGATAAGAAAATTTTATGAATGAGAATATGAATGTGGCAGATAGTTCCATTTGATGTTGTAGAAGTTTTTTTAATAAGTAAATTTTAAAATGGGCAAAATATACAATGAAGTAGAAAAATTTAATGTCTGCATCAGTTTTTAACACACTATTGCTAAACTTTCACAAATGTTGACTATACAAGAGAAATAAAGAAAAAATCTATAGAAGTGGTAGCTCCTATAAAAGCTGTTGCCAGATTTCATAAAGTAGTAACTGTGTATTAAGGATTAAATATTAAGAAAATTTCATAATTATTTTTCATAACCCCAAAAACTATTCTTTACAGTTGTTTTTCCCTGAGCTAATTATAATGTATAGTCAGGAAATTTCAAAATTTATTAGCCACAAACTTGAAGCAAGGTATAAATATTTAAAAAGAAAATTTTTATTAATTAAAAACTGTGATAAATGAGTTTTGATAAGTACTTGATAAAAAAAGGAAAGATAACTTCGCAAATCAATTTATCTACCTTTTTAATAGGGTAAAGAAACTAAATTTGACAATATAGTCATGTTACCAGGTGCATAAGTGCAGATAAATTTTCCAGGATAAAACAGGACCTTTCAGTTAAGATTCATCATGCAAATAAAATAAATTTAACTATGTTGAGTTTTATAAAGATTAGTAAAAATAGATGAACTTTTAAAATATGATGAACAAATATCTCAATATATTAAAAGGTTCACTCTTTCATCAGTTAAAATGTGAACTGACTGACATCCATTTTATTGCTTCTTTTCAAAAGGAACATTTGCCACTTTCTTCATCTTTCAGCTTTGAAAAAAATCCTATTTGTCATTAAAAATTCATATCAATGTATTGGAAGTATAGCCTAAGCAGGTAAAATGAGATAAAGCATTAGTTTGCCATTACTTCTCTGTATGAGTTAGAATTTTCAACATAATGTAAAAAACCAAGATGTAAAAATAAAGTATATATTAAGGCTGATATAAAAGACCAACTTTGAACCATAACTGCTAATTTAAATCTCCCACTATACTGCTTACTGACTTTGACAAACTTATTATTACATTTAGAACCGCAAAATAAATGTGTACTAAGGAAATGCTACTTTTACTTTTTAAATGGATTCCTACAAAAATATTTAAAGAAAGTTTCTCTATAAAATTGGAAAGTCTGTTGTCTAGAAAGATGACAAATTTATGCTCTTAAGTCATAGGCAAATCTATATGGCCCTAATTAGATTTCAGCTTTTACCAGCAGACACTTCTTCCTCCTAGAAATACCAAAAACTATGTATTCCCAGATCATACATGATTTTATTCCTTTAGATATGCTGTCTCCACCAGAAATGCCATTCTTCCACCAATTTGCCTCACAAATTTTTATTTCACTTATCTAGAAAAATACTACTTACTGGACTAAAGACAGAGCTATTTTCTTTTCTAGATTCCTTTATAATTGTCATGTACTAATATCTTATATAATTATATTGCCTTCTTAAATAGAAGATGGATCCTTTTTTCTTCTATCCTTCATACAGACCCTAACATTGGAATGCATATATAAACAAATAGTACAAGTAGGTTAATAAAAGTAGGTAAGTAAAAGAACACAAAAAAGGAAAAATCTTAACTAGTTAAGATTAATATCTACAATCATCAAAGAACAGAATGGCATCATTGTCTAGGTAGCACTACTTTAAAGTGTCTTCTATTTACCCAGTGATAGTATGAAAAATATCAATCTATGATGAGATAAATAGAAAAACTAGAAACAATCATTTAGGAACATTTTTTAAATTAGCATATTTTTATGTCTGTTGAAACTTTCTATAATCTTTTAAATTTTTACTATTTTTATTAAGTATAAGAAAGTGACAAGAAATTTTTTAAAACAGGATCTTTTACTAGGTAGCTTGAGATATAGCATTATGGACAGTCAAAAGACAAATGAGACTTGGACTCATTTTTAATGACTGCTCAGAAGGCAGGATATAGGATCCACATACAATTTTTAAAATATATATCAATACTACTGTACATAGTTTCAGACATCACATCATCTTGGCCACTTTAAAACATACCTATGAAAAGAATTATAAGTGTGTCTAAAAACACCAGTGCACAAATGGTATTTTTTCTAAACTACAGTTTTCAGGATAAAGTTATAATTTGTTTTTCTCACTGCCTTTCAACACAATAATACAGAGGACTATCTTAGCCTAACTCCACACAGAGCAAACTTACTGCAAGATGACATTATTCAGCTATCTACATTGCTCTGCATGACCTGTATAATCTCAAAACCCTGGTAAAGTATAAGAACAAAACAAATATAGAACATTTCCTCCAGAAAATCTTTCAACAACTTTATTCCTTTCAAGAGAATCTAACATATGTTCTTTACCTTTTGCTAGGTATTGTTAAACTGTTTTAATAAATGCCTAGTTACCAGCTTTTGCAGTTTTAAAGACTGAGAAACTTACCAAAATTAAGGCTCATGGCAGATAAAACAGCTTTTCAAGAAAATCAAAGTGCACTGAAAAAGGCTTTTGTGCCTTTTCTTTAATGGCATATGTTAGGGAAGCCATAAGCCTTTCATACTATTATTAGATAATAACACTCCCACAGGCTACAGAAAACAAAAGAACAGATTTATTTACACAAATTGCCACAATCACTACAACAGATAGTATAAATTCAAAATCCTCAAAGAAGCCTCCTTTAAATGAACTACAAACTTGCCTCAAATACTTATGACAAACAAAACTAATTACAAGTCTAAGCATGATCTTCTTTGTTCAATTCATATCTACCAGGTAATGTCAAAATACAGCATTCCTGTTAATATTTTAACAAACCTGAATTGTAGATTTATTTCATCTTTGGAGTTTAAAGTTGCCCTTCCCCAGGTATCACTCTTTTCCTTCAAGAAATGAGATAAAAGCAAAGCTCACTAGAGACCAATCTATAGATGCAGGCAAAGCCTGTCTTTCTCTTTTAATTTGAGTTCTAGTCTCCCTGGTGGAACATGAAGTTTCTATGAGTAATTCTTCTCCACATTCTAGAACACTATCCCCAGAATATAAGAGAAATTGCTGAAAATTCATCATAATTTCTCAAGGGGTCTCTTAATGTTAGGTTTCAAACTTAAAACATAAAGCTCAAATGTTCTTTTTGCTTTATACTAATTCCTCAAAAGAAAAAAAAACCTCCCAAGATTCTAACACTATATCCAGATGACTTAAAAATATCTATTTCAAAGTCTTCTCTAAAGTATTACATGTCTAGTTTCATATAGTCATGATTCTAAAAGTATTGTCATCAGAGATAAGTAGTTTTGGAGGAGTACAGATGAAAAAAAAAGCCAAAAAAATAATGTTGGCTTTTTTGTGGGGATTTACACTACAACAATAATGATAAAGCATTACATATCATTTTCTGGCAATTATCTACAAGACAGAGAAACACCTCTGGAAAAGGGCTTTGTACATCCTGCATTTGGATATCTGCTGAGAACTAAAATTTGAAATGTGAAAAGCTGATCTCCTCATGATGCTCAAGTATTAATTTCTCTTCTTTTTTTTCCTGTCAGTGGTTCTTCTGATTTTCAGTACTTTCCATAGTTAAAATTCTAAAGTTATTCCTTATCACATTGAATTTTGCCTGAAAATCCAATCACAAATTCTTAGCAGTGTATGGATTTCTTTTATACCATATAAATAGAACATTCTGAAGCTTTCTACCTGGTTTCATTCTTCTATCCATTTCTTCTAGAAGTCTTCCTAAATACTGATTTTATTTTTCAAATGTATGTGAATAAAACAAAGTCTTCTCAGTAACAAATAATAAAATATTTTAAACAGTTAAAAATTGGAACATATATTTTAGAGTAAAATAGAACTTAAACTATTAATAAATGATAAAAATTCTTTTAAAGAAATCTTACAAGAAAGATGCATACTTCACAAGGCTAAACTTCTACTAAGGCCATCAAAGAAAAATTGCAAAGTAGAAGGATTATTGGCTTGTTGTGTAAGTGATGCAACAGCTATTAATGCTGAACCCAAGATAAAATATAAAAGTAAGCAGGAACCTGAAGTGATGGTGGTATAATCTCAACAGGCTGTAGCAGAAAGATTAGAAATTCAAGCCCCATCTGGATAAGTTAGCAAGACCTGTTTAAAAACTGGAAAATAAAAAGGATGGGGAATGTAGCTCAACAGTAGAGTACCTCTGGTTTCAAAACCTAGCATAGGAAAAAAATTAACAAGTAGGCAAGAAAGTATATTCATGTAAATTATAAAGCAAGATTGGGCTTAAATGAGGAGAGAATATTATCAGAAATAAAACTAAGTTGACCAGGCTATCTATGCAACAAAACAAGTTGCCAGTACAACTATGTTACTACTTATGACATGTAAGTGATTCTACCACTGGAGGGAGTCTGGTCCCAAGTACTTTCCTCTAACAATTTCGTAGTCTTTCCTGAGAATGAGTTAGAATCCCCACGAAGTACATGAATGGGTTTAACATGGTATGACAATTTTCAATCTTTTTTTGTTTTATTTTTATTCTGTTCCAAGCTCACTAATGAAAGTTTATAGTATTTTTAAAGTTAAACAAGTCAAAGAAACGAATACAGAGGCCATATAACCTGACACAGATTTATCTTAGAAACAAACCATAAAGAAAGTACTACAAAACAAGGAAAAGGGCTCAAAGCAGGTGTCAGCACACATGAGAAATAGAAAATAGCAGGGTTGAACAAGAAGATGAAAATAGCTTTTAGGACTAAGGCTAACAAAGATATTACTGATGAGATGGTAAAATAGGAACAAGAGATAAGAACTATAATTTTCAAATGTACTGTTATTTGAAAATTCAGAATTCAGACTCTCCATTAATTACGCATGAAATAGAAGTGATTTTCCTAACAGAATAACATTTAAAATTATAAAAAACAATATAGATCTAATGCCAAAAAAGATTTAAACAGCAGTAGTTTGTTCAATTTAAGGAAGTATGCGTAGAATAATATTCCATTCACAATCATTAATACTATTTTGTGTCAAGAATTGTGATATATCTTATAAAAAGTCTTGCTTCATTTTATTATCTCAGCAGTTCTGTAAGATTAACATTTTTTCTGCCCATTTTACATGAGAAAGTCTCTAGCTAAAATAAGTCAAGTAATCTGCTTAAGGTCATATTAACAGTCAGCATTAAGAGTCAATATTCTAATAAAGGTCATCTGATCTAAAATGGTATTATCACTCTGCTATACAGCATGTCAGTGAGACTAATAACCACTTTACATTCTTGTAATAATGACATTAAAGGTAAGAGATATGGGTAATTTTCCAAGATACATGTTTGCCTTAGAAAATATTATGGATACTTTTCCTAGATAATTGATTCAGAAAATGCTATTAAGGGCTTTTCTAAGCATTTGGTTTACTCTTGTTTCCAAAGTAAATTTTCATCTATCTGACACATCATGAAACATTAATAAAGAAATCCCAAATGATTTATAATAGATAGGATAAAGTCCATATTTAAAGAAAATGTTTTTCTTTTTCTCCACAGAACCACTGTTAAGAGAGAAAGACAGATAAATCAGTTAGCTTCTGTCTGTGTAATTTTTAGAAGATGTGTTCACTTTCTGACTAGCATTATAAACTCCATAAACTGTATGTAGGCAATCCTGAAATACCTTACTCATAGAAATAACAATTTTTAAACCTAGGAAGTTTGAGAGTGGTATTAGAGCCATAAAGCAAATTAATTTTGTAATATCTTCTTTAGAACAAGGGTAGAAGGAGCTTGGATATTAGTAAGCAATCAGGAAGATAAAACATTCCTTTGTAGTAAGAAAAGGAAGCATATATATGTACGTATGTATGTATGTGTATAAATACATATAGATATATATGATAAAAATATATAAAAAAGGAAAAGTAATAAAGAATTCCACATGTGGATTAAAGTGCTATTTGGTATAGGTTAGTGGGTATAACAACAGAAACAAACTAGAAATGGGTAACTATATTACTGATGCTTTAAACGAAAAACTGGTTTCATCCTTCAACTTTTCTAAAAATTAATAATGAAAGTATGTATGCAATTCACCCCAGAAGTATGAAGAAAAAATATTTCCTAGTTGCAGTAGAGATTAATAGAAACACTATGGCAGAGTACATCTTCCAAGCATTTCCTAATAGAAACCCATTCAGATTCTTCACTTTGAATTATGAGTAACTAACACCTAGGCAGGGGCCGCAGACTAGAAGCCAAAGTACACATGCCTCAGAAAGACTACCCATAACGTGTGGTGTTTATGTATTTTTGGGTGTGTGTTGCTTCATTAAAAATCCAGTCATGTGACTACTTAAACACTAACGTATTCTTCAAAGATGATTAAATATTTTGAGAAACTGAAAAAAGAAACACTATGAAACAATGCTCAAAATGTAAACATCAATTCATAGGAAAATGGGAAGTAACAGGCAGACAACATAGAAAGGCCAAAGAAATAGAAGACAGTCAACACAGGTATAGCTTTTAGTTCATGTAACAAGCAAAATGTTATAAAATTTAAAACACTTATAAATGAACATGATAAAAACACTGTATATTTAACAATCATACTATGTTTTCCCCATTTTAATTACACTTACAAGGAATTAAGATTTCTATTATTTTATCACAAAATTAACAGTATAGTAAAAATTAGAGTAAACAAACATATTTCTATGCCCATAAAATTATGAATACATAGCTTTTTTATGTAGTTAACCACAAAAACATATCTTCTTCTATATTTTGCTGTATCCTTGCCTTTCCATGCTTATTCTTTATAGAAGTAAAATAATGAAACATGAAAAAAGGAAAGTGAAGTAAGTAAAAGGAGCAAAAAGCATCCACCTGGAAATTATCTCAATATAAAATGATACTAAATAAGGCCTAGTCAACAAATTAAATGAAACATTTTAAAAACTATTGTGTAAAAACAACTATACTATTCCCTCTATATTACTGGTATGAAGCCAACTTAAAATTTTTGGAATTGATACATAAAGTAGGACCACAAAGAAAAAAGAAAGTTAAACGTTTATCTCTCTACACAAGTTTTTCCACATTTTTACACTTCTTCTAATAGAATGAGCTCTTTGTATTTATTGGCATAAGCTAGTGTACAAAATAAGACCTGATTAGTCTGTGCAAAAAGTAGAGTTCTGTAAATAGTAATTTTCATAGATATCATTTATTGCCAGTACCCCCAATTAAATGTTACATAATTTGCTCATTTTGCTGGATTCACTTGAACAGAAACTAAGATAATTAGCAGAATTATATAGCTACCACTCCAGTAGAAGAAACGATAGTAAACATAGCATTAATTTTTGCATTCTACATTGACTCTTTGTAGGAAAATTCCAAACTTTATTTCCTCTTTGAAATATGGCGAATTAAATTTTAAGTACTGAGATTAATGGAGTCTAAGGAGCAATATGAATTACTTATTTCCAGTTACTGTAAGAATGAGCTTCTGATAAATCATTGAAGTAAATACAAATCAAATCTCCTTCAATAGAGTCTTAGTTTTCTCTCAAAACAATCTTAATAAAAATATTTGTAATGTACAGTGGTAATATTACAAAAAGTCATGTCATGAAGGTATAAATTAAAATCCAAATGACTTTCAATGTATAAAAATAAGCATTATAGTCTAAAAATGTAAGTTTGTACATGGCACACAAAATGATTTTTACATACCACAAATATATATAATTACTACTATGTTAACCAAAATATTTCATGAATAAGGAAAATACAAGAAGCCTTTATAGGAATACTTGTTTATTCACATTGACCCTGTTACAGAAATAATTCCAAATGTCCTTGGTTTCAAAGTACTTGAATTCTGAGATTCAAAATTATTAAATATAACTTTATACTAACTAATAAATTATGACTATTAATAAACAAATCTGGTGCTCATTTGATCTAAATGTACTAAGTAGCAACAAAACCAAGTTATTTAAATGACTTTAGAAACAAGATCTCTGCTTCTTATTCAGTTTACACTAATAAATATTATCCTGCAAGCACATTGGTATCATTACCTAACTTTGGTTTTTAAATGTTTTACAATTATTACCTCTAAGTTAAACTTTAATTTCATTTATGGTCCAAAGTATTCAAGGTTCTCTTGACAATATATAATTGGTTTTCCTTTGATGTACAATTTTACAGTTCCTTGGCCAACCAATTATTAATCGGATGACTTCTTTACAAAGGAAGTTTTATTCCACATTAGTGAAATAGGATGGACTCTCCAACTGGTGCACTAATACAGAAGCACTGGCACTACCCACTCTGTCTGTACACAGCACTGGCTTATCCCTTTAACACGCAGACCTCTATTCAATTTCCTAGTTTAGGAGACTGACAATTTTAACAATAGAACCAACGATACAATGTCAACACAGTGGTGTGCACTCGCCACCTATTCTGAATCACAGCGGATCTAACCTGGCCAATTCCTTTACAATTTTTTGACAGCCTCTGAATCACTCCCAGAACCCTGAAGCTAGTGTCTGTCCTTGGTGCTGAAATGCACTGTTTTTCTGTTTCCTCGCTGAAAAACTCCGGCTCACCCCAGTTGAGAGGATAAAAAAAGAATCACTAATCTGGGGACTCTGAAAATAGGAGCTTTATTTAAAACAAAAACAAAAAACCTGCTAAGTTTCTAGGCAGAGGATGCTAACTAGTACGTGCGAGTGTGGTGGCCGCTGGAAACACGCAGAGGGCATTTCCCCGCGGTGCTGGGAGACCCAGGAAATCATCGACTGCGGCAAAGCTGGGACCGCGGGGTCGGGGCAGGAGCGGCGACCGCGAAGGGCGCCCTCGCCGGGGACGGGCGGGCGCAGGCACTTCCCGCGCCAGGCGCCAGCCCGGGGCCCTTTTGTTTCTGGGGCGAAGGTGAGCTCAGGGCTCTGCATCTGCATTTATTCGCGCACCGGGAGACAACAAAAGACCCGGCTGCCGAGCGGTCGGCGCGGCGCCCGGGCTCGGCCCCTCTCCCCGCGGTGGTGGCGGCGGCGGCGGCGGAGGCGGCCGCTCTTACCGTCCCGGTCGCACAGCTGAATGGCCTCCAGGCTGAGGTTCTTGATCACCTCCTCACAGGGGCTGGTGGGGCTGTTGAGGGCATGATCCAGGCGCGGCACCTCCATCTTCCAACCGCTTTCTCGAGCCCGCCGGCTCCGGATCCAGGCTCCCCCGGCGGGCCGGGTGGGAGAGAAGGGCGGGAAAGGGAGGGGGAGTGGCGGAGGCAGCCGCGAGGCCGGGGACGCGGCGCTCAGGGGCCGAGACTGAGCCGCCGGGCTGGGAGCCGCGGCCGAGAAGACGGTCCCGCAGGAGCTCCGGCGAGTGTGCGGCTGGCAGAGACCGAGCAGGACCTGGCGCGACAGCGGGAGGCGCGCGCTCTCGGCGGGGAGAGCGCGGGAGGCGCGGGGAGCGAGAGGCAGAGGACTCGCGCACGCGCGCGGGGAGGACGCGCCCACCTGCTGGCGCGCGGCGCCCCCACCCGGCAGTCCGCGCGCACGCGCCCCCGGCTGCCCTCGCGCAGCAGCCCGGGTGACCTCGCGCGGGGGCGTCGGTCTGCGCAGGGCGCGGGACGCGGGAGACGGCGGCCGCGCTCGCTCGGTGGCGGGCTTGGCTTGCTCTGGGTTGTGGGTGCTGCCGAAGGCGTTTCGGCGTTTTCTCTTTCCTCAAGGTGTCAGGCCGAGCCCGAGCTGGCACGGAGGCGTCTGTCCCTGGAGGCCAGGGCGACCAGGTTGGTTGTTTGTCAAAGACTAGAAAAACAAGGACCCAGGCCCTGTATCCAGGAGTGGGGGCCGGCGGGCCTCTTTGCCGCGTGCACGTCCGGGTCCCCTCTGTTTCCCGCTCAACCCGACGACGTTCCTCAGGAAAAGCTTCCGCTGTGTGGGAAAGCAGCGGGTCACCTGAGGTGTGCCGCGGCGGGGGGACAGCGTTTAGGCCACCCTGAGTGTGGGGCGCATTACTGCTGGAAAGGAGGAGAGTGAGAGGTTGCCAGCTAGCCTGCTGAACAGGCAGCAGACATACTTTGGGGTGACAGCCACTTACCAGTCTGCCTTGGCGTACAAGCTTCATTCATTCAGCAGATAGTATTAAATGCTCGCTCTGGGCCTGGCATTGTTCTAAACGCTAATGAGGGGGTGGAGAGCAGCCCCTGCTCTCCTGTGTGTGGAAGTAACCTTTCTCTGTAGTGCAAAATGAAGATTGACTTGGGCTTCCTCAAATTACCCTCATCTTGTATGCAGATTGATTTTCATTTTAATTTCTACAGTATGCTTAGTGAATATGCAGTGTTTTTAACATAAAATAGATATAGGTTGTAGTCTGTTGACCTCTGTTCCCGTTTGCTTCCTTGGATTAATTTTTAGTTTCGTTGCTACTTTGATCAAAAATAGTGACATCCCCAAGTTTTTGTATTGTGTGTGCTTGTTGAAAATTAAGTTCCTTTTTATTAATGTAACAATTTCAAACATAAATGTTAACCAATAAAGAAATAATTTACATGTAGATTGCTCAATGCTACTATTTCTAGTCACGTCCATTTACCCATAACAAAATTAAATTTAGTTAATTGAAGCCTCATAAAATGGAAGACCAGCTTTAGGTAAAATAAACCTGTGAAAAAACTTAGCATAATTGCAAGTGGATACAAATCTGTGAAAGATAATTGGGTACTGTTAACTTAAATGTCCAAATTATGAACTTAGGTTTAAAGATGGAACTCCTTTTGAGTTTGAAAAGATTCTTGTGTTAAGGAAGGGGTATCTCTAAGGCGAGAGTAAATTATTACCTGTCAGGAGATACGACAATATGGTACTTTCTTGTAAGATACTTGTGTTCAGAATCTTAGGTCTCTATAACTAGAAATTGATATTGTTAGACCAAACACAATGAGTTCATTTTTCAGAATATTACCAAATTTACAGATCTAAAAAGGGACTATGTAAACTGAAATAATTTATTGATGTATTAGTGAAAACATACATATAATTAAAACTATAATTCTCACAAGCATTTATTACTCATCTGTGTCCAGGGAAACATGCTGGATATGGAAATTTCAAAGCTATCTCAGAAGGTAGATGTTTAAAAAGCAAAAGTTTGGGAGTAAAGAAAGAGATGGTAGGGGTGCTCATAGAAATGCACACAGAAATTATAACCTAGTCTGGATTGTCAGGGAAATCTCTAAAATGGTTTTATCTTTAGAGAATGAGAAATTTCTGAAAAACTTTAATGGAAAATTAGCATGATTATGTTTGTAGGGTAGAATATGTTATGGTGGAAGAGATAATGTTTTGAGAGATATTAATGTGCCTGTCTGAGTATAAAATCAATTCAATCTAAGGCATCTTAATGAAGAGGATTTAGATAATTACCTAAGAAATATAAAAGAAAGTTACCTATGACTTTCAATAGACAATATAAGTTTTTAAGCAAGTTGTTAGGCTTTAAATTAAGTCATTCTCAAGGGGGTAAAATAGAATCTTGTTTATGGCTACCTCAAGGCTAGGTTTGGTGTACCAAATGATAAACTTTCTCTCATAGTAAAGATAAAATATGCCATTCCACTATGAAAACTTAGGCCAGAGATTGATATAAGGAAGACTGTGGCTTTAAGGTAGGTAAAATAGAAGAAAATTATGATTTTTGGCTCAGAAAATTGTGGGAAGGAGAAAAAAGAGCAGGAGGAAGGCAACCTAAAACATTTTAATCACTCTTACCAGAAGTTTGTAATACAAGGAACTGTGACCTCAAAAATACCCAGATTGATATATGAAAACTTAAGTATAGTGAAATTCTGCTCCAATTCTTACACTTTAGAGAGGATCCCATATGCAAATAACCCTGAACGGGGCATCATAGTTAGAGAGATTACTTTCCCTAACCACTGAAAGTTTCTCAGTAGATAACGGTGGATAGAAAGCTGACCTGCTATGAACCCTGATGTTAACTTTTTGAAAAACAGTGTTAATCTTTAGAAAAAAACTACTGGGTGGACCATCCAAGACAGAGATGTCTAAAGTCCTAAGTAAGACTTACCAGTTAACAAGAAATGTCAGACCCCGATTGGTCTGAGATAGCAGATAGTGAGTTTCTCTAGTATCCAACTTCAACTGAAGGAATAGATGGATGTAGACACATAAATGATATTGCCTCGGACACCAGAATAAGCAAAAATCATCAATCATATCCACCAAACTTTTGGCTAAATCCTTCACATGAAGCTGCCCTCCCATGATATTTCAGAACATCTGTTGTACATTTGCATCTTACTTTTTCAGCTTCTTACACTGGGGGGACAATACAGTGCTTACACATGTGAGTCTGATTTATTTCACTTATGAGTGTGTTCTCAAGTTGCACCCATTTCCCTATAAATGTCTCAAGTTTATCTTTCTTTATACCTAAGTAGCACTCCATTGTATAAAAATAACGCATCCTTTTTATCCATTCCGTGGCCAATGGGCATTTGGATTGTTTCCAAGATTTAGCTATTACTAAGTGTGCTGCTAAAAACATGGGTGTACATATATCATTGTGGTATAATGTTTATAATGTTTTTAATTCTTAGAAGATACCAAGAAAGTGAATAGCTGGGTCAAATGGGACCTCCAATTTTGAGGAATCTTCACACTGTTTTCCACAGTGATTGTACCAGTCTACACTCCCACAAAGAGTAAAGAAGGGTTCCTTATTCCCCATAGCCCCCACCAACATTTGTTATTGGTTGATTTCTTGATTGCCATTCTTTCTGGAATGAGATAGAATCATAGTGTTGTTTTAATTTGCATTTCACGAATCACCAATGATGTTGAATTTTTTTATATATATTTATTTCTTAGTCTGAAAATTGTCTTGCTACTGAATGTTTCTATTTTAATATGTAGACCTTTGATTCCTTTTGAATTTAGTGCATGGTGATAGACATGGGTCTAGATTTAGTCTTCAGCATGTGGACAGCAAGTTTTTCCAGCACCATTTATTAAAGAGGCTATCTTTCTTCCAGTGAATATGTTTGGTCCCTTTGTCAAAGATAAGATAGCAGAGTGTGCTTATAGTTGTGTCTGATCTTGTAATCTCTTCCACTGGTTCTCAAACCTGTTTTCTTTTTTTGTTTTCTTTTGTTTTTGCCAGTACCATGCAGATTTTATCACCGTAGCTTTGTAGTATAATTTCAAGTCAGGGACTATGATACCCCCTTCCTTGCCTTTGATACCCAGGATTGCCCTTGCTATTTTAGGTCTCTTCTGCTTCTAGATGAATTTTAGGAATATTTTCTCTAGTTCTGTAAGGTATGTTCATAGTATTTTGATTGAGGTTACATTAAATCTGTATAACAGTTTTGGGAATATGGCCATTTTCACAATGTTGGTTCTTCCTATCTATGAAGAAGGGATATTCTTTCCATTTTCTGATATTCTATTTGATCTTTTTCAGAGTAATATAATTTTCAATAAATAGATCCTTTACTTCCTTGTTAAATTGATACCTAAGTCTGTCTGTCTGTCTGTCTGTTTTTGTTTCTATCTTTCTTTTTTGAATGCTATTGTAAAGGACGTGGCTTCCCTTATTTCTCTCTCTCAGTGAGTTTGTTATTTGTGTACAGGAATGCTGATGATTTTTGAGTGTTAACTTTGTATCTAGCTATGCTACTGAGTTTAGTTATTAACTCTACAAATACAAAAATACAAAGTAAAAAAAAACAAATACAGAGGCTGGGGATTTAGCCCAGCGGCATAAGCACCTGCCTTGCAAGCGCACAGTCATGAGTTCGATCCCCGGTACAAAAAAAAAAAAAGCCCCACAAAATTAAAAACAAAACCAGATGACATCCAATGAGACAGGAAAGGGATCATCAATCAGACAAACAAGGAAAAGTAGTAAAATACCTCTGGTATTTACAGTTCTGTGATAGTGTCCGTGTTAGAGCCCAGAAATGTACTAGGTATGGAGCTGATCTTGGCCTCTGGATGTGGGGATGGGGACTGGTCTTCTGTTGCTGGAGCTCTCCAGAGTCCAACTGCTGGCTCCTTGCTGCTGCTTCAGATGCTTCCACATTGCTGATCTCACTGATTACCCCACCCCACCTGTGCACCTGGGCCAGCTGTTGTCCTGGGTTTTGAGGTTCTGTTTGTTCAACCTGCCAAAGACGTGTCCTTACACTCTTCTCAGGCCCTGTCATTTTGGGACAATGGAGGAAGTGCAGAGTCAAGTGTGAAGAACTTTAACCTAATAAAATTGAACCTTATCTGAAAAAGCTGATTAAAACACTGACTAGTTTTAGCCAAAAATACCGTTTTTTCCTCCTTCTCAATAAGTGAGACTTCATGAAGATAAAATGAAAATTCTACCTTTTCATACTGAAGTTATGTTGTGTATAATTGTAATTCCAATATTCTTAAAGCACTTAATAATTACTTGAGGTAAAAATTATTACAGTTAAAATTCTACCATTAAAACATCACTTATAATGGTACATTTGCTATGAAAATTGTTTCCTCTGCCAAACCCTTTTATTTTCTTTCTGTAGTACTTGTCATTCATTAGTCATAATCGCATGATTTATAAGCTAATGTACTTGACTCAGACTCAAATTTGAGAAAACCTTAAATATATCTTAAGTCAATACTATGTCTGATGTTGATTATTTAACTTCTAATAATGGTAAATTAAAATCCTTATGAACTGAATCTTTCTCATTTCCAAGCTCAAATATATCTCTTATTAAAGCAACATAGGTGCCTTAATTTTCTCTTCTGTTGGTGATATGCAATAGTAATTCTTCCTCTTATGACTGACATACATTCAAATTTCTGGCTAAATACTTCTTGTTGTTTTGAATGTTTGATACTATGTTGTTTTGAGTTTCTCTGTCTCTTTGGACACAACTTTGGATGGCTGCAATTTTGCTAAGAGTCTACAGGTTCACAGGCCAGATTTGGAAATATAGTAATATCAAGGAAAATATAGTAGGCTACCACAGTCTTACCACCTTTGCTCTGTATTCCAGATATTTTTAAATCCAACCCAGGAATGTATTAGCTTTTCTATCAAAAATAGAATTCTGCTCACATATTCTGAGCTTGCAAACACAAAACTTTTGTCTTTTCCCTAAATATTTCTTATTTAACCTATGATATTATAAATTTTAAGCATATATTATAGTGTTTTCACAGAGAAGATACTCCATACAGTTTGCTAAATTATTCAAATGAATTTCAATAATTTGTATTTAGTTATCTGCTGCAGTTTGTCTAGGATTTTATCAAAGCTAAAGAATGTAGCCAGAAGAATCCTTTTGGTAATTTGGCACAGAAGTCCTTCTATATGATCCACTACCTTAGGAACAACCCAGGATTTTATGACTAGACATGACAAAGAGTGAGAACCAAGTTGAAAATGTAAAGGCACTCCATAAAATAATAGTTCATAGAGGGTTTTACATTTCCTCTCATAGCACTACTAAAACTTTCCTAAGCCCTTATTATAAAGTGCAGGACAAAAGAAAACCCATGGTTGACAAAGTTGAAAGCAGCTCAAATATTCTATTTAGTCAGGGTTGACAAGGGAAAGGACATATAATTTACAGAATTATTCTACAATATTCACCCAAAGAGTCAGATACAAAAGAGTATAGGAGATCTGTCCACACACTGGAGACTCAAGGAATCCAGCTAAAGGCCTGGACTCCATAGCAACATCCTACAGGAGTCCAGCTGAAGACTTACAGCCCATGAAGTGTCCTCCACAAGTCCAGTTGGAGACCTAGAGCCCAGGACAAAGTCTCATAGAAGTCTGTGCCAAGGATCTGCACTGGGAAGGCCCAAAGACCAGTGGTGGAAACCAGAAAGTCTGCACTAGTGGAATTAAGAATTTGTGCCAACAGGCTAAAGGATCTGCACTAAAGCCAAAAAGCAGTGCTCAAGGTAGGACCAGGGCTTCCCAGGAAAAACCACAACCATTCTCAGCAACAATGAGGTCCTGAGTTCCTCCAATAATGAGAACAGCTGAGTTCATATCAGGAAAACCAGTGTGACAAGCTTCTCCAGGAGAATCAACCGCACACCATCCTTCCCTCCAGTTCTCTTTTTTTTTTTTATGCTGTTGGCAAAGATCCTTAGGTGGTCCCTCTATACCCTGCACCACACTGATTCAGTTCAGCTGGGTGTTACAAATTGACCATTAATGAAACCACTACATATTCTAACTTATTTGTCTTGACTCAAGTAAGGTCCGCACTTGTGAAAATCAAATGAAATACTGTATAGAAACATATTTATGAACTGTAAAGCACCTTACAAAGTAATGTATCAACTATCAATTCTATGATGATAATTTTTTTAAATTTGGCATTGTTCTACCCTTTTCTGTTTTTCTGTTTTGTTTAATTCTCTTCTTTGAAAAAAAGAACAATATACAATATAACAACCATTGTTAAATTTCTTTCATTCTGTTTTGAAAACTTTTATTATTGTTTTGAGTTTGCTGTTGTTGTTTATGTCTTTTGCTTTTAGTTCTTTTCTGACTTTTCTCAATAAAATTTTTTAAAAAGTGAATATATAGTTATGGGTCACTTAGAACCCACTAAGAAAGAATATATAGTCAATTTCACAGTTAAAATTTCTGGGAATATTGTATTTAAAACATTGAGAGTGTGTATATTTAGACTAATTTCCTGTAATGAGATTTTTAAAACAGGAAGTTTCAACATATGGCAATTAACAAATGTGGTATACCACATTAACATAATAAAGGACTAAAAGCATATGATCATCTCAATAGATACAGAAAAATATTCAGCATTACTGAGTATCTTTTTGTGGTAAATACTCAACAAAGTAGGTATAGAAACATTCTACCTCAATACAATAAAAACCATTTATAACAATCCTATAGCTAATATCATACTCTACAGTGAAAACTTGAAATACTTTTCTTTAAATCAGGAATAGGACAAAAATTCCCGTTGAAACAACTTCTTTTCAACATAACACTAGAATTTTTCACCAGAATAATGTGTTTAAAAGGGGAAACACATTCAAATTGGAAAGGAAGGAAATTATCTGTTTATAGCTAGCACAATCTTAAATACAGAAAATTATAAAAGTTCTACACAAACTCTTAAAATGAATATATTCAGTAAAGTTACAGAATACAAAGTCAACATGGAAAAGTTACTGTGTTTCCATATGGCTTAGTTACTTTTATCTTGTTGCTGAGACAAAATACTTGATGCCCAAAATGAAGGAAGGAAAGGTTTATTTAGCTCACAGTTTCAGTCCATAAACAGCTGGCTCCAAGGCAGAGTGGCACATGGCAGAGGGCAGTAGTTCATGGTGGCAGAAAACAGCACAAGCAACAAGAGCAAAAAGGAAGGATCATGGAGAGAAGACTCTGTCCCTTATATTGTATATTGGCCATACCCACTTAGATGTGGCCCTGAAACCTATAATCCCAGAATTGGGCCATGAATCATTTACAAACTCTAGAAGCCCACCTCCATGACTGCATGAGGCTTTGGGGGAACATCCAGACTCAAACCATAACACTATATAATAATAATTAACTATTCAAAAGAGAAATCAGGGAAAATTCATTTTTAGTATCATGAAAAAAAATAGGAATTTAAACAATGAAGTAAGAGATTTCTACAATACAAACTACAAAATATTGATGAAATACATTGTAAAAAACACAAATACATGGAATAAATCTTGTATTCATAGATTAGAAAAACTAATATTGTTAAAAATGTTCATAGTGATAAATGTTATCTACATATTCAGTGCAATTGCTATCAAAATTCCAATGGTGTTTTTCACAGAAATAGAAAAAGAAATCCTAAAATTTTTATGAAACTATAAAAGATCCAAAAGATCTAAGTCAGTCTTGAGCAAGAAAAACACAATGGAAGTCATCAAATTTTCTGTTTTCAAGCTATATTAAAAAGCAGTAATAAAGCCAAGCATGGTGGCACATGCCTGTAATCACAGCACTTGGGAGGCTGAGGCAGGAGGATCACATCAAATTGAAGGCCAGCCTGGGTGACATAGTACAGGCCAACCTGAACTACATAGCAAGACCCTGTCTCCAAATAAATTAAGTTAAATTAAATTAGGCTTTATTAATAAAAACACTATGGTACTGGCATAAATACAGGCACATAGAAAAATGAAACAAAATAGAAGCCCAAGGAATAAATTCACCCATCTTAAGTACTTTCTGCAAAAAGTGTTAAGAATGTATAACAGGAAGAAGTTATGCTCTTTAATAAACAGCATTGGAAAAATTAGATATCTACATATAAATAATGAAACTGAACCTTCTCTTACACTATTCACAAATATCAGCACATAGTGAATTAGACTTACACATAAGAGTTAAAATCTTAAAACTTGTAGAAGAAAGCATAAGATTCATAGACATGAATCTTAGCAATGATTTTTTTTAATCTGACAAAAGCACAAATAATAAAAAATAAGCAACTAAGATACTTCAAACTAACAAGTTTAGGTACAGAAAAAGAAATAACAAAAATGAAAACCACCATACAGAATGTGAGTTAATATTTATAGAGCACATATCCAAAAGGAGTTAATATACAAAATGAATGATAAATCCATACATCTCAGAAGTGAAAAGAAATTAAAGATAGGCAAAAGACTTGAACAGACATTTTGTCAATGAAGACAATTGTCAACAGGTATACAAAAGGATGTTTAATATTTCTAATCATCAGAGAAATACAAATAAAAACCACAATGAGACATCACCTCACATCTATTGTTGGAATGGCTATTCCCAAAAAGAATAAAAAGAAAACAAGTGTTGGCAAGAATATAGAGAACTGGAAAACTTGGTATCTTCTTGATGGGAATGTAAACTACTACAACCCCTAGAGAAAATAGCATAAACTTTCCTCAAAAAGTTAAATGAGAACTACCATATGATCCAGGATTCCCTCTGTCAAGTATATACTGAAAGGAAATTAAATCAGTACTTTTAAGCTATATCCACCCTTCTATTCATTACATTATTGACAATTCTTAAGACATGTTGATGAATGAATTTGTTAGGAAAATGTGAATAGAATAAGAAAATATCAGCCTTTAAGAAAGGAGATACCAACCATGCACAGGCCACTGGGTGGAGAGTCAGACACCAGCCTTGTCCTGTGAGTTCGTGCCATTCATGGACTACAGGAGAAGAGAACAAGAAGTCAATGAGAAGTAAGCCCTCCCTCTGAGTCAGCATCATGTGCGGACCACTAGGATGGAGAGGCAGATGCCAGCCCCTTCTGACATGTGGGCTGGTAGACAAGAAGTGCTTCAGCCCCATAAGCAACTTGCTGATCTGGAGAAACATAGGCTGAAATGATGGCTATTGAGGTAGAATACAATTTAATGCTTCTACTATTTAGTGTTTCACTGACTTTGCAGGTCTGAAGCCGATGGTCTGATCATCTATTCAGAGGATACGAGTACGCAATGTAGCATCTATGAGGGATCTCCTTCTGAAGGTGGTAGCCATTGTTAATTCACTATTATTTTGTTTTGAAGTCCTGTATCATTTTCATGGTTTTGCTGGGTTGGATGTTTTATTTTGTATGATTTTATTATATCCAATGATACAGGCAGCTATTACAAAGACAACAAGATATAGTGTGGTAGGCATTTTGGATTTATTGTTATCTTGTTTTGAAGTTCTTTATTGAATTCATTGTTTTGTTTCTATTGGTTCTATTCCATTCTTTTTAAATTTTTACTATGTCTGAAGGTATAGGCAGCTATTTTGAAAACAAGAGGCATTATGGTAACCATTGTTGATTTCCTATTATCTTGTTTTGAAGTCCTGTATCACTTGCACTATTTTGTTTTGATTGGTTTATTCAGTTTTATTTTGCTTGCTTTTATTATCTTCAAAATAAAAAAAGACTAAAAAAAAAAAAAAGAAAGGAGATACTGTGATTTGTTTCAAAACCT
This sequence comes from Hydrochoerus hydrochaeris, assembly GCA_004027455.1. NCBI lineage: Eukaryota > Metazoa > Chordata > Mammalia > Rodentia > Hydrochaeridae > Hydrochoerus > Hydrochoerus hydrochaeris. Next base: position 199,638 of record PVLA01000434.1, on the reverse strand, counting down.
GGGAACAAAATAAGTCAGACAGAAAGATAAATATACGATCTTATATGTGGAATCTGAAAAAAGTCAAACTGAGAGTTTGAGAAAGAGGAAATATATTGGTCAGAGTTTAAACCTCAGTTATAGGATGAAGAGTATTGCAAACCTAATGTACCATCTGGTCAATAAAGCTAATAGCAACATGTTGTATAGTTTAGATTTGTTAAGAAAATAAATCACAAATACTCTTACTATACATATGCACACAAAAGATAACTAGGTGAGATGATGGACATATTAATTAGCTTGACTATAGACATAGCATTCTAATGTGATATAGACATAGCATTCTAAGATATACAATCCTAAATATATGGACATTTTGTCATCATAATTCAATAGAACTAGTATTTTTTTAAACTTAAGTGATTTTATCCCCTTTTTCTTGGGGGAAGACTATGAATGCTGAATTTTCTCACTTTTTCCTATCTGTAACTCAGTAGGTCTTACTAAAACTTACTATTTCTGTTTTCCTCATTCATACTACCATTCAGTGCTTGTATAATTCAGGATGGGAATTATCTTCCTGCTTTCCCCACCTCCATCTTCTTTCTCTTTTCTCATGCTGTCTTCACATATCACCAAAAATCCTTGATTTTACACATGTTACTTGAACAAGTTACTAATTTCTTCATACTTAATCTAATACGTGTAATGAGTCCTTTATAAATTGTGGATGAAACTAAAGTGTTATTTGTTTCCATTTACTTTTAATCCTTATAAAATGTATCATCAATCTATACTATTCTGATTCTTATAGCAAAAAGTCATTTGGATTCAGTGAAATTTCACCAGACATAAATGTCTTTTATCATCTGTATCCTGTCTGATATATCAACAGTTAAATTCTTCTCAATGTCTGTAAGGCTGAACTGTAGTAGATGTCTTCCTACATCTGTGCTTAATGTTTAAGGACTCTAACTTCTTCCCTCTCCAGTGTAGGTGTTCTTTAAAGTTTAACTTTTGACCTTATGTTCTCTCCTGTTTAAAGGTGTTTCCTCTGATAATTCATGCATTCTCATGAGTTCTAATCTCTTCTTAATGTTTAACTTCTTGCTTTATTTTCAAATTCCTCTCTTAAGTCCTCAAATCTAAACAAAAGTCATTCATCTGTTTCCAACTAATGAATATTTACTTATTTAAATTCTTATAATCACTTCAAGTTAAGCAATTCCTTCCTCAACTGATTCACTTTTATAATTTTACTATGTATTATCACTCATAACAGTAACCTCTCATGTCACCAAATTTTCTGATTTTTCTCTTTAAAAAAATCTGTCCTCCATTTCATTGTAATTTTGCTGTGTTTCTTGGGTATGTGGCTCTTGCTGGATTATTAGTACTACTGCCATATTAAATTCTCATAGTTTTTAAGAGATTCTTGAAATTACTATTGCATATGGTCTTTTTATCTCCATTCTTTAATCTGTGCTATTACCTAAAATAATACACTAAAACACTTAGTTAATCAGAATTTTCTCAATAAATTACAGTGGCTACTTATTTTTATTCTGTAGTAACGCCAAGTTACTGAGGCTAGTTAGGCAGGTACTTCACAATTGAAGAGCAATATTATGAGAAGATTAATCTGTCCATGCTTTGTAAGAATGGAGGGGGAACTGAAGTTCAGGAAATAATTATATTCTAGGCAAGGAATAAAGTATTATAGACCAGAGCAGTATGGTTCAGGATGAAAAAGAAACAACACATTTGAAAGAGTGATGTTGCCACATTGTGTTTCTAAGGTTTTATAAAAATTCCAAAAATGAGAAGTCTTTCAATATTTCAATATTATAGAAGATTTTTACTTTTATAATACCAATTTGTTAACTGTGTATATTACTACTAGAACACAGCATCATGAGACACATTTTAAACAGTGTATACATTCTATTAATTTATAAAATACATTATTTTCAAATAATATGTAAGCAAGTTATCCTTAACAATTAAAGAAAAGTCTTCTACTGTCACTAGTAAAAATTTGAAAGGAGTTTGTGTTGGAGGGAAAAACTCTTGGGAAGAATAAATTTTCTCTGTATATAACCACTCAAAGAATTTTTCCTTCTGGTCCTTCCTCTTCTATTTAGTATCTGTTGTAGAAGAGCATTCTCAGAATGTGTTCAAGTGCAGGGCCCTTTTAAATACATTTTCAGGTGTTATGGTTTTATCTTCATGTCCCCCAATGTCTCTTGTACTCATAGCTGTGGATTTTGGGAAACAATTGAATCAGGAGGGTGTGATAGTTATTAGTGGATTGGCTTATGGCTAACTGTTATATTGGGAAGTAAAGCATGGTCGGAAGAGGTGGGCCACTTGGAAACACGGTCTGAAAGGGTCTGTCTCACTCCTTGGTCTCTGTCTGCTTCCTGAATTTCATGCCATGAGCTGTTTCTCCTCTGCAGTGACCCTCTGTCACACCTACCTGCTTTGGAGCCAGGAGATTATGGACTAAAACCTGTACAAACTGTGAGTCAAATAAACTTTTCCTCCTTGGACACTACCTGACCTTGTGGGGTTTACAAACCTTTGGAACCGGCTTGTAGGAGGAGTTTGGGAAGGTTTAGAGATTCCTGCTGCAGAAGCAGCCCTAGAATTCTGTAAACAGACCTTGATGAGAAATTCTGTTCAGAACTGAGAAGACCAGAAGGTCTTAACAGTAATGCAAAAGATAAAGATATTGCAGAAGGATGAGATTAAGGGCAGAGAACTAAAAAAATCTGGTGGAAGAAATTTCAAGGAAGTCTAATGATAAGGTGGTGGCATGGCTACTACTGGGGTCTTTTAGCCAGATCTACCCTGAGAATCGAGAGCAAAAGACACAGCTGAATGTCTTTAAAAGTTTTGAGTTTCACCAAAAAGGAAGTTTTGGTAAAGTTGGAGTCTGCAAAATAGGGTAGATGAGAGCTTTGTTGCTAAGAAAAAGCCAAATACTGTAAAACAGGACAGTAGGGCAAGTATAAAACTCCCCCCAACCTTTGCAGGCAGAAGAATTTTGCTTATCAGAAGAGCCCCAGGGCCTCCTGATCAGAATGGTAGCAGCCTTGGAAAACAATTGATTCCTAGGGATAGAGTTTATCATGCTCAGCCACCAGGTACTCACAGGCCTCTGCAACCACCAGTAAGATTCAAAAGGTCTCACCTACTTCTGCAGCTGGTGTCAGACATTTGCAGTCATTATGTAGGTGCTGGCAAAAGTTGTAGTCAGGAAGGCTTCCACTCAGGTTTCAAAAGAAGTCCCAGGATGCCAAGCAGTGACCCCTAGTGTGTATGAAGCTCTGAGAGTGAAGCCAAAAGTGAAGTGGAGACCCCGGAAGGTTGGAGAAGCCAGGAACATGAATCATTCAAGGAAAGCTTCAAGGAGTGAGCAAATCCAGCCCATGGCAGAGGTCATGAGGGCTATAACCACCTGCAGTGTGATCGAGTTGGAGCCACCCATGCTCCTTGGAGTTCATATCTTGCAATAGGTTAGCCCAGGTGCTGCACGTGGAAGTAAAGGATTTAATGTTTTCTCTTCTGGATTTTGGTTTTGCTCTCTCTCATTCCCTTCTATCCTCTTATATTCCACTGTCTGTTGAAGTGGGACTATTTACCCTGTATCTTTATATGTCAGCAGTGTTTAACATTCTTTCTAATTTTTACAGTCTCATAGCTAAGATTTTGCCTTAAATCTCACTGAAGATTTTGGACTTCCCATCAGTGTTGAAACTGTTAGGACTTCGGCAACTCTTAGAAATTGGACTAAATGTATTTTGCATAAAGGAATGCACTTGAGTCTTTTCAGGGATAGGGTCAGAATGTTGTGGTTAATATCTGGGTGTTCCCCCAAAGCCTCACAGGCGGGGCTTTTGGGAGGTGATGAGACCATAAGTAAATTTATAGCTAAATGTAATATTGGGAGGGAAGCCTGGTCAGGTGAGATGTGTCCCTGGGTTCATGGTCTGGGAGGGTCTCGCTCTCTTTCCTGTTTCCATTAGTATCCCTCTGCTTTCTGACTGCCTTGCCATGATCTCTTTCTTTTCTTCTTTGCCTGTCTGCCATGCTGCCCTGCCTTAGAGTCAGTGGACTGTGGAATGAAACCTGTTCAAATTGTGAGCCAAAATAAACCTTTTCTTCTTTAAATTTTGGTTGTTGTACATTGTGTTTTAGGAACTAGAAAATAACTAACATCAAGAATTCTTAGAAATAAAACATACATGATTAACAGAGTTGTAAGTATGGTTCAACTTTGCCACAAGTTCCAAATTGTTCTTCTTTACATCGCAGACAAATTTTTCTAATATTTATGTAAATAGAACTACTGTACTACATTCAATTGGAGTTGCTTTTCTAGATTCCATTCAAATTAACCCTGCTTCAAGATCCATAATGAGAAAATCATCAAAATGAGTTAAATCAGCCATAAAATCACTCAATGACATACTATGTATGTATGTATATATATAGCATTTACATGTATATACACACATATGAAGGTGGTGCACATTACTGACTACCTGTTAGGTTTTCTATGGTGATTCAAAGATACTTTTTTAACTACTGTCCTCAAACCCCACATTACTGCTATCTTAGAATGAAGATAAAAGGAGTTACTTTGGGTTAACTATTCTTAGCAAGGGGAGATAGTCTCATGAATATTAACTCAGCAGCTATTCATAGGAGGGGCTTCAATTAGTGTCCATGGAAACAGACACTATCACCTTCTGCTATTCTTGACAAGGTATTCCATTTTGGAGATGCATAAATGGGACTATTTTTCTAATCTGTGTTTAATATTCATTATATAACATTCATAAAGGTTTCAAATGCTCTCAAGAATGGAAGATATCTTTACCACTGTCTTTCTTAAGGATGAAACTTACTCATAGTATCCAACTTGTAGGAGAATATGTCTAATAACTAGAAAATTATTCCATTTGAGGTAGCCTGTTCTAAATAAAGTGTTCTATGCATCACATTGTATGTATTTACAATTTCCCCATAAATGTTTCCTTGGTTATGTTGGAAACAGTATAATATATGCATAGGTAAGATAGACATGCAGGTAGATATTATGTTATATATATATTATAAATATATATATATCTATGAGCCCAAACATACCTTTTGTGATTATTTTCTCCAGACTAAATCTTTCAAACTACATGCATGTCTCTAAATTATTATGTTCTTGTCCTCTGAATGTGTTCTAAAATTTCATGTCTTTCTCTTAAAATACAATGTCCAGAACTAACCACATTATAATGAGGGTGAACTGATCAGAATAGAGCAGTTCTGTAACTATCTGAAATGTTTGATTACAAATAAGTAATTTTAAATAAATTACCAGTTGATTTACATTCAAAACTTTTGTCAGTGAATGGCTATTTATATTCATAAAGCTCTTCAAAATAAATTTTATTTATTATTCCACAATAATCTTGAAGTTTTGTATTTCTAAACTGAAAAAATGCCTACATACTTCAGTTTTACAAATCATGGATGATATTAAAGCTAATTATGCATAACATATGAAATGAAATAACTGGTAGAGTGTAGTAACAGTTATGTAGTCTCTTGGTTACTCTATAATCTCTAAGACTTTTAAATCAGGATATGTTCTGAAGCTTGCTAATAAGATTTTCTATTATGATAAGTGTCATATAATCACAAAGGATTTGTGGATTTACACATTTTGTGGAACAGATCATGAACTAACTTTCCATGATGAGGAAGGTGTGTCAGTCCATGAACTGCAACTAAGAAATATTATTTCAAATATTCACAGATCAAATCTGTCAGACTTGTATGGATTCAGTTGATGAGGCAGTAATGACAAAAGATTATTTCTTTATTCTCTCAAGCATTACTTCCCTTAGTAAAGGCAGTTCTACATTTTAATTAGTTTTTCATCCATAAAAATATATGCTAAGATAGTTCTTTAAAATATCACAAAACTGAGAAATAAATAACTCATAATTAAAAACAACCGAAGAAAAAATAAATCTAAGAAATATTTCAGGGACACTAAGCCTACAGAAAAGATCCAAAACTCAAAGCAACCAAATTAATACATATACAAAGTTTAGTTTTTATTCATTTCCTTGCAAAGTTGAGCTTTAGAGACTGGCCAAACATATTTAGCTTGTTTTTTGCTATGTGCTAACTTACTATATTCTTTTATCCTAGTTTTCATTCTATATTGTTTCACTGTTTTATACTTATGGATCAGTAACTTTTTCTAGATCATTTTCATTTTTACTTATTTCACATGGTCTTGTTGAAGAATAGGTGGAGTAGAAACAAATCAAAACAAATATGATAATCAATAGGGTCATTATAGGCCCTCAGTAGTCAGCCAATATCTTTTTAAGGATGTCTTTCTGTAACTCAAACAAGTGCTACTTTAGGATATACATCAGTATATACTCGGTCAGACCAATTTGCCTGATGTGGTGTCTCATAATAAAATCAAGCATGTATTTATCTTCATTCCTCTAAAACAGGGTTCTCCATTTGACCTAGTTACTAAAACCTTGTAAAACATAAATCATGATGACTTTGTCCCATGTCTTCTTAAAAGGTTGAGGCTGCAATAGTAGATGGTACATGTGATACATACTAGACTCATCTTCTTTGGAAGAGCAGTAAAATCCATATGGACCAAAACCTACTGTTGACTTGTTTCCTTTCACTGCATATGTTCAACTTCTGTCCTTTTTTCACTTCTAAAACCTTAATGTAAACTCCATTGGTTTGATTCACTTTCTCTGATACAGATTTGTGGTGCTTCCTGTTGTGCTGATATAGATAAGTGTAAGACTCTTGAGATATAGAGAAGTGTAAGACTCTTCTGAGAATGAATTTACCCCTGAGAGTATGGTAGTGTTGGAGACATCAGCTTCACACAATCTGCTTTTCATGGTATGGTACACAGTACAGGCATTTTTTTTAAAGTCAGAAATAAAGACATTGACAATTTTATATCTAGATTTAAAATGCATTATAAATGACAATGCACTTTAATTCTAGCAGACTTTTCTCTTTGATTTTAAAAGTTATTGGTTTATTTTATAATGGTACCAATTTACCTATACTTGGCGCTCCACAATAAATGTATGCTTTGGAGTATTAATTTAGAGAAGGGTAAAAATAGGGAGAGAAAAAAACAAGTAAACATAATTTTTTAATCAATATTCACATCTTACCTTTTTAAACAATAAAGTAGAACTTAGAACAAGGCAAAATGTGGCAAACGCTGAAATCATGAGCTGTGCGAGCACAAAGAAGGGACATATTAATTTCAGCTAGGAGAAATCCATGTGACTAAAATGCTTCTTCTTAGCGTTGTGCATGCAGTAAACTAAAGTGCTGTGAGAGGTTGGTGTTCCTGGCTCTACACTGTACTTACAGTACTGCTGAGTCTACCATTTTAATTTATAGAGGAATGCTCAAACGTATTCATCTTACTCCTGAAAGCACTTTGTTTCCATTTATGTAGATGTATCAGAGAAAACTGAGAGAGAGAGAGAGAGAGAGAGAGAGAGAGAGAGAGAGAGAGAGAGAGAGAACTATGTGCATTGGCCATTTAACAAGGATAAACATGAGCCCGGATATATAGTCAACTTTCATTTCATGTAATGATAGTACATGTGCACTCAATAAAAGATCTTAATATTATTTTAAAGATTAAGACTTTATTTCCTTATTATATCTAAATACAACAAAAACTCAGATAAGTCTAGCACTGCTGTTGTTTGGAAATCTGAGCTTTTGAATATTGATTTAGCACAGCTTCACTTTGAATGATTAGCTATCATACCATTAATTTTAATTTCTAAATAATTAAAATTAGGGATGATGATGTGGATAAAGCATGTGTCTAGCATGCATGATATTCAATTTCCAGTACTCCCCAAATTTAAAGTTATATAATGTTGTGTCCTTATAATATAGTCTTGCTGGACTAGATATCACGTGCCTGTGATCCCAGCATTCAGGAAGCTGAAGCAGGAGGATTACTGTGAGTTTGAGGCCAGCTTGAGCTACACTGGCCTAAACCACATAGTGAGGCTGTTTCAAAACAAAAAAAAAACAATGGCACAAACACACACACACACACACGCACGCACGCACGCACACGCACACACACACACACACATTCTATGACCATAACTATTACAGTAAAAGTGCTTGTAGCTATATGGTCTCCTATAGGTAAGATAATTATATTTCTTTTATTTAAAAATATGGCAGTTCCAATGTTCATAACCTCAATAATTCTCTTTGGTACCTGTGTCTTCAAATAAAGAATGGAAAACAAAATAGAACAGTTGTGTAAATGCTGCCTAATATTGTCACAGCATGATTTTCCAGTCAGATTTATAGGTAACATAATTGTCTTATATCTATTTTCTATTATTTCTATTGTCTTTTATCTTATTTTCTCTACTTGCAAACACTATATAACAAAACCATTTTATCTAACTTTTAATTTGTCGATTTTTATTTTTATATGTTTTCTTTGAGATATGCATGTATTTTTCTGTAATTGTGAGGTTTCCAATAATCTAGTATGTATGATTAAACTCCTTGTTTACAAACTAAAAGTTTTTGTGTCTCAGCTCAGTGCATTATAAAGTTGTAAAATCATTCTTACAATTATTAATAGATCACAGTCAGGGCCATCTGCTCTTCTTATTTTCTATTATGACTTTTCACTTCTGCTAAGTGGATGCCATCCAGGTATATTTCACACTTTTTCTTTGACTCCAGGGTGAAAAGTTACAGTTATTAAAAGATGAAAGCACAAGCAAATATTTCTAATATACCAATTATTTTTCTGTCATTAAAAATACCTGAATCAAGATCATTATTAAGCAGAATTTGATCCAGTTTGTCATAGGCTGATTATAACTTCAGGGATGTAGAGTATAGCTAACACAGATAATATGTTTTAATAACATCTGTTTTAACTGATGATTCTCTTATCAGTGTATTAATATACATGGCCTTCAAATCCAAAAAGAGTAGTCCCTTACCCTGAGCTTGGACTGTTAATACTGACCTCATGCTGCAGGGTTCTTTAACTATATCAATATGATAAACAAATCTTTGAGAAATAGTGTAATATTTTAAACAATGATAATATGATTAAACTTCCTGAGTTAATTTTATTTTTTTGAACTGACTTTCATTGGTTTGGGTATCATGTAATAATGGGTGACAAGTTTTTACTTACTGAAAATTAATAAGCATTTATTCTGGGTACTTGTACATGTTAACTCATTTAATAGTCATAACTCTACGAGGTAGATACTATTTTTAGTACATGTTAGAGATGAGAAGAATGGGCACAATTTGAATACTTTCTCAAAGTCACAGAGTTTAGACAACAATTGAAACAGTTTGATTTCAGAAATAGTCCTTACGTTCTACAAAACAAAATAAATTAGATAGTTAATAGAGATAGAGACAATATATGTGTAATGAATAATCCAGCGTTTTCATTTCTCAACAAGAAAAAATGGGTACAGTTGCACAATTTACTGCTACGATTACCATTTTCATGAAGAGGAATCACTTTTTTTTTTTTCTAAATCAGTACCGGGGATCGAACTCACGACGCTTATGCCTGCTGAGCTAAATCCCCAGCCCAAGAGGAATCATTTTACCCATTCTTTACTTTCTCACCAAAGAAAAACATCAACACATAATCATTGTCAACTCTTTCCAGTATTATATAATTTGAGTTATGGCCTGTTGTTAACTGTTTTATTATGCTGACAGCAATATGAGACTAAAGATTTGAGTGATGGCTCAGAGTTTAAAAAATTCCTATTTCCTGCATCCCAAGATTCATCAGTTTTTTAATGAAACACATTATTTCTCTATGATTTCTTTTCATGAAACAAGGACTTACCTGTGCTCAAATTTTTTGAGTATAAAGAAGCTCCCTGTGTGATCTTTGATTGTAGGTCAATGTAATTTATAGTTTCAATTGCCCACAGACAAAATTAGTAGATAATCTGATGCTGTCCCCTGGGCTCTAGCAAATTTATGGAAATACAGAATGAATGTGAATTAAAATACTCTTAAAATAGTAAATTGGAATCTTTAGGCTCATGAGTAATTTCTTTGATGATGTTTACTTAATTGTTATTTTACTGTACCTGTTCAAGATATGATGAGTCATCTATCTTTAGAACAATTAATTTTGGTCTATTTGCATATGTGGAAAATAACTAGGGAAAACAAAACTGCTAGCTGATAATTAGGCCTATACAGTTTTCCCTGATGTGAAATAGAAATGTAATTATATTGCATAATTACTTGGAATTTTCTATATGTAGATAAAGCATTGAAATGCAGATAGTTTGATGGTATGCTGGCTCTACAGACCCCAATTTGTAGTGTTTGCCATTTGTATAAGGATGCTCATAGGTTGATGTTAAGATTCCAGTAGTTTAATAATGCTCAAAAAAAATCTTGAAAATTTATTTACTTTTCCCCATCCTGATTATCTTTTTTTATTTTTATTTTTTGTAAAATCACTACATCTGTGATATATCATTATTACATTCATCTTGGGGAACTAGTATATACACCTGGCATCTTAATCATTTTTATGAATCAACTCATATACAACTGAATGTGTGATTCTATGACTTACTTGTTCCATTGATGATAAATGCAGTAGACTAATTGCATTAATGGCTTCACACCTAATATATCCACATTCTCTGCTCTATAGCCTTATAGTATCCTCCCACTGAATACATGGGCTCAGCTAAATGACTTCCTTTGACCAACAGGATATTAGCTGCTATGGCATAAATGGAAGATTGAAAAAAATCCTCTATATTTTTAATTTTTCTCTTGAAATTCTGCCATTACTATGAAAACATATCCAAAATACAGAGCCAAATTGCCTGTCATTACAATTAATATCATCCTGAATCAGTCAATAGCCAGCCAATTTCAAGATCCTAGCTAGACTCTACCTGACCTACTGCTGAATGCAGACACATAAGCAAGACCAGCTAAAGTCAGCCAAGTGTAGCCCAAGTAGGGTAAGCTACACACCATGTGAAGTAAATACATTTTAAAAATTACTATTTATTGAAGTTTTGTGATTTTTATGTAAGATTATTCTGTCAATAGAAACTGATACAACAGTATTATTATTTGGCAGGAGATAATGTGATTTTTGAGATGAGAAGCTTTGAGAGTCAGTTAACTGTAGATTTGAACCTGAGATCTACTTCTTAAAAGTACCTGGTCCTAAAAAAAGTGTACTTAACTGCTCTGTGCCTAAGTTTTGTTCAGACTTAAATTGTAGACAACTGATCTTGCAAAGCCACTGTGTGTGTGCCTGCATGTGTGTGCCTGTGTGCGTGTGTGTATGTATGTCCCTCTGGAAAGCAGAATGATGCTTAAACTTAGCAAGAGGGAGTGCTTAAGAAGGGAGCAAAGAATGGAGTCACATGAGTGGGCGAGGCACATACTCTGACATCAGACTGGCACATTCTTTGAACTAGTTACTTAATCTGTGTCTCAGTTTCCAGTCCTATAGTGTGGGGGTAGTAATTGGATATATCTTGCATACTTGTGTAACAGTTGAGTTAATAGATGTAAAACATGCATAAAATTACCTGGTACAAAATAGATATTATGTGTTTGTAGTTATTATCTCTATATGTCAGCAGATGAAGATTTCCTCCTCCAAAACAAAAGCCAGCTGCTTCAGTCAAGAATATAGTAGCTCATGTGCTGTGTTGAAAAATGTTAAACTCCAGCACGAGTGCCCCAAATTACTATTTCTCAATTTTAAATTATGTCCACATTTCATGAATTACTATAGTCAGAAAATGGACAAACATAATGGAACAGGATATTTATTCAGTCTATCTGAATGTACAACATATAAATCGGTTGTGCAGTGACCTACTTGGATCATTAAGAGAACTAACTAAATGATATCCTGTGTGAGCAGGTGGCCATTTGGCTGTAAGTAGGCACAGCCCTTGGGATGACCTACTTGGGATCAGTATTCAAAAGGGCATATTTCACTTGTCCTAGGGTACTGTGATAATATTTTAAAATATGTTTAAATAACTGTGATTCTTTATTTAATAGTTACAGGTATTACAGAATGAAATGCATATAATCCCAGTGGAGATGGCCCTATTTTTTTTTTAACATTTCTCTGTTGCTTAGTGATTCTGAAGTAATTATGGGTGAGAATAATTTGATTTGAAGTTTTAAATGTAATAAAAGTTTAAAAATACCATATAGAACAAAATCCAATTTGGTGACATTTTATAAAATACTATGAGATTTACAATGCAATGTTGACTTTTATTCTGGGCTAATAAGAAACACAGGTTGCACCTATGATCTGTTTTTATTTCTTTCTTATTTAGAAATTATTAATATGCTTTGAGTGTTTAGAGCTTTCTTTTTTTATTTTTTCTTTTTCTTTTCTTTCTTTCTTTTTTTTTTTTTTTTGTACCGGGGATCAAACTTGTGGCTGTGCGCTTGCAAGGCAGGCACTTACGCCACTGAGCTAAATCCCCAACCCGAGTTTATAGCTTTCTAACCAGTGTGTTATTCTTGAATCTCCAATGTTGTTATTCCAATCACATTATTATCATTGATCAAGTTTAGTCATAAAAATACGAGATTAATTCCTTGTCATTATTGGTTTATCACCATAATCAAAATTTATTCTGAAACCAGTTCTCAACATTTTGTTCTAATGAGCACAAATACCTTAGATAATAAAAACCATACTTAAAATAAAACATAAGCAGCTTTTGGAGGGCTGGATCTGTTAGGTATAGTCAATATGACACATATGTGTATGACTTATGTGACTCAGTTATGTAATTTATATGAAGTTTCTTTGAATGTACTAGGGACTTGACAGACATAGTTAGAATTAAGAAAATTACTTACTTTGTTTTGTCTGTCATGGGAAAGTGTGAGTAAATGCATATGATGTCAGAGTTTAATAACTTTCTAGGAGCATATATTTTCTGAATAGGCACAATTCTGCCCTTGCCCTCCCCCTAAACCATCTTTGTTTTCCTATTTTCATTTCTTTGTATTCCTCTGTCTGCAAACCCTGTCCTATTTTCACTATGGAGGACTTATGTACATGATTGGTTCAAGAAGTATAGTTGTATATAAAAAGCTTTGTGAAAGGTGTACTCTTATGCCACATCAACGTGGATTTTTCTGAAGAGGTGCCATCTGACACAAGAGGGCTTTTTATGCGTTGGTGTCTCAATAATAAACTCACTGCTTAGTTGTTGTCATCATAGACATAGATAACAATCACCATTGATTGTTATTGCATTAATAAAGACAAAAGATATCAACAGGGAGCAGAATTAATGTCCATATTAAATGACTTGCTGCTTCCCATTTCTTCCACTTCCACCCAGGACAAAATATTTATCACTTCATTGTGATTAGAAATAGAAACTGAAATAATTGGTGATTTACATGGGAAAATAGGGGCCTACTGAGAAATCATAAAATTTATGCACTGAAAAATTGACTGAAAGCAAGTCTTTCATATTTAGATAGAAATGGACCCATAGATATTTGCGTTAACTGTTTTTCAGCAGTGTTTTAAAAGTAATCAGCAGACGGGATTATCTTGTCAACAAATAAAACCAGATAATTTGAAATTCACATATAGGGAAAAAATGGAATGCCAGCCCACGCCTCATAATATATAAAAATTCAATAAAAATGAATGAAAAACTGTTAGATAAATAGAAACAAAAGCCACTGAGTAGGAGCAAATTATTTAAAATACATATACCTGATAGAGAACTTGCATCAAAAATATATGTGAGTCTAAAAATACAATAGTGAGGTAGCAAATAAATAAGTATATATAAAACAAAAAAACCAACCATGTTCAACATCATTAGTTGTTACGTAAATGCAAACTCAAAGAATGAATTACCCCTCCACATATATTAGAATGGATAAAATTAAAGACTATATGTACTCAGTGTTGGCAAATTATAAAACACTATGTATGACATATTATAAACAGTATGCATTTTATAAAATGGTAGAATATCTTTTGAGATTTCACCATCTATAAACTACATGATCCAAACTACCACTTTATTTCTCTTATTTATCCAAGAGGGGAAAAAAAATAAATGCCTATGTAAAGATTTGTAAGTAATGTTCACAGCAGCATTTGTAATAGTTCAAACTGAAACAACACAAATATTTATCAAATGGTTAATAGATAAATGATCTCTGACATTCTGTAAAATGGGTTCAGCAATATAAGGAATGAATTATTGATACAATAATATTAGTGAATCACAAAATAATTCTGTAGAGTGAAAGAAAATAGACAAAAGAGTGCCTACTGATTTCATTTATATATTATATGTAAATTACAAACAAATATATAGTGAGGGAAATCATGTCACTGATTTCCTGTGGGTGGAATGACAGTAGGATGGGAGAGGGAGGACAGGGAGAAGAATAAGGAGGGGGGGATTATGGAGGAGCAAAAGAAAGCTACTGTGAGTGATGACTATTCATTACTTTGATTGAATTACTGATTCATGTGTTATAAATACATGGATAAAATTATCAAATTGTATACTTAAAATATTTACATTTATTATGTATCAATTATACTTCAAAAATAGAATTTTGACCTTGTCAAATTTATTATTTTACACCAGAAATGTTATTTGTAGTAGATACATATTGATTTGAGTGTATCAGTAGATACCAGTTATAGAATACCTCAGGTTTGGAAGATGATAGTGATAAATAAGTTCTCTCTAAAATTTATTACCCAAGAATAATTTTTATTTGAGAAAAATTTATCTTATTTTTGTTAAGGAAGTAAAATGTTGACTAGAGAGCAATTTGCTTAAACAAAATGACTTTTTCAGATGTTTTGACTTTTTTCTACTGTAGTACACAATGTTAAATGGAATAAATTTAAATATTATCTAAACTGATGCTAATGCTTAAATTTGCATTTCAATTCTTAACAAGTTTATGAGCATAATGCAGACCTCTGGACACCTGGGAAGATTTATGAATAAACCTAACTTAGCAAGCAAAATTAAATTTGAAACAAATGAGGCTGGGTCTTGACCAACTTACTTAGATTTAGTTATTAAATGCAGAGACCCACTACAATGGTATTAATAGTAACTCAATCTACAGAAATTAATCGTAAAATAGGAAAGAGTTTGAGTCCCATTGGAGAAAGCTAAATGTGTAAATTTGTATTTAGCTGACAAGCAAACTCTGGGCAGAGACTAAGTTACTTGAGTCTTTCCTGTAGTCAATTTTAAGAACACCTTCTCATCTATCTCCTTGAGCACTGAAAGTTGTTTTTTATTTTTATTTCATAAGGTATGTGAAAGAAAGGGAAAAAACCAAATTGCTAAAAGCATGTCATTTGCAGATTTCCCACAACGATTTGTCAAGATGGCCCATTATCATGCCATTACCAATGCCCTGTTACACTGGTAATAATATATTATATATCCAAGAGAATGAGTAGTTAACAAAGTTACTAAATTCTTTCCACTGACATTTTATGTAATTTACTTTTAAGTTGAAATTCTGGAATAAAAATGGATGCCTAATAAGTAATAGGTACACATGAGGTATGAGACATGACAATAAGTACTTTCTGTTATTTAAATTTAATCCTCACAAGATCAGCAAAGTCTATATTGTCCATTTGTCTTCATTTTACAGAGAAGAAACCCAGCACAGAAAAGATAAGTGATTTGCTCTAGGTCATGCTGCTGGTGTCTCAGAGAGCTATCAATCAAACCCAAAGCTGTGACTTTAAACCACATACATTTTGCACTTGATTCTTCATTTCCTCTATTTTGTTACTACCCTTTGATAACTTGGGTTACTCAAGGATAAATACACAAATGAGTATCTATCAAGGGTATTTTTGAATTGTGAACAGAAAACCACAAGCATATCAATAATCTGAGTTGAGAAAGTTGTGAAATATCAAAAGGAAACCACAGGAGTCATGTGATTGGAAGTTGGCTTTTTAAAAATTTCATTCATTTTGGGGGCAACTTCTTTTCTTTGGACATTGATTTTTTTAAAAAGGACAGAAAAATATCCCTAAAATGTTTTTCTGAATGTTTAATAAGATGATACATATTAAATCTTTAGCCCTTGTGCTGTATATTGCAATATGGCAACATATAGCATCAGCATTATTCTTATAATAAAATAAAAGAAGTGAAACTAAGAAAGATATGCATATTCTACTCCTAGGTTCATACCAAAAGGAAATGAGAAAATAGATCCACATAAAAACTTGTACACCAAGAAATGGAAATAACCAAAATATCCTTCAACTGACGAATGGATAAATAAAATGTAGTATATCCAACAGTGGAATATTGTACACACATCAATAAAAATTAGTGATGTACTAATTTTCATACTTCAGAATGAATGAAACTTCGATACTTTATACTAAAACAAATCTGTGGAAACAGAAAATACATGAGTGTTTACTAAGCTCGGAGAACAGGCATAGGTGTATTACAGAATCAACAGTTACTCCTAATGAGTATGACTTTCTGTGTTCTGATTGTTAGGGGAACAAAAATTTAGAATGTATTGACAGTTGAACAATTCTATGAATATACTTTAAAACACATTTTTTGTACACTTTAAAAGTGAATCACCACTGTGAAACCCTGTCTCAAAAAAGGTGCATTATATACTATATGATCGATATCTCAATAAATCTGTTTTTAAAAAATAATTATACATACAAGGTATATATGATCACCCTAGGTCACATGACTTAAAAGATTAAGCGACTACTTTAAAAAGTGAAAACCAAAATGAAGCAAACAAGGCTATATGTCAAGTTGGTGATTTATTCACACAAAGAAGAAACCTCAGAAATTTGAATATACATGCCTACAAGATATATCTTTAAAACAAAAAAAGTAAAACTAAAACATACTTAGTAGTTATATATATGTTGTATTTTAGAATGTATATGTATTAGGTTCTCATGTAATTCATTAAATTACTTATTCACTTTATCCATAAGTAATTATATTAATATTTCTAGGAATTCTTATATCCAAGTAAGTAAAATAAATACAAACATTGATAGCAAGCCAGTTAAAAAAATCTTTATTTTTAAATTTCAATTTTTTTATTGCAGTGTAAATTCGTGGTGTAGTTTGCTTTTTTAAAAAATAAATATCTAGGTTCTAGATTTATCTGTCAAAAATTACTGGAGGCAGTTTCAACACAGTGGCAATCTGATCAAGCTCTGAATACCCTTTCTCACTAAAAGGAAACAAAGATTCCTGGAGAAATAACTAATGCCACTCTCTGGCAGAAAATGTGCCAGATTAGCCTAGAACATTTTATTACTCTAGAAAGCAGAGAAGTGATCCAAGGCCATGGTACTGTTGTCACAAGACTCAGGGTATGCTGAAAAGGATATTTTAGGCCAAAGATAGGCCTTTGTACACTGAAAGAATTATGACTCCAGTGAATTGAAGCAAGTTCATTAAAATGCATGAATTCAAAACAAAACTTCTTGGTCAGCTTTAAAATTTGCTGTTATGGTTTGAGTGTAGAATGTTGCCAAAAGGGTTGAGTGTTGAAGACTTGGTGCCAGATGCAGAAAATGGAGTTTCAAATCCCAGATGTGGTTTGGAAGGTGACTGGATAACAAGGGCTATAATTTCAGCAGTGGAAGCATCATCCATTGATGGTTTCATCATTTGATGACATTTTTGGGAGGTGGTGAAAACGTAGGCGGCAAAGCCCAACTGAAAGAAATGTCACAGAGTTCTACCCTTGGGAACTATATCTTGTCATCAGCCCCTCATTTTCTCTCTCTCACTTGTCTCTGCTTCTTGGCTTTTGTGAGATGAGTAGGGTTTGGTATGCCTGTCTGCTGTGATGTTTCTGCCTTGCCACAGGCTTAGAAGGCACCTGATTGTGAAAAGAAACCTCTGAAATTTTTAGTCAAACTAAGTCTTTCCTTCTTTATATGGTTATTCTCAGACATTTTGTGACAAGCAAAGGAAATTAATACAATGGCAGAGCATCAAATTGTTATTCTGGAAACTAGAAAATAAAAGGGAAGAAAATCAAGTGTTTATTTATCTTTGGCTATATAAGCTGTGTGACCAGTCAATCCAAAATCCTTAATAGAAGAAATTCAGCTAATAAACAGAAAGGCAGACTCAGAAAATAATGTTTACAACTCCTGGTGAAAGAAAGCGTTTTGACTACTAAAACAATTAACAGAGAGATTCCTGGGGAATTTCATCCTGGGGAGACAGTCTGACAGCATCTAAACCAACTGATAAATGTTTAGTCAAAAAAGACAGGCATTTTGTGCCTCTGGTTGTTTTGTGGTCAAAACTATACAGTACTACCTCTGATGTACTCATGACAAGAAAACTGAATCTGAGCCCAATTAGGAATCAGTTGTTCTTTAGGAAATACAACTGATGGGGGAACATGTTAAACAAGAATTCCATGAACAAAGTTCAGAATGAGTAAAATTCAAATGAACAAATTTCTTTAACAATAAATGTTAAGTAATACAGAGGGTAAAATGTTTTGTTACTGTTTTAAAAATGTATGAGACATTTTTCAACTTAATGTACTTTGTAAATCCTGTTTGGATTCTGATTGTGAAAATTGCAGGAAACCATAGTGATCCAGAGAGGAACTGTTTCCTGAAGTGAGGTATTTGGGCATTGAGAAGCTTTTGTTTCCCCTTTATTAGGTTCTTGAACAGCCGATTCAGCTACCTTTTTGGAGAGACAGAAGAATAAATGCACAGCCAGCCATCTAACTGTTCCAGTCATTCCAGCTGAGCTGCCAGCTATGTCAGTGAAGCTACCTTAAACGTTAAAGCTCTAGCTATACCAGTGCTACATTGCAGCCCAGGTCCACCTGATCCTTCAGCTGAATGAGTCCAACCACAGGGAGGACCAGAGCTGATGCCACATGGAGAAGAATCACTTGGATGAAGCCTAGATGAATTCCTGAAGAAACATAATAGTCATTGCTTTAAGTCACTAACTGGGGACTGTTTTGCCATTTTGCGATCAATAGATATCTTGATGTACACAATATTAAAACCAGGTTTACACTTAGCTTCTAAAGTCTTCATACTTGAGAGCTTAATTTGAAAAACAAAAAATGGCCAAAAAAGTCTCCAAGGGACACAGAATATATTTATAATAAGAGTTACTTACAGCCTGGTAGCCAGGAAATTATTAAACTCTTTTCCTCTAGTCCCTGGGGTTTCCCTTTCCTTAGCTTCTCAGAGTAAATGTTAGTTTTATGCACTTCCAGATAGAAGAGACTATGATCGGAGAAGACGTAATCACAACTGCTCCAGAGAAAAAGCACACGTTGTAACAATCAAATAACCAGTAGAACTTCTATGCTGACATAAAACCTGAATTAGTAGTGTCTTCTCAAATTACTCCTAATAGTTTCAGGCTGCTAATTCATTCTTAGGACTCATGCTCAAGACTGATTAAAATAAACAGAAAGCTAAAATACAAAGAGTTGAAGTATTTTGATTTTCCCAAGGAAATAAAAGCTGATGTTGTGAAGCTCCATTTGCTCTGTGCGGACACTCTATAGCCATTTCTGAATGGAATGACTGGGTTTTTTCCCCCCTAGAATTGCAGATTTTTACATTAAGATCTAACTAGTATTATGTTGGATTTGTCATAAATGGCTTTTATCAGTTTGAAGTAAGGTCCTTCTATACACATTTTCAACAAGATTTCTATCATGAATTGGTGCTGGATTTTGTTAAAAGCGTTTTGCACCTATTAAAATGACCACGTGTTTGTTTTTTTTTTATCTTTCTAATTATGTGTTGTACTACATTTACCTCCTTACATACATTGTACCCTGCTTACATTTCTGGGATAAAGCCAGCTTGGTTATGATACTGTTTGCAAGCATCTTACTGTGAATTTTTGCACCTGTATTCATTAACAATATTGATTTGTAGTTTTTCTGTCTTTCTCTTCTCCCCTCACCTCCCCTCGCCTCCCTTTGACCCCTCCCACCTCTACCCCCGCCGCCTCACCCAGCATAACCCCTCTCTTCTTTTCCTTTCCTCTCCTTCCCTTCCCTTCCCTTCTTTGCTATTTAGCTAAATTTGGTTATTAATGATATATTGAATTCTTTCTTTCCTATATGTATCCTTTTTATGTCTTTTCCTTGCCTAGTTACTTAGACTACCATTTTAAGTGCTATATTTAACAGGAATGGTCATAATGGACAACTTTGTCGTGCTCCTGATTTTAGAGAAGAAAGATTTCAGCTTTTCTCTATTTAATATGATGTTGGCAGTAGGTGTGCCACAAATGGCTTTCATCAGATTGACTTAAAATTCTTTAGGGGTTTTTGTTTTGTGTTTGTTTGTTTGTTTGTTTGTTTTCCTGAGAACCAAACTCAGGACCTTGCACTTTCCAGGTCAGCACTTATATTGCTGATCTACATCCCCAGCCCTGGGGTTCATTTTTATCCTGAGTTGACTGGAGTTTGCCAAAGTGTTTTCTTTTTTTTAATCTGTTGAGATAATCATGTGATTTTTGTCTTTGCTTCTCTTTATGTTTATTATTTGATTTGAGTATTTGAATTCTTTTGCATTACTGAGATGAAGCCTACTTGGTCATGATATATGATATTTTTAATAATCTATTGCATTGTTTGTCAATATCTTTTAGAGAATTGTTGCAAGTGTGTTCATTAATGAGATTGACCTATAGTTTTGTGTTTTAGTTGGGTCTTCTTGTAGTCAGGGGTTGTGAGAACAATTAAAATCAGTACATGGAATTTATATTATTTTATGATAATCACCCAGAGTTAACAAAAGAAAGTGCAGGAAATCTATCCATAATACTAAAGACATAGAATATTCATCCAAGGGCCTTAATCCCACAGCAATGTCCCACATGAGTCCAAATGAAAAAGTAGAGCCCATGACAATGCCTCCTGTGAGTCGAACTGGAGGTCTAGAGCTCACGAGAAGGATTCACGCCAGTCTCTTTTACGGATCTGTGCTGGGAAGGTCCAAAGGTCAGTGGTGGGAGCTAGAAAGTCTATGCCAGCAGGGTGAAGGAGCTGTGCTGGTAGGTTGAGGGTTCTACACTGGAACCAAGAAGTCACACTAAAACAAAGACCAGGGCTGTCTGGAAAAGCACCACAGCCATCCTCAGCAACACAGAGGTCCCGAGCTCCTCCAACGATAAGCACATTTGAGTACATGTCAGGAAGCCAGGGTGACGAGTTCATCCTGGACATTAAGTGGCACAGGTTCCCCCTCCAGAGCCAGGAAGCAATGCTTGATGTGAGGACCAGAGCTTCTCCAGGAGAACCAACAACTCAAACAGCAAAATGTAGAAGAACTCACAACACCTCACTTTTCCTTCTCCACATCTCTATTTATGCTGGCAACTTTCCTCAGGTGGAACATCTACACTCAGAACTATGGTGATTTAATTCAACTGGCATTAAGTTGACCATCAATTTTTAATCCATAACAGGTCTTTATCTAGATATGTATGAATTACAATTTCTTTCTTTTAGGACTTGAGAAACTTCACTCCAAGCCTTCCTGTACTTTAGGGTTTGTGCTGAGACTGCTGCTGCTATTTTGATAAGATGCCCTTATAAATTACTTGATTTTTTTCTCTAATGACTTTAGTGTTCACTCTTTGTTCTGAATTTTTAGCATCTTGACCGTGATGTATTAAGGAGAAGTTCTCTTCTGATCATGTCTATTTGAGGTTTGAAATGCCTCATTTCACAGGGTATTCATTTCAATCTGAATTTGTAAAGCTTTCTGCAATTATTATGGTGAATACGTTTTTCATAGCTAGAGTTTCCTTCTTCAGTCATTCCTTGACTTCTATATTTCCTAGTTTAGTTCCTTTGGAGTCATCTAGGAGCTCTTGAACCAAATTCTTGAGAGTTCTTGGTGTTTTAGAGTATCACTGAGAATGTGATCTACATCATTCTTGTTCTCAAATTCTGATAGTCTCTCTACTGATTAGTTATGCTTGATGGTATGAATTTTCTTTTAGATTTTTATTGCCAGGAGTTTTGCTTGGCTCTTTCTTTCATAACTTGTAACTGTTTAATGAAGTAGTCATTCTTATCCTGTTTTTCTTATTTAATTTAATCAATTGTCTCTGCTTTTTAAAAACTGATTGAACATCTTATTAAATCCTTCATCTGCTTTCATACATCATCATTGAGTTCATTTATTATGTTATGTATTTGTTCATTTGTGTCTTCTTTGATCTCTTCAAACATTTTAACGATTTGGTTTTTGAATCTCTTTCCTGTAACTTCCTCTATTTCAGCTCCTATGAGTTCAGCTTTGGAAGAATTATTAACCTTTTAAGGTATCTTACTGCCTTATTTTCTCATGATTCTTATGTCTTTGTGTTGTATCTTATAGACCAGTTGCCCTAGAAACATTTGCCACTGTAGTAGAGATCCATAGTACTGGATTGCAACAAGAGAAAAACTACTGGCAATACCAACATCCATAGGTCCAATCATGTATTGATATCTAACTTAGAACTTGTTCAGCAAGTTTTCTACTCTTTCAGTAACCTGACAATACAAGGCATTAGCAATAGTAGGGAAAGATCTAAGAAATAGGAGATTTCTTTTAAAAAGATTTTAAAAATAAAAGAATAATAGAGAAAATCATAAGGCAACTAATAAAAAAACAAATAGGCAAAAGAAAGAACATAGTTTTTGATTTTTTTTATACATGTAAAGAAGTGGGAAGGAAGATAATCTTGAAAGGATATGTATGGGGCAGAGGAAAAAGGAAAGGAAGGGTTTATAAGTAGAATATAGCACAGTCTTTATGCTGAAACACTTTATTAGAAGAACCAAGCAATGACCTTTAGTGAGAGAGAACCTAAAAGGTTAATGCAAAAAAATAGTAGAAAATCAATATTTAGCATTCATCTGGAGTCGTTCATAAACATATGCCCCTCACAATGCTCTAAGATAGAAAAAAAGACAATATATGTTTTTATATATGAAAAAAGATGAGAGTAGTAGGGGAAACTTGGGTTGATGTGAAAGACAGGAGAGAGAATAGGGAGAGAAGCTTTAAGTGGATAATGAGAGAGGATACAAGGGGATTAAGTCAAATTAATGACTTAAAACATACAGTAATTTTACCCTGTGAACCATCCCTTGGTAAAAGGGTATTTAAATAAGATATTAAGACACTTTAGAATTCAGAAAAATCTAAAAGAATAGAAAATGAAGGGAAAAGGAAATGAAGAAGAAATGAAATAAATAATTAAGGGAGAGAACTGAGACATAAGAGCAGGTTTGAGGGAGGAAATAATAAAAGTAAGGAAAAGATCAGACTGTAGATGGGAGGTGAGAGAAGAGATAGGGAGATCGTACCCCACTGTTGGAATAACAATCAAGTAAGTTTAGAAACACCCAGAAACAACCTCTAAAGTGACTTAACTAAGTAACAACAGAAAATTTATATACACAGCTCTATCTATATACATATGCATACAAAGGCCTGCCACTCAAAGAGTCAAACAGAAAAGAAACACACACACACACACACACGCACACGCACGCACATCAGATATACAAATGGTACAATGCCCTCGAGCCTGTGGTGTTCTCAGAATATTGGCAGGTCACCAGCACTCCTCCCAGTGACAGTGGCACCCTTAGGCTACAGGTTGAGTTTCTGCCACAATCTCTGGTGTTTGCTCTGTCTAATCCATCTCTCTCAGCCACCTGCACTCTCAGTTTGCACTTGTGTTCCAGTCCTGCCCAGCCTTTCTATGGCCTAAAACTTCAGTGATTCTCTGTGGTCAGGCAGGACCTATCCTTGCTAGCTGTTCTGATTTTTTTTCTTTTTTCTAAGTTCCCTTTATTCGCAAATCAAAACAGTACTCCTACTTGCTGGGTTTCAATCTGATTGGGGTTTTGGTAGTTTCTGGGTGCCCAACAAGAAATAGCCTACACTTGTTGTTCTGGATTGCTTTTTCCATGACCAATCCACATTTGTTCAGCTTGACAGAGGGTCTTATCCAGACTGAATTCTGTGGTGTTTAGGGTTCAGTTAAACAGTGACCTTCTCCATGGAATTCAGTAGCATTTGGAGGGCAGCAGGAGAAGCACACACAGATGCAGAGCTGAGTGGCATTTGTGAGCAGTGGGAGAGTGTGCTCCAGTACTGTGCCAGTGTTTTGGTTCCCACCTGTCACAGCCTTAAAGTTCTTGAGATTCTTGTCTCATGGATCCTTCTATGCCTGGTTCCAGGTTTCTAACCAGGACTGTGCCTTTTGTGCTTCTCTGTTCTAAGGGTTCTTTGGTCCTAATTCAGTCACTGTCTATGAACAATTCTCAGCCTTCAATTTTCCTAGTGCCCTGATCAGAAGAAACCCTGTCCTGTGAATATTGTGCTCTCTGGGCACCTTCTCCTAATGGGAGGAGAGTTAAGCCATATGGGCACCAAGCAGGGAAGGAGAGGCCCTGCTAGGCTTCTACATTTGGTTTCTTCCTTCAGTTGGATTTTAACTTTTGCCAAGATGGCATGTTTGCCTAACTTGGTCTACAAGCAGTGCTGGGATGGAAGGGTAGTCCTGCTTCTTATTCTGAACACTCTTGTTACTGGATTTCACTGGAAAGGCTTTTCTCCTTTAAGATTCCTTCCAGTGGTTTGGGGTTTTTTCCAGCTCCTCTAATCAAGTATTTGCAGGCCATGGAGAGCATCTTGAGAGTCTCATGAAGGCTACTGCTTCTAGCGTACCATGGTCAAAACTATATGCATTCTTATATAAAGCACATAGTTAAGCTTTTTAAATTTATCATTTATGATAATTTTGAGTCTTTAACTAGAATATGTAGACCATCAACATTTACTAAATGCTGATGTGTTTAGATATAGATCTCATGTTTTATGATCTGATTTTTATTTGTCTTGTTTGTTTCTCTTTGTTTCTCCTTGTTAGCCTCTTTTGGATTATTTGAATTTATTAGATTTCTATTTTAATGTATCATTGAAATGTTAACTATATTTTTAAAATGCACAGTAAACTTATAGTCATTTATAATTTATATTGCTTAATATAAAATTTAGAAAATCTGTATCCACATAAGCCCATTTATTGCAACTCTCCCTCCTTTATATTATAGATGTCATATGAGTTACATCTACATATATAAACTCTGCAGTTTTTTTGTTTATTTGATGCTGGGATTCAAACTCAGGGATGTGCTCTACCACTGAACTATACTCACAGCCCTGGGATGATTTTAAATACAGTCATGTGTTTTAATAAACAACAGGAGATACAGTCTTTAATTTTTACCAATACATTTACCATTTCAGATTCTCTTCACTTTTTCTTCCACTTCTGACCTTTGATCTGATGTTTCTCATCCCCTTGAGAAGTTTCTTTAATATTTGTTGCATTATAAGTTGCAATAAACTCTCTTACCTGAAAATATGTTTATTTCATCCTCATTTTTGAAGAATATTTTCACTTCCATCACTTCAGTAATTTTGTTCCACTGTCTTCTGGCCCATTTTTTTTAAAAGAGAAGTGAATATTCATCAGAATCATAATTTCCTGTGTTTATAAAGGTCATTCTACTCTGGTTGTTTTCAATGTTTTCTGGAATATTTCCTCCTTTCTGGAATATTTTCTGGAATATCTCCTCCTTTCTGGACTAATGCTATCCTATTCTTTCACACACACTTGCATTCTCGTAGTTATGGTTGTCCTGCATGTTGACCTCTGATTCTCCACATGGGACACTATAGGGCTTAGCTGGAATTTCAGTCACACTATGCAGTGTTTGCTGTGGCTTTACCTCAGGCTAAGTCTTTCTTCTCCTTCTTAATTCTTTCTCAATGAATCAAAACTCACCTTACTATCTTTTCCAAAACCTGCTATAAATGTGTAGATGCAATTGGATGATTGGATGTGTCCAGGAGTTGGGATGTTTTTGGCTGCATTTAGCAGAAAATACTGCTACAGAGACTTGAAAATAAAAAAAAATTAACATAATATGAAACAGAGATAGGCATTTCAAAACTGATATAGTCACTCAGCTCATTAGCATCTAGTTCTCTCTCTTTGCTCTACTATCTAAACAACTTTTTGTCTTTATAGTCTAAAACTGAAATTTACATTTTTGTGCATTAAGTTCATTTTCTAAGTAGGCAGAAGAAACAAGAACAATTATTGGGATGACCACCACAACCTAGTTTACTTGAGATTCACTCATTTTTAACTCTGAAGGACCTGAGTTCCATTAATTGAAGTTAAAAAGAAATCTTATGAGTTATCACTTACGGATTTTGTTTTACATGCCTCCCCAAATCCTATAGTAGTTCAAAAATTAGAGACTAATCATCCTTCTGTGTGAGTTCACAATTTATATACACAACTTTGGATTGTTAAAACTGGCTATATAGCATTAACAGTCTTGTTGCTTATTGCCCGAGAAAGCTATTCCAAAACTTATCTACATAATCATTCTTAAGATCTTTCCCTAAGAATAGCTTAGTTAAATATTGATATCATTATTGATTATTTTACTAAGCCTTTAAAATAAAAGTTCAGTATTCATGTTACAAAACCAAGAACAAAAATAAAAAGCAAAATCAAAATACATTTTGATGGGAAGTTTTCAAGATGTATAGGCAAACAGGTAAGCCAAATAAGCTCAAAGCAGTCTTAATACTCTGATAGCATCCATTAATAAAGCAAAAAGTAACATAAATATACTGAAATTAAAACACAGAATCATTTATATCTATATTAAGAGCCTTAGAATAAAATGTAAGCGTAGATGGTTTTGAGAGGAAGCATATGTCTTTTATGAAGGTGGAGTTGCCTTTATCGAATTGTTTCTGTTATCAAAAGGGTTGGATGATGTACAACTAATTATCAATATTGTTTACATACTCTAAGAAAACAAAGTTTGTTTATAACCTGTTTATTAACTAATTATCTTAATGCATAAAATAGCGTTTTATAGTGTAAGTGCAGAATGACAATTATGTAACATCTTATTTATATAATCAATACTGTATCATGAAAGTACAATTAAGGAGACATGGAATATCTGTTGTGTTATAAAATAACACAAAGTGTCTAAGATATAGCTCAGTGGCACTGCACTTGCCTGACAAATGCAATGCCATGGATTCCATTCCTGATACAAAAAAAAAAGTACAAAGAAACACTATGGTATGGCTTTAGTCCAGCGTGATGGTGCACTCCTGTAACCCTGGCACTGCAGAAGCTGAAGCAGAAGAATCGTTGCAAATGCAAGACCGCCTTGGACAAGGAAGTCACCCAAGGCCAGCCTGAACTGCATAGCAAAATCCTGTCTCAAAAAGACAAAAAATAAAATATATAAAAAATAAATAAAATAAAACACAAAACAGGCCAAGAATGTAGCTCAGTGGCATTGTGTGAGGTTGTGAGTTCGATTCCTGGTATTATAAAAGAAACAAAAAACACAAAACAAGTCAATAGCAGTTTCTTTTTCCTTGTCTCATTTTTCTCAGTTTTTCCATGCACTAGTCATCACAGAGAATGAATACTACTCAAGTAACCCTTTTCTTTTTAATCAAAACACTTCCCATGCATTTTCTCTTGGGGATAAGAATTATTTAATACAAATGCCTTTCATCAATTTATCAGTAATGTAAAATGTGTTTTTCCTGCAAATGAAATTAAGTATTTTATTATAATACAAAGGGTCCTTTGGAACAGAAATGAAGTATGTTTTTAGCAATAGTATCTGACCCCAAGACTCCCAAGGAGATATTCTTCTGAGTTCAGTTGCCAAATTAATCTAAGTAATTGAAAGTAGGAGTATAATTGTCTTTCCCAAAGGACTTGGAAATAAAATCGGTTAGAAAGCTTGGTTTGTATATGTGGGGTATCTCAAAAGAATGCCACCATTCTCAGTTAAAAATGTAATTAGTTGATGAGATCTGAGAATTTCTAGTTGTATAGCCTCACTGGTAACATCCATCTCAGGTCTAAGCCATACTTTCCACTCAACACTAAAGCTGTGGCCTAGTCCAGCCCCCTGTCTCTTCTCAGCTTATTAAATGTAAGTCTGGAATTCAGTCTTCCAAATTCAAATCCCTCCTGTGCCAAATATTTTCAATAATATTTTGTCTCATCAACTAGGGCTCTTAACCACCAAGCTCTACTCTACTGAAATCTCCATTTGTTCAATTAAGTATCTGTTAGTAAAAAAGAGAAATATCACCTAGAATTTTGTCCAGCTCTGGATTGCACAAGTGCCAGAAATACTTTTCAGTAGTTATACTGGTATATTGCGTGCTCAATTCTTAGTGTCAAACATGGAGAGATCTATCTGTTACACTAAGCACAGGTCATGAAATCTCCTTCAGTGAGCACTGTGTTTTGGGTCTTCAGTGTCCTCTGAAGGGCCATGGAGAGTGAAGGCTTGGTCTCCAGAATGGTGCTATTAGAGGTGGTGGAAATTTTCAGAAGCAGAACCTAGTAGGAGATCTATGGGTGTTTTATGAGAATGTCCTCAAAGGGATCATGGAACCCTGGTCGCTTTCTTTCTCTGTTTTGCTTCTCATTTTGAGGTCAGTGGTTTTACCCTGCCACCTGTTCCTACCATGAGGGCTCAACATAGGCCTAAAAGCAACATGGAGCAATTGGTAATAGACTGAAACCCTCAGACTGTGAGCCAAAAAGCAGTCCCCTTGTCTTTATAAATCGCTACTGGGAAAGCTTACTGACTACTGGAAAGCTTACTGACAATGAGTTATTGTTTTTGAAAATTGCTGCTCTATTAAGAACTTCTAACATGTCTGACGTCATTAGAACTCTCGTTTCCCTAGGTGCTAATGCAACCGAGACTTTACATTCTGTCACTGTACATGAAAGTGAAAATTTACTCTTCAACCAACCACATAATTGATCTAACAGCATAAAGTAGCCACCTCCAATGTATGAGGTCAAGAAGCCATACACACACACACACACACACACACACACACACAAAAATGCGTAACACATCACCGTGTGTGTGTGTGTCTTAAGTCTTTTCACATTTGTAGGTAAACTCTAAGCATTGTCAAAGAATGCATCTTTTCCTGCATAATATATGGAAGGTGTAGAAATTAGGAAGAGTTAGGGCCGGGGATATGGCTCAGCAGTGCAGCACCTGCTTGGCAAATGCAAAGTCCTAAGTTCGATTTCCAGTACCACATCCTGGCCCTCCCCGCAAAAAATTAAGAGGAGTGGAAATGAATAATGTGAGTAGAAAATATAAACTGGTGCAAATTTCAGTTCTACAAGTATGCTTATAAATTCATATTTGCCTTATAGTG
This sequence comes from Hydrochoerus hydrochaeris, assembly GCA_004027455.1. NCBI lineage: Eukaryota > Metazoa > Chordata > Mammalia > Rodentia > Hydrochaeridae > Hydrochoerus > Hydrochoerus hydrochaeris. The sequence goes on along the minus strand of PVLA01000434.1, from coordinate 170,153 downwards.
AGGGATTCTGAGGGACTCTAATTTAATTAATATGATCCCAAAGCTCAGTTTGGGTATATAGTGAGTATTCAATAAATGCTTTTGGAATAAAATAATTGAAGAATAATTTCTACTGTCTATTTAAAAATTGGAATTAGGGTGGGCTAACTAGAACAAACATACTAGCAGAAATACAGTGCAGTAGAAATTATACTGGAGGTAGCATTGAAGGGGAAGACCTGGGTTTCTGCCACATACCAGTAGTACAACTTACTACAAGTCACTTTATTTCCCTTTCCTCAGTTTGAAAAGATAAGACTAACATTATTCCTGTAAGATCTAGTGACAAAAAAATTAAATGGGAGAAACTGTTTTATAAAACTTAAATATACACAAAGGTTAAATGATATTGTAAATCTAGAATGACTAGAAACTAGCCTAAAGTTTTACCCAAGACTAAAGATCATCTAGAATCTTTACATGTAGAAATTTGAACATATGGACTCTCAAAATCTAAAGGTATCTTTGAGATTAGATTTTAATTTAATGTCCTCATGTTACAATTAAAGAATCTTGTGACCAAGATACTAAGTGCATTGTCCAAATGTGTGACCTATTTTTGTGTTTGTGACAGTCCCTTTTCCCAATAAAATATAATTATTTATTAAATCATTATATTTATTATCCCAAGCATGGCATGTATTATGCATCTCACTTTGATAAGTTATGGAAAAATATTTGTCAATATTCTACAGAAAGAACATGAAGAATTAAGAGGTACTCCACACATTAGAGATAGAACTGAGGAAGTACCATACACACATGCACATGCACACACACACACACATTCAAACACTCACACACACACACACCCCTCCTATTTCCTCTTAATATCCCAATATCTATGTCCTTAAAGCTATATTCAGAAATTCATCAACATATTTTAATTTGAATGTGTCTACAAAGGTAATAGTTCTCAGATTTTTAAATACTCTCCCCTGGAGAATAATATTCATCTACTAGCACTGACTTTTTCTAGCCAGAATCCAACCATTACATTATTTCCTATCATGTGCGATATGCTGGATGGATTCCTAGGATATTCTATTCGTTCTGACAATCAGGAAGCTACGCCCAAGGAACTGACAGCTCTAGAAATGCTGTTGCATTTGACACTGCCTTTGAAAGATGGATATCCAGGAACTAACTGATGTTTTAACCTGTGATTTTATATTGTTTTCTACTGGTGAATTGCATCAATAGAGCTCTGAGAAATAAACTTCTGTTGGTTAAGCCCCCCTAGTCTGTGGTATTTTGTTATGTCAGCCTGAACTAATTAATGCATGAATACTTCTGCATATTAAAATATTTATCTTAATTGAATTAGTGGTACTGGTCCAAGAAAACAGTGTGGGGACACATATAGAATCTTATGACAGCTGCTCTGTTACTTTCCTGCATCTGTTGGATCGTCTGAGTTCAACTGAATAGTTTTTAGTTTGTTTCTGTGCTAAACCCGTTTTCTTTTTCCCTCTCCTTCCTCCTATCTCTCAGTGGTTCCAAGTAGTTGACCCAGTTGTTGGTATTAACGTGTTGAGAAACACAGATGCTGTTTCCTAGTATTCAGAAGCAACACCTCTCTATGTTCTTTTTATTTGATCCTTTTCTCCCTTGTGGAATCAACGATGCATGGTTGCCTTCTCATTGTTTTGCTGAGGTTTATTTCCTTGCCTTTCACTTTTTGTTCATTAGACAAACACAGAGCATATGATAAATAGTCACTGGGAAAATAACATGTTAGACAAAAATGCAACAATGTGTTTCACAGAAAATGGATGTCACAGGTGCACTGTGTCTACAGTAGAACAATTTAAAGATCCTTTGTATATTGGGGAAAAGCACCTGTTTTTAAAAACATGGGAAAATATCCTTTAGCCTGTTTTATAGGTGTTTACTGGGCAACAGAATGATTAAATGTACATTTGGCCACAGTCCTAATGTCTTTCTTGTACAAGCTCATAAGACTATTTCTTTAATAACATGTAAGGTCCTGAAATTTTGTCTTTATCTGGCTGTGTTCTCCCTAGAGTAGAATCTCCCTAAAGTCAGAGATTTTATTTAGCTTGCTTTCCCCTTTTTGTAAAAGGTTTTCATTATACATTTATTGTATTGGATTGCATAAAATGTTCAGCAAATCTATTTTTATTAAGCCAGCCAATAGAATTCCTTAAAGCTTGAGAAAGCAGTATTTTCTTCCTCTACCACTCACACACATTCCCTTTAATAGTACATATTAGATATTGTTCCACCCAATTACTGAGTGCATAGATAGGCTCTTTGGAGGAACTGAGATTTTTGAGGCAAAGTTGAAAGGAAGTGAGATGATTAATTTCTGAATTAATTTCATCAATGAGAAAATTTAAAAAGTGTCTTTCTGGTTCAAGAAATTGAAGCACTAAATCAAGAATATGAAAAACTGAAGCATCATTAACAAGGCATTTGCCTTTCCTCATAAGTAAAAGAAGACTTGTGATTAGATTAGATATAAGTGGAACTGTGAAAATACAGGGACAAAATTCTAGGGTTTCAGGGATTCAGACAGAATTATTTTCTTTCAAAGTGGGATGGATTTGCACTTATTTTTCTGAAATCATAGTTGATGATTTGATATTTTTAAAGGTCTAGTTCTTTATTCAGGATTCTTCTTTTAAAAGAAAATGTAATGTTCTATCCTGAAATAGTTTTAGGTTTACAGAAGTGGTATAAAGATAGTACTGAAGTATAGTATACTCATCCCCCATCCTTCCCCAGTGTCAACATCTTACTTAACCTCAGTACACAAATAAAAATAAAGAAATTAACACTGGTATAATACTATTCATTAAACAATGGACTTGATCCATATTTCCTCAGCTTTTAGTCTAAGACACTCTTTCCATTCCAGATTCTAATCTAGCAATCCATTGCTCTTTAAATTTTACTTTTGAGTCTTATGGTTTATACAATATTGAGTCCTTATATCAAATTAATTATGTATTTTGACCATTTCCTGAGTTTAATTGTCTGCATTTTCTGTTTACTTTCTGTGTGCAGGAAAGGTCTAAATCTCAATTCTAAATCTAAATTCCCAACCTCTCTCTGGCCCTCTTTCTGTCTCTTCCTGCCTCCTGCCTCTGCCTTCTAGTCCCTGTTCTCTCTGAAGACACCTTCCCTCTGATCAGACAAGCAATGTACATAAATAAATCAGCTAAAATGTATAATTTTCACTTTCCTCTCCTTAGTTTGGATCCTTTAAGAAAACATACAAGCAGAGGTTGTCAAGTCAAGCTGACAGACCTGTTAATGTTACATTAATTTGCATTATACAGTAAACAGACTGAAGCTTTCAATAATTTCTTGGGATTTGAGATTGAGTAGAAGCTTCTTGTCTTTCTAAATTCTTATAATTTAACAGTGTCATTATTTTCTGAAAAATAGTTTTTTTCAGCCAAGCCATCATTAGATGAGAATAAAAGATTTTGTCCCATTCTCTTTATCAGAGAATGCTGGATTCCATAAATAAAGCTTTAGAGTGTCCATGTCTATAAACCACTAAAATTATACATGGAAATTTTCATTTATAAGTATACCCTCCCTGAAGAGGGGCCACAACTGTCATCAGATTCTAAAGAGGATCCTGGGAATCCAAAAAGTGAAAAAAGCTATTTCTTTCAGCCTAGGAGTATGAGTGCAGCTTCATTATCAGATATGTTGACATCCAAATTTTAGTGCAAAAAAATTTAAACATTAAAATAAACTTTAAATACCTTCAATTCACTAACAAAATGTTCTTTATTCAGGATTTAGTTCTTCTAGCCAGCATAATAATTTAGGAATTTAAAGTTCATTGTGATCTCTCTTTGTTGTAATAACTTTTCCTACCCCTGTGTTCTTTTCAGATAAATTTTTTCTTTTTTCCTTTCACTTCCAGGATCTTTTTCAGCATGCTATTATTCTTCTTGTCTCTGCCTTTCTTTCTTTCACAAGCCATTCTTTCATCTATTATCCTGAACCTTATTACTTTTCCCACCAAGATCGCTGGCTGGGCATTTTATTCTGCCTTCTCCATTCTGTTTCCTACACATCTGCTTACTTAAAGGAAGTGCTCTGGCTAACAGAGTTGGTTACCATAGGGACTGTCAGTTCCAACAGCATACTAAAAACAAGTCTGGAAAAAACATTACTGTATCCCTTTTGTGGACACCCCTTAACAGAAAGCAGACCATGTCCCTAAGGAGAGTTAGAAATTTATAGCATGGAACTAAACTTAAAGAAAACATTCTTTTCACTTGAGAAGGCTTACTTTACATAGCCATTGGAAAGCAAAGGGTAGACATTCACTGGGAAGAAGAATGGGAATTTGCTTCTCACCATTCATATTTAGGCAAATTGCTCTTGTACTGGTTCCCATAGTGTAAAATAATTTTTAATCATTTTAAATTCTTTTTTAAATTTTATTTTAAAGAGAATAAAACCAAGTCAAACAAAACAGAATATAATTGATCAGAACTGAACAACAAAAGCAACACAGGACTTCAACACAGGAAATCAACAATGGCTACAATGTCTCTTGTTTCCTTCAAACTAGATGTCTACACCATCAGACATAACAAAATCAAACAAAACAAAACAAAACAGAATAGGACCAATCAAAACAAAAGAAAGTATTACAAGACTTTAAATCCAGATAATAGGAAATCAATAATTGTCACCATAATACATCCCGTTATCTTCAAAATAGCTGCCTATACCATCAGACATAGTAAAATCAAATGGAACAAGATAGACTAAAACCTAACAAAACTATGAAGACAATACAGGAATTCAAAACAAGATAGTAGGAAATTAACAATGGTTACCACCTTACCTTTTTAGACATTTCCTCCTCTATCACTTTCATAGTATCTATTGTACATTTTGTATCCCACTAACTCTTTCAGTTTTTTAACATTAGGAGGTAACATGATTTTCACCCACATGAGTCCAAACCATTTCACCCATGAGCATGATCTCATGTTGCATCCATTTACCTACAAGGGTCTTGAGATTATCCTTCTTTATAGCTGAGTAGCTTTCTATAGTATACAAATACATCTTTCTTACTCATTCTGTGGTTGATGGGCAAGTTACCTCTACTTTTTTCTGGTTTCATTTCACATGGAACATTGTTTTTTCCCCTTTGACTTTTGGTCTATGAGTTTCCTTTTGAGTTGAATGTGTTTCTTGTATACTGCATATTGATGGATCTTGTTTCTTGAACCACTCTCTGTATTTCTTTTTACTGGTGAATTGAGGCATCTACATTAATGGTTACAACCAGCATGTATTGGCTCATCTCTGCCATGCTGTCCTCCAGCTGTTGGCCGCCTACTTTCCCCCTCTGTTCAATTGCCTGCCATTTGGTGATCCCCCTCTGTTGCTATTCCTGGAAACGTGGTTATCTTTATCTCTCTCTAGAATACCCTTCAGTGCTCTATGTAGTGTTGGTTTTGAGGTAAAAAAAAAATTCCTTCAGTTGTTCTTTATCATGGAGGTATCTTATTTTTCCATCAAATTTGAAAGATAGTTTTGTAGGGTACATCAGTCTGGGTTGGAGGTTGTTTTTGTTCAGGACTTAAAACACTTCAAACTCTTCTTGACTTGTTTGTGTTGACAAGACTGCCATGATTCTGATTGGTTTCCCTTTTTAGGTGATCTGTTCTTTCCTCTAACAGCTTTTAATATTCTGTTTTTGTGCTGAATTTCTGGGATCTTGATTATTGTAAGTGTGGGTGTAGATTTATTTTGTTTATGGGTAGTTGGAGTTTTATATGCCTTGCATATCTGTATGCCAGGTCCTTTTCCCATGTTTGGGAAGTTTTCTGCTATTTCTTCAGTAAATAGCCTTTTAATTTAATTTGTGTTGACCCCCTGCTTTGTCATTGACACCTACCACTCTTAAATTATTTTTGTTTGTGTTTTCTTGCAGCCATTGAATTGTTACTTCCTGATTTCTTGTTATTTTTCTGAGATCTTTTCTTTCATGATCACTAGCTGCAATCCTGCCTTCAAGATATGAAAGTCTATCTTCAGTCTCTTATAAGTGATTTGCCAGCTGTCGATGGAGTTTTTAATTTCCTGCATCTCTCTTTGAATCTGTCTCATGGGTTGTAATTTCTTCCTATATTGTTCATTCAAGGTTTCCATCATTTTCCAATGCTCCTCTTTCTTTGTCTATGTCTTCTTTAGATATGCTCAGCAATTCTTTCATTATGTTTGTGATTTCTTCTTTTATCTGAGGTATTATTTTTGATATGATTACTTTTACAGTCTCATGAAGTTGTTTCTTTACTTCAGTTGCTATCCTCTCAGAGATTTTAGGTGTGTGACTTCCATTTTCTGCTGTGGTTCTGACTCCCAGACTTGTTCTGGACTCCCAGAAGTTTGAGATTGCCTTTTGCTCCTTTGTCATGATATTTTCCTCAGTTCTTCACAAGTTGGTTGTGGGGTCCTAGACACTTCCCATGTTGGCTGACCCACTGCAGTGTTGAGGAATGGGCCAGGCACCTGGGTTTCTCCAAACCCAGATTTCTGGTGAAGCAATGGGGCATGGATTGGGCTTCCCCAGACCCATGTGGCTACATTGAGGCTTTGCTGATGGCCATGGCTGCATGGTGGTGGGGCTGCTTCTTCTCTCAGCCTGCATGGCTACACCAGGACTCTCCTAATGGTGGCAGGAGCACAGAGGTATGCTTTTCTGATTTTCTTGGCCCTGCTGAGTACCCATGGGAAGCAAGCTTCTCTGATTGTGGCCTGCAGGCACACGAAGTGTATCTGCCTGCTTCTCCCTGAGCACACTGGTTATGTGAGGGAAGCAATCATCTGCATGGTGGTGAGCATGCAAGGGTGGGTCTGGCTTTCTCCTTGCCCATACTGGTTTAGTATAAGATAATTTTATCCTATGTCAAGTCTGCTGAAAAGCCCTTCAGCCATTTTGAGATAAAATCCAAACTCTTTGGTGTGGCTTGCAAAGTTTCTAATACCCTGCCCTGCCTACTTCTTACATCTTAGCTTCTGATTCCATTTCACCTTTTACTCTGCTATGCTGAATATCTTTTGAACAAACTTTTACTCACTGTTCATTCTTTAGGTATGTTGATTTTCTCAGTGACCAAAAGTATCATTTTTCCATTTTACTTTTATTATTTTATTCATTTTATCCATCTCAGCACAAATGATAATTCCTTATATATGAGGTATGAGGTTCAGGATGTGAAATAATTTTGATCTTTAAATGAGGATTACAATTTAGATTATTCAGACCAGAGAGTTGGCAGGGTTACCAACCATTATGAGATGAAAGAAATGGTGGGAGAGGGCAAAACTGAGCCTCCTGCTAACGGCATTTGAGCAAGATGAGAAAGTGTTAGTGTACCACAAAGTGAAAAATCTGCTTTGATTTGGGATTGACATTTCAGATTGCCATGGAAAAAGTTATTCCAGAGCTGCCAAATCAGGGATTACTATAGCAATAACATTCAAAGGAGCCTGGCTCTGATCTTTGGGCCTAAAACTCCATCTCTAACAGAGCTTCAGCTATGCCCAGAGGGAGCTTAGCAGTTATAGTTGGAATCATATGTAGTTTCAGTGGCACAAAATAACACAGTTGTGGTAATAAACAGAATAGTGATACTATGTATTATCAGATACACATGAAAAAAAAATAGTCCTCATTAGAAGATCAATATTTAAAAGTGAAAAAGTTGGCATTTATTGAAGATTAAATTCTGAGTTGTGTCCTAATTCAAACCTCTAATTTAATTTGCCTAAAATTCTTGTTTTTATATATTAGGTCCATTGTGTGTAGACTATCAAATACATTCAATTTACAAACATTAAACACAACACAAGGAAAATTTCCATCTCATTAAAAGTTAGAAATTTTTCCTGTAAAGATCTGTAGTTTATCTTTACCTAGTGAATAGTTAATGCACACACCAAATTATATTTAATAGTTGTGCCAGTGACACTTGTAAAGTGAAATTGTTTCACTTCCATATATCTTGGAATACTTAGCAAAATAAAATCTTACCATTAGTTTCATGCTGACATCATATTTTGGATGTTTAATTAAAACCATTTGTTCATTTAACAAATATATATTAAACACAACAAGATACCAACATCTACTCTGATGAAGCTTACATTTATAAGAAAATAAGTGCTAAAATCACTTGCTCATTAATCATAGTGCTACTCAGTGGTTAAAAGGAAATATCCTTAAATTCTTTTGCTCTTGTGTCTCTAGGCCAGACTAGCCCAACTCTGCACCATCTCACAGTATGTGAAGTTGAAGTTGTCTTTTTGTTTTTTTTTTTCCAGTTGCCATGTGTGAATTCCATTGACTTAAAAAACTGTGACTTTATTAAAATTCTTTTTCCACATTCCATTTGTGAGTTCTGTTGCACAGAAGAATTAGCTCTGCTATAAGGGGTGTCTAAGGATCTTAAGCAGCCACTTCTCCTACTTTGTGGCTCAGGTTGCTAGCCATGTGTGAACTATAAAGCTCAGTGTGCTAGGAAAACAATTTATCAGTTTCTTCATCATCTGAAATCCAAGAGGCAGATTATCCTCACTTATCAGAGAAGTACAATTGTAAATAAATGGCTTTCTGAGGTCCTGTCTTGAGTCAGCAACAGAAGGACTTGAATCTGTGTGCTGTAAGTGCCAAGTTTTGTCCTAACTTTTCTTCAGACCATACTTCTTCTCATGAAATATTATCTCTGATTTCCAGAATGAATAGATTGAAATGATTGACTCCAAAATATTTTTCTGATACTATGCACCATACAAAAAACTCTACAATGAGGCTAAAGGAAAATGCAAGCATTCTTGCGTGCTAATTATTCATTGAACAGAAGGGCACTCAATCTAGGATTAGACTTAAATGACTTTAAGTAAAAAGCGCACTGTGTATATCAGTGCAGAGGTGGTCAAAGAAAGCTAAGGGGCTGTGGAGTAAGTTAGGAAGAAACAAATTGGAATTTCCTACGATCTGATGAGAAAAGAAAAGTAACTCAAGCAAAACTCACATGTGAACTTTAGCTAACAGAGCTGCCAAACCCCAAAGCTGAGAAGTGTGTTCTCAAGGTTGATAAGTGGAGATAAATAAATAAAGAAAAGAAAAGAAAAAAGAAATCATCAAACAAGACGTCAAAATTGGAGGAGCTCTATGGGAACCTTCAGAAGCCACACAGAGAAAAATGGCCCCTTCAGCACTGGGATGATTGCCTGGTTGAAATGTGGGAAGTGTTCCTGGCTAACAGCCTATGTTGAGGTCTGGAGAGAGTTAAAGGGCGGATGGGACACATAGACCAGAGCCTGAGAGTTTTGGATATAAGAGTCCTTTAAGATTCACAAAGAAGAATGCAGGAGGGAATGCCTCACAGTTCCAAAGAGCTGTGGGAAACTAGAGAAGGCCAAAGGAACTGAGGCTTCTAGAGCTAATGGAAGAAGATAACTTGCAGAGGTCAAGCTGTTTTGGCAAGATCTCACATCTACGGCTATAATTTCACCTCAAGTTTCTGGCACTTACACAAACCACTTAAATTGCTCTCAATTTTATGGAAATCTTTGGTAGGACTGGTGCCACAGGGTTCCGTTTCTCTCTGAATATCTGTATGTAACAGATTGTTCCCTATAGAGAAGAGACCACTGAATTTTCAAACATTGCAGAAAAATTACATTTTTCAACTGCAAATATATTTTTAACAACTATCAAAAATTTATTATGGGGAAATTAGTTCTACACCTGATTTCCAACAGATTAGAAATGTTCAGCAAGACTTTCAGACCACTCTGGAGCACATTTTCGTATTGTTTAGACCAGGCATTCTTCCAGAACTCTTTATTGCATCTCCCTTCTTCTTCCTTCATTTATAGACCACACGCAGTTGAAAGTCACACTTCCAAAATTACCACACTATTTACTTCCCAGAAAGAAAATTTCCCATCTCTTTGTCATAAAACCTAACAGCTTTTTCATAAAGGTTTTAACAGAGATTTATTTACATGTTCCAAATGATTAATGATGTTCAGCATTTGTATGCATGCATTATCTTTTCACCCCACTGACTATGCAAAGCTGAAGCTAAAAGATAATAACAACAGTTTTTAAGAAGCAAATGAAAAACTGGCCCTTTTGGTAAAGATATAGAACCCTTGGGGTTTTCAAACATTGTTTGTCAGAATACTTAATGGCATGACCACTCACGGCTTAACAGTTATGAAATTACACCTATACCTACATGTGACACAGAAATCTCATTGCTAAGAGAAATTTTTCATTCCATTCCCTATAGAAATGAACACATACATTCACAGAAAAACCGGTACAAATCTATTGATGCAGCATATTCATAATCACTCTAAACTGGAAACAACATAAACTTCATCCAAAAGATGAATGACTAAACAAAGCACATTAAATTCATACAATGAAAGATTACTCACCATTAAGTAGGAACAAACTTTTGATGCATGTAAAAACATGGACGAATTCCGATTGTATATCGGGAGGTTAAAATGTCTAAAAATGTTACACGCTGCATCACTAATTTATGTGATATATTGCAAAGGACAAAACTATGATGACAGACAACAGATCAGTGGCAGTGAGGGTGTCTCTGTGGGTTACAGTAAGGGAAGGTTATGACTATAAGAAGTAGCACAAAGGAATAAATTTGGTTACAAAACTGTCTTTATGCTGACTGTGATGATGGTTACAAGAATGTTGGCTTGTGTTAGAACTCATGGAGCTATATATGCATTGAGCATAAGGGAATTTTAAATTGTGCAAATAACAAATAAATATTAAATATTGAAGGAGTTTATCTTTACTAAGTTAAATAAAAGTGTCTCTTACATTGATTAACTCCTTTAGTGTGAATACGCACATCTTATCCAGATCTAAATATTCTGTCTTAAAATGCTGATTAAGGACCTTAGGTTGTACGTGCAAGAAGATCATGGAAAATATTATAAAATATTATTGCAAGATATTAAAGAAGATTTAAATAAATGGCCATGCTCAATCAGTGGGGAAACACTATATCATAAATGTCATTTCCTTCCAAATTTATAGATTCAATTAAATTCCAATCATAAACTCAACAGGTGGTGTTTTGTTTTATAAGAAGACTGTAAAATTTGTATGGACACAAAGGATCTAAGATAGTTGGAATATTTTTGAATTTAAAAAAAGGAGTGTAATGTACTGCACAAATTCTCCTTTAGAATGAAGGGTTCATTGCCCCACCTGAATGATAAGGTTGTTAACAGACACTGATTGTCAGTTGCTGCTGAATATTGTTTCAGTTGAAAAGGACCCTCTAACCCAAGATCTTACCCTCTTTCCAAGGCAGCTTACTGATCCTTGATAGGGGCAACTCTAAAAAGTTAGTGCAATTCAGTAATTCTAGCACTGTGGGAGGCTGAAGCAGGAGGATCACAAGTTCCAGCCAAGCCTGGACAACTTAGAAAAATCCTGTCTTTACATAAGGAAAAAAAATGTTTTTGAAAGGGCTAAGGACATACTTTACTGCAAAGATTCTTGGTTCTATGTCCATTGCCACAAAACAAAATACAAAAACAAAGAACCTAGCTTCAGTTTTCTGTAAGCATGAGTAAGGTCTTCATCACCACCTCAACTTCTCCCTGTGCCCAATTCACCTTCCTTCCTTTTCCTTTCACAGGTTTTGACCCCAATAGGAATTCCTAGTAAACTTCCTGCATGCTAATTTCTATCTCAGGATTTTCCTTCCCCAGGAACTCAGCCTTTGATGGAAGACTCTGTCAGCTATCAGGACCTACTATAATGCTTTAGCACTTAAGATGGTGTGGAATGGGCATTGGGATAAATGAATACCTACAAGAAATGTAAAAAAAAGCATAGTAATAGAACTAAGTATCTGAAAGTTTACATTGTGCTAAATTGGGAAAAATGCATTATCCACTATTATGGATATCACTATTTTTACTATTAAAATGGGCTATGTGGTATCACTATTATTATGTGGCTATTACTGGAACAATTGTTTCTTCATGTGGAGAAGGAATTATGTTTATTGTCAAAAAATTCCCAGAAGGAAAAATTCTTCCATGGAAAAAAGTGATAAATTATTAATAAAATATAGAAAAGAAAATTCTTTTAAAAGATTGAAAGGTTGATACCATAAATAAAATTTTGATAAACTCAGTTACATTTTTTATATGTTAACAGGTAAAACCACAACTTGAAGATGTATAACCAATAGAGTATTATTCACTATATATAAATAATGATCAAAAAAACCTTGAGAATATAGCCAAACCCACTAATAATTAATGAACTATGAATAAGAAGGTAATATTTCTCTTCCATGAGGAAAGGAAATGAATATAACACATAAAGGGTAATATTGAGAAACAAACTCCATGGAGAGGAATTTGTCAATACTTTATAAATTTCATTAATACAAATCTTTGAGGTACAGAAATGTGCACATGGTGACATGCAAACAGATCAGGATGCCACCTTGTTTGTAATAGCAAATATTTGGAAACAATGTACATGTCCATCAATATTAGATAGATAAATAATTTTAATATTGCATATGATGGTGTGGTAGTCATAATGAATTAAACATATTAACATGTTGCACCAAAAATCTTAATAGTGTGGAATAAAAATTTATGTGCAGTAAGATACTTTTTGACAACAAATTTAAATTCATGAGGTATACAATTCATGAAAAATATATAAATGGTAAATATTTTAAAATGTATTACAGAAAGGAAGCATCACAGTTTTACAAGGGTGGCCAATTTCTGGGGGGAGAGAGAAACAAGTTGAAGTTCTCAATGTAAAGTTACATTCTCTTTCATTCTTTTATGAAAATAATTAGGATATGCCAAGATGTTAGCATTAGCTGATTCTGGTTAGTGAATAAGATTTGAGTGGTGGCTATTCTGTGTATTTTTCTGCATGTATGAAATATTTTACTATATAATATTTTTTAATATATATAAAATAGTGACAAGTATTGGATGTTAAAAATGAACTGGTGACTAGGACAGATTTTTGTAAAAATTTGTCCAGAATCAAGAAAGAGACATATCTTCTGCCTAAACCTTCTATGAATATTTTCTGTTGCCAGAAAACTTGGGAAACTCTTCTGACTGTGGCACTACTGTGTACACTGCCATTGAGCAACTGCTTTTATGAAAGATGTTAATTTTTTCTTTTCTTTTCTTTTTTTTTTTTTTTTTTGGTGCCAAGGATAAAACTCACCACCTCATGCTTGCCAGGCAGGCGCCTTCACTGCTGAGCTAAATCCCCAGCCCATGCAGCAACTACTTTTGGCATTGCAATTATTCGTGCCCCAGTCAGTCTCTCATTTCAAGAAACTCTGAACTTCTTGAATCTAGTAATCACATCTTTTTACCTTAGAAACTTCACATTTTGTATAGTTTCCAGAACTCAGTAGATTTCCAAATAAACATTTGTTTAATATATGACTTTAATAAATTATATATTTACAACATATTTCAGGTCCATGCAAGTCTAAAAACACATAATAATCATGCTTTCTTTTCTAATTAACTATTGGAGATGGCACAGTTGACTCAAGTTTTAATATACCTTCAAAAAGCAGAGCCCAGGAAAGCAATGAAATACTAAAATGCTTTACCCTGCAAGGTTGGATCAATTCTTCCAGTTTCATGGGTTTTCCCTTAAAGGCTGATCTAGGAGCAAATGGTTTATACCAACAATTCAGATTTGTACTAGAAAGGAACTACTATAGTGCTGCTTACCTTTAGGCAAATACCTTCTCTATTTCCTCTTGGATAAATTATGCTAGGACAGATACTTTGTTCAGTCTCTTCCTACTGGTCTCTGATTTTTCTTCAAAATTCAAGTGGCCATTATTAATTGGCTCAGATATTTGCACTAAGATTATATCACACTTTACCATTATTATCCTTTTATATTTTGGCCAGCATTTATACACACACACACATACTCACACACATGCACACATGCAGTGTTGGTCTTCCATACCCACAGATTCGGCAGTTGCAGATTCAATCAACCCTGATTCAAACATTACAGAAAAACATTTTGTCTGTTATGAACAGATACAGACTTCTTTTTATTACTCCCTAAACAATAAGTATAGCAATTATTTGCATAGCATTTACATTGTTTTTAGGATAAGTAATCTAGAGATTATTTAAAATGTAAGTTAGCACATGCATTGATTATGTAAATAGTGTAACTTCTTACATGAGAAACAAACCATCTGCAGAATTTTGTTATCTCTAGAGAGTCCTGGAATCAATGGTCCATGGATATCAAGGGCTGACCATATTATATTTTAAAGGCAAGTGTCTGATTTTATTATATATAGCAAGAGCTCCTTCCTCTTTTTTTGCTTTTGCTGATACCTGTGCCACTAAAACCACCAGCGGTATCCAAAAGACAGCTTTCAATGAATCAAACCTTTAGATGATGTCTCCCTCAGCCTTTGAAAGCTCCCCAACTAACTCTATGTGTTCATCTGGCCAGAAAGACAGAAAGCCTTTGGGCTGAGAAATTTTGTCAGGGTTGTGTGTTTTGGGAATTGTACAGTGAAACTGTGTATAAATAGGTGTCTAAATAGATATGAGGATGAGGTTTGTGACAAATGAATTATGTATAATATCTAATATTCAACTATTTGCAGAGTTTTCTAAATATAAAAAAATCAAGTTTTCATCAAAGGCTTAGATTTGGTGGTTGATTTTTGCCATTTGCAAAAATCTTTAGTCTTATATCCAACATGTTTCCACATGTTTTGTTGATTCATTTTTGCAAAACTGGAGAAAGAATATGAGCTCTTTAAAATTCTTATAGTATCCCATAATCGTATCATTGATGCTGAAGAACATATAAAATGGAGTCAAGATTTTGTCACTGTTTATCATTCTCTAGTCAGTTATACCTAAACAAATAAAACAGAGATATAAAAGAACATTATATCATTATAAGTTATCTGGGCACACTAAATGAAATAATACATGTGGAAAAACAATAAATGTAGTTTAGCACTCCGTAAGTGTTCACCTAATAGGTATTGCTAATTTGAACTCTAGTGGGTATGTTTCCAAAGAATGACTGGATCTGGGTGTAAAGTGCTAAAATGTAGTGTGAGTCAATTCAAAAAGTGGTTTACAGCCCTAAATTCAACTTTACCTGAGAGATCTTGGAGTAACTCACTTATCTTTCATTTCTTCTTAAGATTAGTTTTTTCAAATGCCAATGTTGAAAAGAACAAAAGACATTATAGTAGCCATTGGTGATTTCCTATTGTCTTGTTTTGAAGTCCCATAATGCTTTCATTCTTTTTTTTTTTTTTTTTCTATCGGTACTGGGGATTGAACTCACGACCGCGTGCTTGCAAGGCAGACACCTATGCCGCTGAGCTAAATCTCCAGCCCCTTTAATTGATTTTATACTATATTTTTTGTTTGATTATATTGTGTGTGAAGGTATAGACAACTATTTGAACAAAACAAGAGACATTATGGTAGCCACAGCTGAGTTTCTGTTGTCTTGTTGTGAGGTTCAGTGTTGCTTGCATTGTTCTCTCCTGATTTACTTTATTCTGTTCTATTCTATTTTATTCTTTTTAAAATAAAATTTTAAAAAATACCTAGTCTCCTTTTCCATGTGCTCTCCCATACCATGTGTTCTTTTTAGTTCCCTTTATTACAAACTTCCCCACAAAATTACCTTTGAAAGATTTGACATTCTTGCTAATAATGGGTTCCTTTTCTCCATAGGACACTGTTTTTCAGTATAGTCATTTAGTAGGTACTTGAAGTGAATAAGCCTACTGGAAATCCTCTAAAAGCACTACAAGTAGAATAGGATCAAAGACAGTTATCTTTCTAAATCAGCTCTGTCATCCTGTGTCACCCAAAAATGTTTGGCCCGCTAGGACTGTAGACACATCCTAGAATGACTGTGTTCAGAGTTAGAGACCTAGTTAAAGTCATAGTGCTGCAGTTGATTGGAAGTCTTGGTTCCTGTATCTGTTAAATTAAGAAAATGGACTATATCCTTAGTGGCAAATGGGATCTTCTTATAGTCCTACTTTTAGTGATTACTAGTGGGTAACTAGAATATTGAACTGAGATGACTTTTTTTCAGCAGGGGAATGATTTGTGGTAAATTAGCTATAAGCACAGGATACAAGAATGAGGCCCTCAAAGCTTGATGTCTGTCACTCTGTACTAGGAAATCTCTAAGGTCTTTCCAACTCTATCATCACATCAGACAATGATTGATTGTCTGCTGAAGGAAGATATAAAGTGTCTGCCCTTTAAGCAGGTCAGCCATCTGCAGTAACCGCCAAGATTGCCGTTTACACATAGTGAATGTATTACTGTCCATTCCTTTCCGAAAGAACTTGAGGTGCCATAAATTATTTTTAAAGGTAAAAAAGGAATTCACAAGAAAGAAGAAAGTTAACTATGAGGTAGAGAAGAAGTGTAAAAAAAGTCTGTAATGAAATTTCAAGTTTCAATTATATAATCTAACATTATTCTCTAGCTAGTCTGCTCTATCTTTCCATTTAAAGTCTGCTGACCATGGAAAAGGAAAAGAAAAATCACACTAACCTGGTAATACTATGTGAAACCCTGGAAGTTTTCCATATTTTCTCATGAAAACATCTGGCAGAATCCTGAGATTTGTTGAATAATCTGCGTGATGGTGATGGAAAAAATGATAGTGTTATCTTACTGAGTCAGAGTTCAGCGAAGCACCAAAATGAACATTTTGTTTAAAATTCACCAGCAGAAATAAGCACTTACATCATTCACAAAAGATGTGATTTGGGTCCCCTGTGAAGGTAGTCAAAGTCTCAGTGTCATCCATAGTGACTTTGCGGCAAGTTACCCTGGGAATATTAAATATCTGGGGCAAGGGAAACGATCACATGTTCTAAAACTACAGAGTTTCATGGCTAGAATGATGTTTTTGCTTTGATATTTTACATTGTAAATATATAAAAATAATGATACCAGGAAAAACTTACTAGGCATGCTTACAAATAATAACATTTCTTCAAGCTATTCTTGGACATTTTGCAAGATAGAATTTAAAAACCTGAAATGTAATTACTTGTTAGGGTTACTCTTTTCCCTAAAGTTCTCCAGAAGCTTTTTCCCACATGATTTCTGTTCTGTTAATTTAGATAACTAGTTTAAAAATAAATTAGAGACTTCTGGTTCTGATAAAAAGTAATAGGAATTGAATTTATCCTCTTGCTTGAAACAACTAAAAAAATCAAAGCATATAAAGAAATGATTGTCAAGATTAAGACACTGGATATCTGCCAATGACATACAGTAATTCTTAAGAGACAATAAACAAAGAGCTCTATGATTGCTAAATTACATTGCCTTGGGAGCGTTTCCAGGCCTGAGTGCAGCAAGCGTGTTTTGGTTCGGATCTAGAATGGCTCATGGGATTAAGTCTGTCCTCCAGGAAGCAGTGTTCAAAGCTGGGGCTTTTGGGAGGTGACTGGTGGATCATAAGAGCTCTAACTTCATAATTTGATGGTATTATTAGGAGATGATGGAAACTGGAAGCGGAGCTTAGTTGGAAGAAATGATTCATGGAGATACGCCGTGGGGACTACACTTATCCCCAGCTTCTTCCTTTCTGGTTCTCTCTGAGGCAGGAGGTAGCTAAGAAAAAGGCTGCAGAAAAAAGGGAGTCTGCCCACCTAGAAGCAGTTTCTGGGCTAAATTTGAAGAATAAGACCACCAGGAAGATGGCTGGGAAGGAAGGGCTCACTCTAGAGTCTACTTTCTGAAACCAGATAGGAAAATGAATGTGTTCTCTTTCTGTGTCAGCCTGAGTTAAACATTAGTCCAGGTCCGCTTAGGTAACCAGGAAAAGGTAACCGAGTAACTTAGGTTAGACACAATAAATTCCAAAGCATGTACCCATTAATCTTCTGCAACCCATGGCTGACCCCAGCCTCAATGAGCATGTCACTGACTGTGCATATTTGAACCCCCATGGATTTTGGATGCCATGAAAATTCCTAAAAGGCCCATACACCATCAAAAGCTTGTTGCTTGACAAACCATTGCTTGACGGACCAGCTACCTCAAGCTGCTCAATAGCAAGAGTCATACTTCAGACTCCAACCCTACCCCAAACCCTAAATTAACACCCTCAATACATCAGGTCTTTTCACTGATCCACTCTCACCTCACCCTGTGAGGTATACTCTTTCAAATAAATCCTTGATCCTGTTGCTACTTTTGGGTGTCCTTGTCTGTTTTTGTTTAGTATATCAAAAACCTAGACAAGGTCTCCAACTCAGTAACAAATAATCTGCTTATTGGCCCACGTAAGATGAGTAGCTTTCCTCTGCCATAACCCTCCATCATGAGGTTCTGCCTCACCACAGGCCCTGAAATGGAGCTACGTGACCACAGACTGACACTTCTGAAGACGTTAGCCAAAATGAGGTTTGTTTGTTTTTTGTTTTTTAAATTAAATTCTTCTTTTCAGGTATTTTTTGTCAGAGGAATGTAAAGTTAACACAGAAGTGAAACATAAACAGAGCTCAGGGAAATCTTTGAGTGAAGGACATGAAACTGTATCTAGAAAGACCAAGGCATTTTGAAGCAAAGTACTGGAAAAGAGTGGGAGAGAGGGAAAAGAGAGAGAGAGAGACAGAGACAGAGCTAGAGACAGAGACAGAAAGAGAGAGAGAGAGAAGAGAGAGAGGTAGAGGCAGAGACAGAGATAGAGAGAAAGAGAAAAAAGACTCAGGAAATCAGTAGAGGAGCCTTCTCAAGGATTGAGTTCAAAGGTTGAATAATGTTCTGGACATACAAGGGCAGAAATGGTCACACACTGGAGAAAACACACTCTAAAACATTGCAGGCAACAGCATTCAGATCCCATGTGAAGCTAAGAATAGTGCTCAAGTTTTTGCCAGAGAGGAAAACTCCATAATTCATGAGCCACTAGAGACAGTATTCAGAAGTCTTGCCTCAGTAAAGGAAAATGATTAATCCAAGAAAAAACACTGCTTATATCTTGCCTAGTAAATTTTAAAGCCAATAGCCAAAAGGAATACACTACCTCCAATTTTTAAACTGTATTCCAGAATAAGGCTCAAGAGTAGGTTTTAGAATAGAAGATAGATACACAGTACCCAAGAAGGTAAAACATGTATTTTTTATCCAAACAAAAATTACCTGAGTGCAGGGACAAGAAAATATTACCTACTCATATGATAAAAATAAAAGTCAATCAAGTAAAACTTAACTCATTACTAAAAGATATGTAAGAAGTAGTTGATATTACAAAATTATTATAATTCATATATTTAAAAACTAGACTAATTAGTGGACATGCTGAATAGAGAGATAAAGATATTCTAAAAGATCCATATCAAACTTCTAGCGGAAAAACCAGAAAGTGAACCCTAAAAATAAGCTTAGATATAAATAGACATCAATGAAACAGGCAGATTAGACATAGAAGAAATTCAATGAATTTAGAGACATAGCGTTAGATTATCTTCCAAATGAAGCACAAAGAGAAAAGGAGATTAAAACTTAAAAGAAAACCACAGAATCAGTGAGGAAACTTCAAATGACCTACTATATTTGTAACAGAATTCATGAAGGGGCTGAGGATTTAGCTCAGTGGCATAAGCGCCTGCCTGGCAAGCATGAGGTCGTGAGTTCAATTTCCCAGTACAAAAAAAAAAAAAAAAAGAATTCATGAAGGAAGGTAAGAACCAGAAAAAGATAGCTGAAGGTAGAATAGAAATATTTCAAATTTCTGAAAATTAAATCTGTATGAAACTCAAAAATTTAGAATAAAATTTTATAGAATATGATGCCAAAGCACATCATAAACAATTGTACAAAATCAATAATAAGAAAATTTTATAAGCAGCCAGAGGGAAAATATTGCATTATATATAGAGAAGAAAAAAATGTTAAATTTCTTGTAAAAATCTATGTACCTTTAAATACATTAAAGCAACATTTTTTAAAGTACTAAAAGGGGAAAAAATCTGTCACTCTAGAAGTCTATAGGCAATGAAAATATCTTTCAAAAAATGTGATATAAAGGCTTTTCCTAATATAAAAAGATAGAAAACCTTTATCACTCATACTCTGGTGGGGGATATGGAAAAATTTGAGCCAATAAAATATTTTCTACTCTGATGGCCATTTTCTATGTCTTTTTAATTTTGTATTGTCTTTTACTGTAAGAAATGTTAAAGAAATCATTCAGCAAAAAGGAAATTATACCAGTATAAATTTGGATCAATAGAAAGGCAATACAGAGCTTTTGTAAAATAGTCAAAAATCTTTAAAAGAGAATTTAGTGTGTTAGCAAAAGGAACAATAATGGAAGGTACAGTTACAATATATGTAAAAGTAAAATGGCAATAATAGTACAAAGACGAAGAAGGAAGAAATAAAAGTAAAGTACTATGAAGTCCTTATATTTTGTGGGAAGTAGTATAATATCATTTAAATATAGACTATCATAACCCAAAGATACATATTATAAACTCTATAAAGTTTCCTAAGATAACAAAAACAAAGAATTATGACTAATGGGCTAACAAAGTAGACAAAACAGTCAAAAAATACTTTGTTTATCTGAAAGAAAAAGAGGAAAGGGACGATAAAAAGCATATAGAACCAAGAGGAAATAAATAAGTAGTTGGTTTAAATCATGCCATATTAATAATACATGATCTATAAATATCTAAGTGCCCCCAAATAAAAACCAAAGATTAAGCCAGGCATGGTGACTCATGCCTGTAATCCCAGCACTGGGGAGGCTGAGGCAGGAGGATTGTTGTGAGTTTGAGACCAGCCTGTGCTACAAAGTGAGTTCAAGGCCAGCTTACCAAAGACCCACCTCAAAAGATTGTATCTGTGAGACTTACCAAAGACTCACCTCAAATGTAAGGCACAAATAAGTGAAAAAATAGAAGTATGAAAAAGGTATGCCATACTCACACTGACAAAAGAAAACTACGATGGCTCTGTCATATAAGACTAAGCAGATCTCAGACCAAAGGTTATTACTAGAGATAAAGAACTCATTTAGAATGATAAAGGGGCAATACGCTTATAGTGTTTTTCAAATGAGGCAACCTCTTTGGAAAACAGTTTGGAGCTTCTTTAAATATATGCCTGTCTTACATCCCGGCCATTCCACTCCTTGGTACTTATCCAAGAGAAGTACAAACTTATTTCCAAAGAAAGATTTGCTTACAAAGGTTCATAGCAGATGTACTTTTAACAGATCCAAACCAAAATGAATCTTAATATCTATCAACAGATGATTAATCAAATTGTGTTATATCCATAAGGCAGAACACTAGTTGGTGATAGGAAGAGTGAACTTGATAAATGCGATAACATGGATCTGAAAATAATTGCTCAGTTTCAAAGAAACCAGAAAAAAAGAATTCAGTCCTTTTAACTCTATTTATATAAAATTCTAAGAAATGCAAACTAACATACAATGACAAAAAAACAGAGCAATGGTTACCTGAAGCAGCAAAGTGAGTAGGTAGGAGGCACGAGATGGGCAGGGGGACAGAGGAGAGGGGAGGAAATGGACACAAGGACTTTTTGAAGAGTGCTGTGCACCACCTTTATGGTGATGAGGGGTTCAGAGGTCACACTGAACATGTGGATGTATGTCATATATCAAAGTACACAAAATTATGCATTTTAAATATGTGCAGTTAATTGTGTGTTCGTTAAAACTCAAGATCGCCTAAAATTATTGAGATACGATAGTATGCATAGAAAATGTTACCTCAGGATAATTTCACCACTTTCTCTTCTCTACTTTGCACTCTTGAGCATCAGATCTGTATCAGCAGAAAAACGAGCTTGATGACTGTCTCAGAAATAGATGCTAACTAGAGATGCTGATCGCATTCATAGTAGCTGAATACATTACCCCCAAAACAATGACTATTGCGTTGGTTTGAAAAATTATAACCTTTCGTCAATTTAAAATTTGCCAACCTCACTCTAAAATCTTCTAAGCCACCAAGGAAAAAATCCAGAGCTTTCTTGGGCATTACTGTAAGTACATCATAAACTGAGTTGGAAGGAACCTCAGAAATAAATAGTTTACTGCTCTTTTTTTTTTTAATGTCGGAAGAGTCAGAAGAAAGGGGTGACCGACTTGATGTCACACAAAATAGTTCTAAATCATGTCTTCTGACTCCCTGAGTAAAAGCTTAATTTTTCAAAATTCAGAGGGCTTCAATATAGAGACAATCCAAAGAATAAACTAAGAATAAACAACACAGATTAAACTCTTGACATTAGGCCTTCTTACTTTAAAATTCACTGAGTGATTATCAAAGAAAAAGCACTTTAGTGACAAAATCTCTACTTCCAACTTTCTACATTAAAGTTTATGGCTTTGGAAAAGGGAAGATTGGAAAAGGAATTAATTGCCTTCATCTCTTTTTTTCTCCCTATCATTTCAGCTCTGTTATTATCTAGCACATGGCCCATGAAGGCTGGGATATTATCAAAAAAATTTAGCCAATACAAATTTTCCATTCTTAAGGGCACATACTATGTCTTCTTAATTTGTGTTGCACTGGATCTTTGTCTATCACCATAATTGGTTTTTCTATTAACCTGTTTGGAATAACTTTTCCATGGATTTTGGGAGCATTTATTTATTTTTCTCAAAGCTATTCAATACATAAACTATACACAAGAAAGAGAGGTAGGTCTGAGGAACCAGCACACAACCACTGATTCATCAGAATGGGTTTGGGGAGATCTACATGTATAAATTGACTCAATACCAGTTATTAAAAAACAGATATACAGCTGTGAGTTTTGGCATTAATGCACATGCATAGAATATTTTTCAGCTCTTATTCTTTTGATTCTGCCAGTGTTCTATAAGATTATTCCATAAACATAGTCTAGGTAGAAAATGCTAGTCCTTTATGATCCAACTCAAGACTAACATTTAATCATCCAATATATTCTATATGCAGGATTTTCACAAAACCCTAGAAATTTAACTAAATCTCTAGGAATGAGAAGTTGTAAGTGATAAAACAAAGCTGACTTTAAGGGGACTTAATCACAAATACTACCATGCATTATGGAAAATAACTGAAGTCTAACTTGCAACTATGTTATAGAAATGGTTTTCAAACTTTAGGGCTCATACAAGTCACAAGGCATTCCCTGGCTCTGTGTTTTAGAATCACAAATTTTTCCTTTTTTTTTTTTTTATCAGTACCAGGGATCGAATTCACGACCACCTGCTTGTAAGGCAGGTGCTTATGCCACTGAGCTAAATACCCAGCCCCAACAAATTTTTACTTTTAACAAGTTCTATCAGTAATGTTGCTACAACTGGTAGTTGACTCAAACTGGTCAGACTTCTCTATTTTGTTACCAGCAAACGGTTAACATTCCAGTTACATTTCCTAGGTTGGAGTGCTTAGAAAAGTTGTATGACTTCTCAGTGTCTCATATTTAAATGAAAAATGGCAATGCAGGATTTTGTGTGTCTTTACGAATTAATGAATATAATTCATAGTAGCACTTGGTATATAGTAGACACTTAACTAATATTTGTTTCATTTCCAAAACATATGTCTCTCATTAATATGAGCCCAAACTATTCATTAAACTAAACATAAATAATATGATCATAAAATCACATACCTCAACTCAAACAATCAATTTTCAGTCCCCAACATATTTTTGTTATATCTGAGTGACTGAGTTATTACAGAACATTGATGCATTCACATAATTAGCCACGATATAAAGGCAGCTAATGTAAGAATTTGAAACTTATTGAAGTAAATAAAAGTAATCTCACATCCATACTCACTCACCATGCCACCTTGGGTCTTGTTTTGTTTTACAAACTAAGAAAACTTGCTTTATAAGTGAATTAGAAGTCACAGAGTATTCCTGCTCGTGGATGAAGGTTTAGGGAAAACTTTTGTCCTCTTTTGGAGATATATTCTCATTCCTCAGCCTCTTGTTCCCACAGGTATCCAAATGCCTTAGATACAGTAAGATTCCCTGACAGAAGCCCAACAAATAGCCAGGCCACCCAAAGAAACACTTTTCAACATGAGAGTGTTTGCATCAATAGCTAACAACAATAAAGAAATGCTCAGCCCATCAAATGACGTGCAGAACTCAGCCTTCTGAAGTTCATGAAAGTCTCTCTCAGTATTTGTCAGAAGTTGATCAAAGTTGAAAGAGTCTATGAACAAAATTTGACCAAGACCCTGTTAAATGAAGCCCAGTCCTGAAAGAGGCACCCCTATTTAACCCTGCAACACAAAACACTGGAGAAAGCACGATGGAGTTTTCACCTCGCCTTTAAAAAACTAGAAATATTAAGTTACATTTTTAAATAAATAACTCAGTTCTTATTTTTATCAAAACTGTATGGGTACAGAATTTTAAGTCATAGAATGAGTATTAGATTGCAATAAAACAAAAACAATTATTCCCTTATCCTCAGCAACATTAGCCTCACTCCTCAAAGGCATCTACTTTAAAAGATCTGTGTTTGGTGTGTCTGTGTGGATGCATGTGTGCGTGCATGTGTGTGTGGCACTAACCTACATCCAGCCCCTTTTTGATTTTCGCTTTGAGACAGGGCCTACTAAGTTGCAAAATTTCTCATGTTTTACTCAAATATGAAACTGCCTGCCTCAGTCCCTTCAAAAGATAAGATTACAGTCATGCATTACCAAGTATACTTGTTTCCTCTAATACTAATCTCTATGCTTTAAAATAACTTCTGGTTTAACTTTATCTAAGTAAATATGAGCTGCTTTTGGTCCAAGTCATATAATACAATTTTATTTCCTTTCCTGAACATATTTTTGTTCTTCCTAGAGTTATATAGTACTTATTTTTTAAAAATTCAAAAGATTTCTCTCTGTATTTACTCGTCTTGTTAAATCCTCTAGCATCCAGCATTTTGATAGACTCATCTACAAATATAACCTGTCAAGTAAATTTCTTACTTCCATTTTTCCTAGAGACCTTTTTTCTAGACTTTACTTTGGCTTTCTATTTTAATTTGAACTTGTTCGCTAAATTTATACTGATTCTGGGCCCCATAAGTTCCATTTTTTTTTCTTTTAGTGAAGGTTGATTCATTTTTAATGACTAGAGTTCAAGAGCAAATTTTTTAAAAACACAATTGTTCCATTTACATTATCCAGATTAAAGTAGAAAATTAAACCATTTTATAAATTACCCTTAATGGTGGTAACTGATATTCTCATAAAAGTAAAAATTTAAACAACTTCCTAA
This sequence comes from Hydrochoerus hydrochaeris, assembly GCA_004027455.1. NCBI lineage: Eukaryota > Metazoa > Chordata > Mammalia > Rodentia > Hydrochaeridae > Hydrochoerus > Hydrochoerus hydrochaeris. Next base: position 144,719 of record PVLA01000434.1, on the reverse strand, counting down.
AACAAACTAAAAAATGGTAATATCTCCCTATAGATGAGAAAGCCAACACTGGAACACTATAAATGGAAAAGACTTAAAAACTTGTAATTTCCTTTTAAATTCCATAGAATTTCTATGATTGTTGATTGTCATATGATTTTGGCATCCACTATAATTGATGTGCTAGTAACAGGAAAAATTAAGTTACTGGTCACGAAAAAAAGAAAGAAAAATGAACTATAGACTTACTTGAAAAATGTTAAAGCCTTCTCAGTAGGGTTTAGCTATTACTTTTTGTTCCCAAAAAAACACTGGTGAAATACACACAAAAAAATGCCAGTAATTGAGGTCAGTGTTCAGTCAGATCTACCCTAAAAGGATCTCAAGCCAACCGTGTGTGGTGTGCATGTCCTCTGTTAAAATAAAACTTTGGCTTCATAGGTGGCTCTAAATTTTCCATTAGATAAAATTAATGACTTTCCTCTGACTGAAATGTTATGAGGATGTAATTGTCAGAAATGAAAGTTTTAAATGTCTCACATTCTATGTGTGAAAAAGATACTCTTGAAGGAAGAAAAATGTACATTAATTTTAATACCTTCAAGTTGTTTTAAATTTTTTGGCTATGAAAAATTTTAAGGACAATAAGGAAGAAACAGTCAAAACAGGAAGATATGAGGTTCCAGGTTCTTACTGAGAGAAACACATATTCAAGGGTGAAGTTCAATGTCACATACAAAGAAAAGAACTGTAGGTTGCTAAATGGGAAACAGACCACTGAAGTTTTGCTTAACATCTTATGGAGACGTCTGCAGTTCCTGCATGACCTAGGAAAAGACCAGAGAGGAAAGAATTGCTGACTTTTCTAAGAAAGGCTGACAAGTGGCCTGCAAATCTGTCTCCCAGAGGTTGCCTACTTATTCTTTCAAGTCCTACAGACAAACCATGTCCTGAAAACTGCCACCTATCTTTTCTAAGTGTCAGTTTTTTAAACTAAAAGCAATAATAGCATTACCTTCAAGAACTATTGTAAGAACTGAAACTTTATAAAAATAATAAATTGTATTCATAGACCTTTTAGAATGTCTTAAAAATCTAGTCCATTAGCATATGGGTGTCTTAGGGGACTCCTGTGTTCCTGAAAATATAGCTCAAGGTTAATATGTAAAAGTCAACAGCAGTCTTGTTACCTTCCTTCTGCTTTGGAATTCTTGGCAACCTAGCCTTCACAGACTTCTTACCTCATTTTCTGCAACTTTCAGTTTCTAACCCCAAATGTACACCCATATCTTGATGTCCTTTGTCTACTCATATTTTTCTGGACAAAAGTCTTCAAGAGGGAGCTAAAAACTTCTTGACAACAGTAATAACTGGTTGTTTTTTATTCTCTGTGGTGTATAATACAAGGTCATGCCCAAAATTGTTCATTGCCTGTTGATTTTTAATCAGCAAAACTATTTCTTCTATAATAGTGATTGCCAACACAGCTTGCACATTACATTCACTGAGGACATTTTTAAGATAGTGATATTTGACTCCATCATCAAAGATTCCAATTCAGTTGGTCTTATATAAAATCTAGGCATTCGTGGGCTCTAAACATTCCTCAAGTGATTGTAATTTACCTATTAAGAGATGTTCTGTAAACTTGGTGGGGAGAGAAACATGCTGGCTGGTGAAAGGAAAGGAGTCAAATTTTCATATTGATCTGAATGAAGTATGCAGAAGTTGAACAGGATCTACCTAGTTGCTAATTATCTAAAATTTCTCTAACACATGAATCCTGAAGACACTGGGATGTTTGAAATAGTTCCAGCCTTTTGAGATACTTGAACCCCAAGACTTGATTAGAAACGTTCTTTGGTGGGCAGCATCCCTCATGGGCTACAGAATCAGATAGCACAGGAAATCTCTGCCCTGAATTCAAAGCAATTTTAGTAATTTCTCTTCATACACCAGAAGTTACATATGCTTAGGGATGTAAGAGAAGATAAATCTAAGCCAAATATGTTACTTCTTAGGAGACATCTGTAACAACAATTATATTTTGAAAAACAACTGTGTACTACATGCAATATCAAGTCACCACTGCCAATGAATTTATAATCCAAGAAGATATATATTAAAAGTATAAACTTACAAAACCTATCACACAACTTTAAAAAAAGATCACAACTTTCAAAAGAGGTTAATAATAATGACTAATCATAATTGGATGTTTATCATGGGTAAAGGGTGGTACTAAATGCTTTACATCCATTGGCCCACTAAATCCTTACAACTGTATAAGGCAGGGACATTAAAATGTGGAAAAGTTTGAATAATTTGCATAGCATTAATAGCCAGTACTGTTACAGGGAGGATTTGAAACCAGGTAATGTGACTTCAGTAAGCACCATGGGTGCTCAATCCACTTTTGGTTTTACTGAACAAATAAGGCACTGGTTGTTCAGTGGAACTAAATAATACTGTGAGACGAAGGAAGGAAGCGTTCCCTGTGGCGGTGTGATTTCAGCAGCCCCTGGAAAGAAGTTAAGAGCAGTAGTGCACGCCTCTAATCCCAGCACCTGGGAGCCTAAGGCAGAGAATTACACGTCCACGGCCAACCTGAGCTAATACATAAGTTCAAAACCAGGCTGGATTATCACTGCCTCAGAAAAACAATTTGACTGTAAATCAAGGATGAATTTAAGGAACTGATAGTATCCTTCAGCTTCAGAGTATGAGCAAGATCATGCTTGACTCTAAGCTTTGAATTAACATCTGAGTAGTTTAATCTAGAGCTAATTGCAGCCTATTGGTTGAGCTGAGTTTTTCATCGAATGAGAACACTGGACCACATCTTATATCCAAAAAGGAAAAAATATGCTGAGTAATGTGACCATTTAGCAAATGTTTTCCTAACATTGTTTCCCAAGAAGCAACATTTGGTATTTATTCATTCATTCTTCCTTTTATTTCACAAATATTTTTATTGCATGTTTATTATATGAATAATAATGATGAGTAAACCAGTCTCCACCTTCCTGAATTTAGCCTAGGAGGGTGGCTGAACATGAATCCCCTGGGGTACATTAACAGTATATCAATCTTCTGATACAACTAGGGAATGGAAGTCTAATATGCACCAGAGTTGGATCTACTGTGGCTCTAGTGTGAAAATACCATGGATACTGTATAGGTTCTGTAATAGCACCTGCATGGAAATCACAGAATGCAAATGTGACTATAGACAAAAGGGAGAATTGGGTGAGATGGTACCTGGTATTTGATAAACACTTGATTAAAAAAAAACAGGTTTTCTCACTATATGCCTTTTCAGAATCTTCAGTATTCTAACGTGCTATGAATTTTCAAAGAGAATACTATATATAGATTATTGATATAGATATCCTGAGGTCTAATTTGCTCAGAGCAAGTTATGCCTCATTTAAGGAAACCCTATTTAACACGTACGTAAGTACAGAATGGACTAGATGGGTAGGGAATGTTAAAGTGGGGCAGGTGGAATGATTTGGTTCCAGAAGTTAAGAAGATTTGCATCAAGTCTCCTAAAACTCATAAGTCTTCTTAATCTGTAAAGGATTTTGAAAGGAATCTCAAAATAGAACAAATGACTGTTTACATAAATGGCATAAAATACCTCATGCTAATATGTTCAGTTTTGTTAATTGATGATTAATCACTGTTAAAGTGTCTAATTATTTATCCCAATTTCCAAAAGATAAGTTGCTTATTTCAATATTTCTAAGTGTCAGAAGAAAAGTATAAATACAGGGAGAATTAATTATATTCAGGATTTGAGATAGAATTAAGTGTAAGAATTACTAATCTTTTGAGGACAGTGTGTGTTCATAATCTGCTGCAAAAAGACTGATAGTTAATGCTCACTAGATGAGAATTATACATTAAAAGGAAAACTTTATGAAAATCTATTTAGAGAGGAAGTAGATGAAATTAACTATTATAGACGTTTTACTGTACAAACATGATTGCAAAGATTACTCACTGATTAACTTTTGCATATTAGATACACCTAACTGGAGTTTGAAAATCAAGAAACTTATTTATATGACTTCAGAAAACATTTTTCCTATTTAGATAGTTGAGTTAAAAGTAGGAGCTTTATATGTAGGAAAAACAGACAAGTTTGAAAACATGTCAGTAATTTTACCTAAATAAATGAGGAAATCAATAACAGTAACAAGTAGTGTGAAATTGTATCTAGAGAACAAACATGGTAATAGATCAGGACTGCTGAAATGAATTTGCAAATGGACACCCAAATGACTATATCAAGAATAGGAGATCATATCAGTCACCTCTCCCACTGGCAACATACAACGCACAACACTTAAAATTTAAAGAAAGAGAGGTTTAATTTAGCTTATAGTTTTAGGTGATTCAGTCCATTGTCAGGTGGCTATAAGGTAGAAACACCATAGTGGAAGTGTATGGCACAGAACAGATGTTTAGTTCATAGTGACTAGGGACACAAACCAATGCAATAGTGGCAGAGAAAAGGGGCAAGAGACAAGATATTGACTTCAAGATCATGCACTCATGACCCAGCCAGATTTACAAAGAAACATGCTTTATTAATCCCATGGGTGGCTCCCAAGCCAAACATGTTGACAGTCCAGTTTAACTGTCACAGAGAGGGAAGTCTTTAAACTCCAAGGAGATGAATTTATGTGCATGTCCATAAAAAATAATTCTTTTTTACTGCTATCGGTTTCCTACAACTTACATAGTTGTAAAGTAGTTCAAAGGCAATAATGAACTCAGAATCCCCACGGAATATGAGAACCTGAAAGGGCATTCTTTAAACAATTACATAGTTTCAAAGAACCATCTCTGATTGATTGCTTCTTTGTATTGTCTTGTCTCGATATCATTAATTTTCTCTCTGATATTTATAAACTCCTTCCTTGTACTAGCTTTGGGTCTGGATCATTTTTGGCTTTCTAGGACCTTGGGGTACATAATCAGGTTGTTTATTTGGGTTCACTCTGTTTTTGTGTCATGAGTATCACAGCTATAAACTATCTTCTTTGGATTGTTTCATTGTGTCCCAAAGGTTCTGGTATGTTGTACTGACATCATTTGATTCTAGGAACTGTCACATTTCCTCCTTTATTTCATCTGTGACTGAATGATTATTCAAAAGGATGTTGTTTGATTTCCATGGGTTTAAACAGCTTCTGTGGTTTCTTTTTCCATTAATTTCTGGTTTCAATACACTATGATCTGGTAGTGTGTGTGAGATTCTTTTGCATTTGTTTAAGTATGGCTTGTGAGCTAGTGGGTAGTCTATTTTGGAGAAAATTTTATGTGCTGCTGAGAAGAATATATACTCTATTGTGGATGGAGCACTCTGCAGATATTGATTAACTATTTGTTCAAGGTTTGGTTTAACTTTAATGTTTTTTGTTGATTTTTTTTTGTCCAGTTGATATATTTGTGGCAGTGGGATGTTGAGATTCCTCCATTGTAATTGTGCTGATTTTTTTTTTATGTCCGTGTTTGTTTTATGAAGTTGGGCACTCTAGTGTTCTGGTACATATATATTTACAGTTGTTATCTCTAGCTGTTAAATTGTTCCCTTAACCAATATATACTGACATTCTTTGTCTGTTCTGACAGTTTTGGCTTGAAATTAACTTTGCCTGAAAGTAGGATAGTGTCTTAGAAAATTTTCTCTGGTTCCTGAGACAAAATACTCCAAGTTAAAGGAAAAGTTTATTTATCTCACAGTTGTAGAGACTGTAGTTCATAATTGGCTGGCTCCAAAGCAGGGTGGCATACAGCTAAGGGACAATGGTTTATGATGGCAAAAGACAGCAAAATTGACAAGCAAGCCTTAACGGCATCTTTCTGTCCCTTTATACTCTATTCAGACTGCTGAGATTAGGATGCTGCCAAACCAATCAGTGAACTAATCATACACCCTTAATCCCCACATCACATTCTTTAGATTCAGCTACCAGGACTGAGGACTTAGCTCAGTGGTAGAATGCTTGTCTAGCAAGCTGGAAGCCCTGGGTTCGGTCCTTAGAACCAAAAACTAAAAAAGCAAAAAACCTAAAAAATATTTTAAAAAATAGATTCAGTTACCTCTGCAAAGACCCCCCCCACCCCACCCCATGCCTGCATGAGGCTTTGGGAGGACATCTAGATACAAACCATAACAGATAGCTACCCCTGCTTTTTTCTGGGTTCTAGTTGTATTAGAATATCAAACAAACATCCTTTGATTTTTAATAGTTGAACTAAATGTGTTTCTTCTATACTGCATATAATTTAGTTTTGTTTCTCAATCCATTCTGTGCCTTATAGTTGGAGAGTTGAGATCATTTATATTCAGTTATTACTGAGAGGTATTGCTTTATTCCTGTCATTTCATTATTTCTAATTGCTCATTTCATTTTTTTCCCTCTAGTTTAACTGACCATCCTGGCAGGGATATGTATTTCATTTGACTTATTAGGACTGTCTCTTTCTAGGATATCCTTGAGAACTTTTTGTACTGCTGGTTTGATGGTCATGAACTTTGAAGGTGCTCCTTGTCATTGAAATACTATATCTTTCCATCAGTACTGAAGGAAAGATTTGCAGGATATATAAGTTGGGGGTTGAATTTCCTTTCCCAAAAAAGGAAAGGAAAGACCCATATCAATGTATTTAGAAACGAAAAAGGAGAAATCATAATGTATTGTTCCAGAGTCTATAAAATCATTGGTAACGACTTTGAAAGTTTGTACTCTAATAAAATGGAGAATTTAAAATAATTAAAAGTTGGGGTCAGGGACAGCTCAGCAACACAAGCACCTGTCTGGTATATGCAAGATAGTGAGTTCAGTCCTCGGTACAAAATAATAATAATAATAATAATAATAATAATAATAATAATAATAATCAGAGGAAATGCACAGATTCATAGATACATGTGAAAAACCAAGGCTGAGCAAAAACATATAAAAATTCTGAACCATCCAATAAAATTGAAGAATTAAAAAAAACTTCCAGTTAAATCCAACTCATAAAGACTTCACTGCCAAATTCTACAAGAACTTTAGAGAAGATCTAATGTCTATAGTCAAACTCTTTAATGAAGTTAAAAGGAAAGGAGTATACTCAAAGCCATCCCTGGAAGTTAGCATCATTCTAATTTTAAAACCAGAAAAGGACCTAGCTAGAAAAGAGAACTACAGGTCAATCTCCCTAACAATCATAGACAAAAACAAACAAACAAACAAACAAAAATCCTCAGTAAGATACTGACAAACAAAATGCAACAAACCATCAAAAAGATCATAAATCATGACCAAGTAGTATTCTGAGCAGGGATGCAGTATTCAGCATACAAAAATCAATAAATGTAATTCACCACATTCACAGAAACAAGGACAAAAATCACATGAGCACTGCAATACAGGCAGAGAAAGCCTTTGACAAAATCCAACAATCATTCAGTATTTTAAAAAATCCCTATAGAAAATAGTTATAGAAGGATCTTATCACAATCTGATCATATAAAACCATTTATGACAAACTAATGGTCAACAACATATTACATAAGGAAAGCTGAAAGATTTTCCTCCAAAATCAGGAAGAAGACAAAGATATCCACTATCACTTCTATTCAGTATAATTTTCAAAATATTACCCAGAGAAATAAAGGGATATATATATATATATATATATATATATATATATATATATATATATTGGGAGGGGTAATGAGGGGTAATGAGGGGTAATGAGGATTGAACTCACAACCTTGTGCTTGTCAGGCAGGCACCTGTGCCACTGAACTATATCCCTGGCCCTATATATTTTGTAAATGACATAATATGCTACACAGAAAACCCAAAACATTCTACCAAAAGACTCCTAGAATTCATAACCAAATCCTGTAGAATAGCAGGATACAGTCAACACAGAAAAATCAATACCATTCTTGTACACCAATAATAAACTCACTGAGAAAGAAATTAGAGATGCAAAATCATTCACGGTGGCATCAAGAAAAATTAAATACTTCGGACTTAACCTAACCAAGATGCCATGAAAGACCTCTACAATGAAAACTACAGAACTCTAAAAGGAGAGATTGAAGAGTACATCAGAAAATGGAAAACTATCCCCTGTTTTGGATAGACAGAATCAGTACATCAAAATAGCCATCCTTCTAAAACTTTTATATAGATTTAATGCAATCCCAATCAAATTTCAGATAACATTCTGTATAGAATAGGATAAAGCAATCCTAAAATTTATATGAAACCAGAAGATATCTAGAATAGCAAAAGCAAGTCTGGGCAGCAAGGGCAAGCAGGAGGCATCACAATCTTGGACATGAAGTTATACTATAAAGAAAGCTGCAGTGAAGAAAACAGGTACGGGCAAAAAGGACAAAAGGCTCTTGGATCAGTGGAACAGAATAGAAGATGCAAAAACAACTCCAGGCACATTCAGTTAGATTATCTTTAACAGAGGGCTAAATCCCTTCACTGGGAGGAAAAATAGCCTCTTTAAATGGTGCTGGGAAAACTGGCTAACACATGCTAAGGTACCTAGACCAGTGCTGGCAAACCTGCAGCATGTATGTTATTTATTTTCCTTTTAAGACAAAAGTTAATGTATGACTTGTTTTTTTCTAAACTGAAATCTAAGTATTCAAGTTTAACTGCAGTGGTGAGTCTTTGCAATAAATGAGCTCATGTTGCATATTTGAAAAGTCTTTTCTAAAATATTTGCTCTCAACGACCTAATCTCATGTCTTTCACCGTACCCTAAACTAAAACCAAATGGATCAAAGTTCAAAATATTAAACAGAAACAAGTTGTTGGAAGACAAAATAGATACAACCATACACATAGGCAAGGATTGTTTTTTAACAGAACCCCTATTGCACAAGAATACTAAGAAACAACAAACAGGATCATATCAAATTAAAATAGCTTCTGCAAAGCAAAGGAAACAGAGTGAAGAGACAACCTACACAACAAATAGGTCTTATGTATTTTGCCACAAAAAATGGTAAATGTTTGAGATAAATATTCATAGCCAGATTTGAATATTCAATGTATATACTTGTTGAAACATCACAAAATATTCTATGAATATCTAAATAAAATTTTTGTGTGTCAATTAAAATAAATATTTTTATAATACCATTTTATAGTTCTTAAAGCAGGGATTAATAAAAATGTATTGATTTTGCCTTAATTGCTTGCCTTTAGCATTTCATTTATGTTTTCAAGAATAGCTTGTATTTAAATTTCAAAAAGATGTCTATATCATACAATTCTTGACTTCCAGACCAGAATCTCAAAAGTAGTGGCATTTTCATGAAACTTGTAATGGGTAATGAGAAGATACAACTTTGTCTGTTCTACAATAGCAAGCTGTGCCAATCAAACAGAATATGAAAAATCTGTCTCAGGATTCAGCCCTGCCTAATAGATATGAAGAATGTAACAGATTCACTCTTTATTTTGGAGTTGGTATAGACACTTTATTCTCACTTTATTCTTTCAGTGGCTATTGTAGTCAGGGTTTGCAAGGGAAATAACTTAATACAGGACATAATTTATAGAATTTTTTTTTTAGTTGTCACTCAAAGAGTCAAATATAAAAGAGTGCAGAAAATCTGTTCACACCCTAGAGACTTAAAGAATCAAACTGAGGGTCTAGAGCCCATGACAATGTCCTGTATGAGTCCAGCTGAAGGCCTAGAGCCCATGACAGTGCCCCCGCAAGTCCAGCTGGAGGCCTAGAGCCCGCAACAATGTCATACGCAAATCTGTTTTATGGATCTGCGCTAGGAAGGCCCAAAGAAGTGATGGAAGCTAGAAAGTCTGCACCAACCGGATGAAGGATCTGTGCCAAAGGCTGAGGGATCTGCACTGGATCCAGGAAGTGACACTCAAAGTAAGGACCAGTGCTCCCCTGAAAAGTACCACAATCTTCTTCAGCAACATGGGGTTCTGAGACCCTCCGATGAGGACAGCCGAGTTCATATCAGGAAAGCCAGCATGACAAGCTTCTCCCCAAGATTCAATGGCACATCATCTTCCTGTCCCGAGCCAGGAAGCTATGCTCAAAGACCCGGAGCGCCCCCACAGTGAATGCAGGGATTCTCAGTGACAAAGAGGTCCTGAGCACCTCTAATGATGAAGACAGAGGAGCTCATGTCAGGAAAGCCAATGCAACAAGCTCCCCTAGGAAAACCAACAGCACGACCTCTTCCTCTCTAGTTCTCCTTTTTAGTAACAATATAAAAAGGAGCTTGATGGGCCTTTGACACCAGAACCATGCTGATTCAGTTCAGCTGGGTGTTGCAAATTGACTATCAGTTGCCAATACACCACTGTGATAATCATTAGGAGTAGGTATGCTAATAAGGAAGTTTAGAAATGCTCTTTTCTTAGCCATTATCATCTCTTCCTCTCAAATTTTTTTTGGAAGAATAATGGAAATAGCTATGAACAGCCAACAAAGTATTGTTGTGTGTTTCAATAAAACTTATTTACATGAACACATGGTAGAGTTGTATTTGACCTGAAATCCATAATTCGCTGATTCCTGGTTTATAGTATTGAGTCTGAAGCCAGACTGCTGGGTTCAGATCCAAACTCTGCCCTCAACTAGCTGTGTGGCCATAGCTGAGTTAACAAGCATCTCTGTGCCTTAGATTTATTACCTCTGTAATGGGAATAACAGCAATATTACCTCTAGTGAAAATAATCTCTAGTCAAGATTTTTGAGAAGTTAAATAAACAGTGATTGGAGCAAAGTCTATTACAAAGTTAAGATCTCATTAACTTTTACTAGTTTTCAGCTTGAAATTTTTGAAAGATTTTCTCATTATTTATTTAATTGCATCTTCATTGATCCAATAAGTCAAGTTCAAAAAAATGATGATTAACCCTATGAGTTGTCCACATTAATTAATGTATTTTTCATTTTATTTTTGTCTACAGGTGTAAATTTTTCCAGATATCATGTAATAAAATACTTTAAAGACATAGGAAATTATAAAACAATGTTTGATGCCTAGGAAGAAAATGAATGCAAATCTTTTTTTTCTAGCTCCTAAATCTAAAACTCTTGGGATAGAACTTTTGGAAGAAAAAAATCATTACTACTTCTAGGTTTTCAGTGCTCTTGCACTGTCTTTTATTTTCTTTGTTGCTATCTTCTTTGACTTCCCTAAGAAGCAGACTGACCCTGAGTGTCTAATATGAGAGGAAATGTAGAATCATTTTGCTCCTCCTATTATGAGCCACCTAATGAACAGTTGATGTTTTGTGGGAACACATTCCATGTCAAAATTTTCCAAATATTGCCCATGAAATGGGATGGCAGCATATACCTTCAAAAGTAATAAACGTCTGAAGAGTCATTATACTTCCAAACTGGGGCCAGAATCCCAGGAACTGCACACTGCTGCTGCTATTTAATCCAGCTAAAGTTTCCTTTAATAGCAGCTGGTTTTCCCCACCCACAGATGTCTAATTACAAGCTCTATGTAGACTATTTTTCTCTTATTTTAAGTGCTTCAGAATTCTCAGCCCAACATGAAATCAATAATAACACTTTCATTTCTTGCAAACATTGAATAATTGTGCCTATTTCAATTTCTTAAACCTAAGGAAATGAGAAGAGGCGAGGCAAACTCTAATTTTTTAATAGTGGACTTGTGGCTGATCATAGTAAGACAGAGAATGGACTCCAAAATGAGAATACTATTATGTCTGGTTCCCCATCTTTGTCTAATCAAGTGTCACAAGTGACACAGAGGGTTAATTAGCACATAATCAGAAAAGTTGATTTTTTTTAAAAAAAGACTGCTGTACTATAATAGTAACAAAAGAGTCTGCAGTGGTCTGCAGTGGGTCTCCAGGAAAGCTAATTCCCCAGCAACACTGCTGCCACCATCCTGTCCCTACGGTGCGCTGTTTAATTAAATCCAGATGGCTTGTGCATCTCCTCCAGCTCCATCTGGGCTAAGGTAGACAATAAAGGAGAATCAGTTTTTCTCCTTAGGTATTTTAAGAGACAGTGCTAAGTTTTGAGTATCAAAAGAAATCTTTCCTTACTACAAAAAAATCACCTCAAATAATTAAGAGGTCTTAACTTATTAGTAGCATCCCATAGCTGTCTCGATGAAATCATTTAAAAAAAGATGCACAAACTTCAGAGAACTAATATATTCTTTAATTCACCACCGAGAACACCTTTCCTGATGATCTTCAAGAACCAACATGAAGTGTTCTCACTTACATCTATGCAAGAGTGATTTCAGCCAACTTGGGGCAAACTATAGAACTCAGGAGGTAAATATATCAAGAATATCCAAGATATTTCTAGGATTTTCTGAGTATTAGAAATGGAGTTTTAGTCTAATACTGTTCAGAGCTAACACACCTGAGGTCAGACGCCAGCTCTGCTACTTAGTGGCTGATGTATGTTAAGCAAATTGCTGGCTCCTCTGAGCCTAGTGCTTTAGTGCTGAAATGAGTATAACAGCATAATCTTTTTCATGGGGCTGTAGTATGATTTAATGAGATAAAACTGCTATTCTAATGCTATACATAAAGTTATTTAGTGCTTACGTATTTTAGATAACATTAACTTGTGCATCTTCCTAAATTGTATGACACATAAAAGGATCCCCTTTTATAACAGTAATATTACTAGATTAGAAATGATACCCAATGAAGACAGTATGACATCTCTGAAAATTCAGTATATGCTCTAAATCAGTGACCTGTGTTTTTGAGGGTGCTGGGCTTTCTTGTTCTATTTTACTTTGTTTGATTTGTTGATTTCTCTAAACTAAAGAGAACAGTTTTTTCCCCAATGAGCTTCCTTATTTTATCCCTAGCACAGTGCCTGATGCGAAAAGATTCACTATATTTATTACAGAACAAATGACTCAACGATTACAAAGTCATACAATAAAATACTATTTTATTTAAAATTATACTATAGGTAGATAATTATTTTCCCTGTGTTATTAATTTAAAAATAATAAGGATACTATGAAGCATGTATGGTATAACTTCATTTTGAAGACTCATATAAAAAGATTAATACATAAATAATAATGCTGCTTGTCTCTAGAACATAGGAATGAGTATAATTACATATTCCTTTCTAATAGCTTTATCTATGTTTTCTAATTTTTCTCTGCAACAGACACATATGGCTTAAAATGAGGATAAATGTATGTATAATAACTGATGATAGTAAAGTTTTTGACTTATTCAAATTATTGTCCAGATGAAAAGACAAAGTCATTATGTCTACGACTAAAAATGAAGGAACATATTATCTATGAGGCTAGGGTTCTAAGTGAAGACAGTTTTTTGTCTCCTGGTGATGTCTAGATGTTTATTATAATTTGGAAAGGGGGAGTTGTCACTGGTATGTAATTGACAGAGAATAGAAAAGATACAAAATATCCATATTGCACAGCACAGTCCAACAACAAAGAATCATGTAGTCCACACTGTCAGTATCATCCAGGCTGAGCAACACTGTGTTCAAGTATTAGCACGGGACTGCAGGCAGCAACTCAGTGACGAAAGGCACACTTGTGATGAATCTGGTTGCTCCGCAGTAAGAATAACTTAATGAATACAAAAATAGCTTCCTTTCCCATCGCTTCTAGAAACAATGAAAATATACTAACCGTATTGAGTTTTAGACACCAATCTGTTCATCAGACATTAAAAACTACAGTCTATTATAGTTCATCATTTTGCATCTACTCCCTACATCAACTCTAAAAATAGCTGTTATTTTACAGAAGGAGAAATTAAGCTTCAGAGAAATTATGATTTGCTTAGAAATTATGATTTGTCTATGAGTTGCGTGATTTGGATTTGATTCAAGATTGCTCTGACAAGTACGCAGGCTGCTTCTCAATGAGAATTACTGAGTTCTTTGTTTTCCTAAGAGCTCAGACGTATTTGATTCATGAGCTCTCCCTAGTCATGCTAAATTTTCTTTTGCTTCACTTTCAAACTCAGAGTATGGTTTTTGCCTACATTGTATCACCACACAGCTAATGATTCCTTTCTAAATGAATTTTTAAAAAATAAAAACATAGTTTTTATTAAACTGGGACAAACTATATGCTACTATGAAGAATAATCACATAGTCAAATAGAACCCTGAAATACCTGAGTATGTAAATATTCTGAAATTACTGCTTCTAGGTTAGAGATAAAAGTCAGTGGTGAATTATGTATTTAGCATGCACAAGGTAAGCTCAATCTTCAGCACAAAAAATAAAAAAGAAAAAACTTTCCTGCCTTCTTACTTTCCTATCATGAGAGTTGTTTCCCCTGTCTTTTACCTTCCATAGCAGCTAGTCAAGATCACCTTTCCTTGCTACTTTGAAGGCTCTTCGCTTTTTTACATCTACAACATGTCTGAACAGAGTTCTGTGCCCAGCTTTGTAATTAGACGTAGTGATGAAAATAACTTTCACTTGAGTCCAATTTTTCAGCACAAAAATAACTTGGAGCTTTCTGATATAATAAATTATGGAAAACTTTAGGTGAAACTAGGTCTAAAATTGGAGTCTGACTTGAGCCAGACACTTCTAGGTGGTGTCAGAGCTTTTCTTCCACATCGTATTTTTTCATTGTAGGTTCAGCTGCTCTACCTTAATTAATCTCATTGGCTCTGAAAATTTAGAAACTTCTAGTTGATGGCTAGTGTATATTCTTGTACACTAATTTATATCCAATAATAACTCTAGGTTCCAAATAGCTTATATATAAAATTAATATAAATATTATTATATTAATATTTATACTGGGAATTGAGTCCCAAAACTTTTTTAAAATTCTAGTATTTGCAATTCTACTTACCTTAGTCTCCATATCCAGATATATAACAGAATAAGCTACAGTGGAATTTAGAATTTGAAACCTAGGTTTTCAAAAACCCTGTATTTTTTAAAATCAACTCAGGAGCAAGACTCTCAATATCTTTACTCAGTTTACCAGAGGCATTATGTGGTACTGGACTATCTAAACTCCTACTGTAAAACTGGAACTTGATCTAATGACAACAAAAAGTATCATAGTTCATATTTTATAACTTTATAAATTTTATGACTTATAAACTAAAATTTATAAATAAATTCAGTATGACAAACTGAAATTCCTGTAAGGCTAGTTAGCTGTGCTAGTGAAGCTGAGCCTGAACTCTGGTAAAAGAGACAAGGCATATCTAAGAGTTTGCACACTGGAGTATATGATGACCTTAGCAATATACAAGTTAGCACTTTTTTCCCCCTCATCCAATTCAAAGGTATGAAATCTGAATGAGTATTGAACCTCTCAATGGCTGGAAGAGCATTCCATAAAAGTCCCTGGGAAGAGAGAAGTGACCCAACAAGTAAAGCTGCTTTTATTCCCTACAACCCCCCTCTGTGCACTAGAGACACCAAGGCTCCCAGGCCAGCCTTCATTAGGAAAGTGTGAAAGAACTGGAACATTTCCTTGCTGAAACACAAAGGCCCTTTGCCTCTTTTGTTGGCTCAGAAGCTTCAATCAGCTTCAGAGTTTCAAAGCCTCAAACAGAGGAGTTCCAACCAGGGTAGCATTGAGCAGTGCCCAGGATACTGAGTAGGAAAGGGAGTATCTCTGCCCACTAAGTAACCCCAACCTGGTGAGATTCCTCTGTGAAGGTTTGAACATAATGTTTTATGATTTGAGCCATGACAAGCTCGGTAGTGAACAGAGTGATAAAATAGCACTTTACCTTTCACTTTGAAACAACTATTTATTACTTGGCAACCTTGAAAGCATATAAACAACTGTTCTTAGAGACTTAACCAAAACCTATTCTTGAGCCTCACACATTCAGAGCAGGCAAATGCCTTTGAAAGTTAAAAAAGAGCCAGCCCATCCTAGCTGGTAGTTAGAATCAGTGATGGACAGATATATAAAAGCCAAGTTTAGTGAAAGGAAAAGAGAAATGAACCATTAGAAAGGGGCATAGTAACTCAGAAGAAAAGTCATAGAAAAAGGGATGGGGAAGTCAAGCCGCATTGTTTGTTATCCTCAGCTTTCAGCCAAGTTGGTGGGAAGATGGGAGATGTTCGGCATATAGAGAACCTATTTACTGTCAATTTTTGTTACACTCCAGTATCTTTGAGGGACCAGATGAGCAGAGGGCAATCATTTTTAAAGGACAATTACAAGAGGTGCTTTTGTGCTAGGTATAATTCACTAAAATCCCCTTCTATGTTCCCACTACCCTATCCCAACTCATATACATGAAGATTCTAACTCATTCTGTTAACTTTGTGAATCAATGCTACAAATATCTACCATCTGTTTTATCTACTGTGGTCAAGCCATTGCACAAGACATTAGTGGTACAAAGATTAATGAAATGTTAACCTTTTATTCTAGTAGATCATAGTCTATTTAGAGGGTCAGACAAAAATATTCTCAGTAATGATGTGAAAAAAATAGAAACAGCTCAAACTTTACATTTAGGAAGAACTGAATTACATCCAGAAACAATCTGCTATCTTGTGTTAGTCAGATATCTTTGCTATAACAAATAGCTAGTAATTAAGCTATGCTGAATAGCATATTAGGTTTTCTCTAGACACTTCCCCTAACTTTTCCAAATTCCACTACAAATATTTCCAAAAGCATCTGAACCACATCAGCAGCTACAGCCACTCAACCAACACTAATTTGTGGTGCCAGTTTTCTGCATGTTAGCTTTATACAGTCATGACAAAATACCTGAGAGAAACAAAAGAAAAACAGATTCATTTTATTCCTCCTTATTTTAGAGGCTTCAATCCATAGTTGGCTAACTCTGCAAGTGGTAAAAACTACATAATAAGTGAAACTTCTCAACTCATGGCGGCCTGGGAAGAGAACAACAACAACAAAAGACAGGAAGAAGAAGCCAGGGACCAGGGCACCTCTAAAGGACACATCATCCATGGCCTCCTGCCTTCAACTAAGTTGCATCTCCTTAAGTTTCCACCCCCTCTCAATAACACCATAAGCAGGGGATTAAATCTTCAATACACGGGCTTGGGGAAGACATTTCAGACCAAAGCCAGAGCAAACCTACTGGTTAGACTAACTAGCAAAGCCCAGTTTTATTATCACCTGTAAAATGTAGATAAATTTATACATAATTTAGGGCCATTTTATGCACTCTTCTTCAAGTAAAGTAAGTATCCACTAAATGGGTCTAAGCTATGCTGGATATTTTGTTTGTCCTTCTAGATTCAGATCTAGACATTCTACTTCTATTTTACCTCGTAGGAAGCTGACATTTGTGGATCACATATATACATTATGTCTTTGCTCTTTGTTCTTTGGCTTCTGGTTAGAGTTAGCCAATCTGGTCATTGACAGCAGATTCAAGGGCATAAGGAGTGTGGAGTTGGAGAAGATACTTCCTAATCTCCCTCATTATTATGGACTTTTCTGCTGAGCAGTATGATCTTCAAAGTAGTCCTTCCCATCAGATGCCCAAGTGTGTTAGTTAGTCCTTCCCTTTCCTTCATCAAGCTTAAGGTGATAACAGCTTCTGATGCTACCACCACCACAGTACAAAACATCACTGTTGTTGCACTAAACTCTGCCTATTCTCTTGCTTTATTAAACTCTTCTCAAATTCCCAGTTGGACTATGTCCCTTCTCTTGCTGGGATCCAGATAAATATGATTATCATTGTTAATATAGATTATTGTATATTATTAATAGAGTATATTTAATATTAATATAGATAACAAGATACTATGTGCTATAAAAATAAATAAAGTGAAAAATAAAATCATGGGGATGTCATAGAGGCTTCTAGGAGAAGGTAACATTTAAAATGACAGCCTTAAAAAGAATAGAAGTTAGCAATGTTTAAAAAGCAGGAAATGAAGATTCCAGGAGGAGGAATACCATATGCAAAAATCCCATGAGAATTACAAGTCTATGTGGGAAATTCAAGTGTCTCAACTTAGCTGAAGCATGGAATCAGAGAACAGAGGAAGATAAATGAAGCTAAAGAGATGGATTGAACCAAGGCTACCAAAAATACTTTTAAGAAATTTTAATCCAGACTACACTATAATCACATTGCATTTTAGAAAGCAATATGGAGAAGAAATTAGAAGGGCAAAATTAGCAACAGAAATGTCAAATAAAAAATCCAAGTTAAAAAAATGAGTTAGCTAAAAAATAGTAGTGTCCATAGAAATGGAGAAAATGGTATGAATTTATTCATCTAGTAAGGAAATAAGCTGTATTAGATTTAGTGAGACAATGTAAAGAAAAAGTAGAAGTCATATATATAGCCCCAAAATAGTTTCATTCTTTTGTAAAGACCTCACCTTCTCTTGCATCAACAGATTTGTTCATCCTTAAGGGAACTTTGGAAGACAGAGTCTTTGTCACTTCGATAACTGAGTTATACATGATCAACTGCTCTTCAGAAAGAAAAATTAAACTTTAAACATTTAGGGTGCCTATGATCATTAATCATCATTGTCTACTGGATTAAGAAATGCCTGGGGCAAAGTATAGGTCTGGGAGTGTCTGTAGGGCATTTCCAGAGATGACCAGCACATAAGCCAGTAAACTGAGGTGGGGGAATGCCCAGCCTGCCTATGGATGGCACCGTCTAACAGGCTCGCAACCCAAATGGATTGAAAGTGGGAGAAGGAGGAGGTTGGCCTGCATTTTGAGAAGTTCCATTTTGCTTGAATAGGTGTGTTTTTTGCTACTGATGACTCCTGTGGACATCAGCCTCCAGCTTTTTCAGCTTTTCAATATGGACTCATACAAGCAACTGTGCAGGGAGCTACCAGGTCTGTAGTCTCAGACTGGTGCTGCAGCTTTGATTTCTATTGTTCTGTGATTCTCAACTTCTTGGTCTGAGCAGCTGTTGGATCCTCTATCTCTCCAGTGTGAAAATGTGCAAATGGCCTTTATGGATGATCCTATCTCTGATCCTGTGAGCCTATCTAATAAACCTCCTTGCATAACACACTCACATGCACAGCACATGCACACACACACACACACTCACACACACTTACTGATTTTGTTTCTCTAGAGAATCCTAACAGATACAGTGATGGAGCAACCTGATATAAATTCATGACAATCGATTGTGCAAGTCTTCTGTATGGTTGATTGTGTCAACTTGAGAAATTTAGTTAAGAGAAGCTTCACTAAATCAGCTCAGCAGTTCTATACCCTATGGTGGTTCATCGCCTCTGTGGTATAAAGGGGAAATGAGGAAGGATGAATCTGCTTCTGTTTCTTTGGAGGCACTCCAGTCTGCACCTCCAGCTTGAATATCATCTCCTGGCATCCAGCACTGACTCTTTGGTTTCTGCCGTAGATTCTTCAGCCTTCCATCACAGGTCCGTCAGCCTCCTGCCATGGACTTGCATGAAACACTGCAATGAGCTCCAGACCTTGGAGTGAATCCTTCTGTGTCCAGTGTATAGACACCCTTCGCATGCCTCCTCACCCAGCTCTGACCATCATAAGCTAATCTTCTAATTTCTTATAAATTTGTGTATCTTGTGTTATATCTATTCCGGTAGTAAAACACTGACTGATACATCTTCCCAACTTTGAATTCAGTGATAGCAGATTGGTATCTTGAAATTTGTCACTGTGGGAGAATTCACAGCATGAAAATTATAAAATACTACCAATCTGAGACTTTTTTCTTCCTACCAAAGAAAATATCATTAAACATGTACTAGGCACTAGTTAAGGTATTCTTGAAAGGGAAGGATATCTCTGGTAGTAATGGAAGATTGAACTGTAATTTAAACAAAACAAAAACCACTGAATCAAGAAGTGATAGATAAACTAGAACCAAAAGGTAAATTCAAGATCCTGAGTGAAAGGTAAATTAGAATGGTCAGTGAGCCATTTCTTGAGAAGTGGGGTGAAGATAGGAAAGAGCTTTAGCATTAGGAGGAGAATTTGAAACATCTAAAGTGGAAGGTAATTGAGATAGATAATCAGTAATAGAAAATCAAAATACTCTGAAACCAGGAGTATCACAGAAATTAATTCAAAATTAAGATGGATTGAACTTGTATCAGTGCAAAGCCAAAGCCAAGAAGCTTTAAGACACTGTCTTGAACTCTTGTTATTTTTTATAAACAAAGGCCTTCTATTTTCTGTCTGGGGTATTACACTGCGATATGTTATACTCCCACCATAAAGGGACCTTCCACATAATCAGGCAGATCAGAGTTCAGAGAAACATCAGTGTTGCAGGACAGATATGAGATGGAGTTGTATACGTAGGCAGCTACAGCTCGGGTCTAGTTTTGAGCTTATATTCCTATAGAAAGTTTTAGGACCAGTCATCTTGGAGGTAGAAGTCCAAAACTGGAAGAAAGACAACTCGACATTTCTCCTAATTATAGAAGACAGGATAAGGTACATTATTTATGGGTCCCAGCAACAAATAAAATGGTAAGACCCTGTGTCAGTTCATTTTCTGCTGCTATAACACAGTACCCAAGGAGGCATAAATTATAAACACTAAAAGCTTACTTCACTCACACTTTGGGAGACTGCAAAGTCCAAGAGTGTGGCACTACCATCTAGCCTCTGGATTTTAACAGAGTGAAAGGTCAAGCAAGCACACATGAGGTAGCGAGAGAAAGTTTTTGTAATGGACTCCTGTCGTGAGCCTTCATGGTTTAATCACCTCCTGAAAATCTCCTCTCCCTAAAAACATCACAGTGGCAATTAGATCTTTACATGAGTTGTAAAGAGATATTCCAACCACAGCAGACCCTTTTTCCAAAAGTCTTAATTGCAAGATGGTAACAGCAGAACGCTAACCCATAATGGATCGCGTCAATAATGACAAAGCTTGTCCTAACATATTACCTTCTTCAGTTTAGCTTCTTTCTTACAATTTTCACTTTCAAGGCATGAAGATATTGGCTCTTCAGCTGATGACTATACATTTGGTAAGTGCAGACTTTCTGGAATGAGGAAATTTAACACTTGGATGCCCAGCTAGTGAACTATCATAACAAAAGGCAAAGCTGTGAAAATAAGTAGGATTATTTCTAGGCAATATCATAATAAATAATTTAAAATTTCAGTGAATATAGAAATAGAAATATCTTTCTTGCTCATATCGCAGTCTTAAAGACGAGTACGACTTTTGTTCCATGTAGTCACTTGGATACCACAGGCCATACAGTCTTGCTGATTTACTTTATTTTAGGTACTAATAGTCAACTCCACCTAGGAACAAACAGTGATAATGCTGTGTGGGAAGTCTTCGTAAGCCAGGAAGAGACTTGGTATGAATCTCCTTTACCCACATTTTTTTTGCCTGAATTGAGTAAGTACGATCATATTTATTCACAAAGGAAACTGGAGATTGTAGTGTTATGCCAGTGAAGAAAAGAACACAGATACTGATGAGCACTAACAGTTTTAAACATATGAGACTATTGATAGCTAACATCCCCCTAATCAGAAGTTCAGCTCCGAATTCTGTTATTGAGAAGTCCTACTTTCCTCCTTATTCTTTATATCCATCCCTCCTTCCTATTTTAAATAGATATTTGGGGGGAGTCTATAATATGCAGGCCCATTTTAAGCACACATGGTTAGACTTAGTATAATACATAGAAACTGAACTCAGAGTGTTATGGTTTATATATAGATATCGCAGCCCCAAGCTTTGTGTGCTCACAGGTGGGGCTTTTGAAAGGTGATAGGATTATGGGGCTCACAGATGACATACTGTTAGGAGGAGGGATCTGGTCAGAAGAGGCACATCACTGGGGTTTGTCCTGGAAAGATTTATCTTCCAGCTGCCAACGTGCTGTGAGCAATGCCTCTGTGCTATGCCTTTCTGCCACGCCACCCTGCCTTGGAGCCCAGTAGACTCTGGACTGAACACCCCACAAATCGTGACCCAAAACACATCTTTCTTTCTTTAAGTTTTGAGTGTCAGATATTTTATCCTAGAGATGAGGAAACTGACTAAGACACAGGAAGAAAAAAAAAGTCACAAACAGAGCTAAGTAAGAAAAAACGTATCTATTACTCGTTTTAGGAAACATTGCCTCTGGACTGGTATGACCATGGTTTCTTATACCTAATTCCATTAAAACAATGCTGGACTCTCGGTGCCTATTTTTTGGAAGAGCTGATCTCTAAAGTTCCGTCTAGCACTACCATTTTAAGCTTTTATGTACCTGAAACTAAGCAGAGATAGGACACTAGGTAAAAGGCTGGACAGGAACCTAGCAGTAGCAAACTGAAATTTAGTAGTAAGAATTTGTAGAATGAAAGCCTATTGGAACAATAATTTGGGGGCTACTTTTTGATTTAAATAACTATTTTTGTGTGACAGTTTAGCAGTTGAGTGGCTTTGAGTGCCTAGAATATAGTATCTGGACTCAATTAGACAGAATTCTTCAAACTTGGAAGTACATAGACGTCAAACCAGGGTATTTTAAAATATATTTTTTTCTGGCCCTATATTTCTATTATATTAAATAGAGAAACCATAAACACACACACACACACACTTTTTTTTTGAGATGGGATCTTGCTATACAGTTCAGTCTAAATTTGAAATCACTATGTAGCCCTGGCTGACCTCTAATCCATAAGGATCTTTCTGCCTCAGTCTCTTGAGGGCTGGGATTACAGGCATGTGCCACCATACCTGGTCAGAATACTATGTGTTTAACAGATACTTGTAGGTAAGTTTGATTCAGTAATCTTGAGACTGAGATTACACATCGGAAACAAACACAAACTATGATGAGAAAACTCAACGGACTCACACTTGTTTCTTTCCTGAAAGGCAGCCTTGAGGTGCTCAGCATCCTTCCATTTCACTTTCTACTGTTGTTGAGGTATGAGGATTAAACTCTGGGCCTTCCCACTGAGCTACATCCTACCCCTTTGTTTGTGTGTTTGTTCGTTTTGAGATATGGTTTTGCTAAATTGCCCAGGCTGAGTTTAAACTTACTATTTTTCTTGCCTCACCTACCGGAGTGCCAGAATTACCAGTGGGTGCCACCACACCAGCTTGCTTTCCATTCTTAGGTATTTCAGTGATATAGTTTGCCCTTCCCATTCCCAATCTCATCACCTTTTCTGCCTGCATTTGCAAAGTAGTTGAACAAGACAGGAGATTGTAGTAAGACTTTCTAGCTAACCTTGGTCTTAGCAAAGATCTGGATAAAAATTAGAAGAGACAAGTCAATTCAAGAGACAGTGTTTTCTTTTGCAACACCTGGCTGTTTAACCCTGTGGATAACACATCTGAATTCCAGGTTCTTTATTCCCTGATAAAGTTGGAAAGATTCGTGTCACTGAGCTGTATTTTTTAACGTTGTATCATTTGACAAAGTGCTGTCCTACTT
This sequence comes from Hydrochoerus hydrochaeris, assembly GCA_004027455.1. Taxonomy (NCBI): domain Eukaryota; kingdom Metazoa; phylum Chordata; class Mammalia; order Rodentia; family Hydrochaeridae; genus Hydrochoerus; species Hydrochoerus hydrochaeris. The sequence goes on along the minus strand of PVLA01000434.1, from coordinate 121,291 downwards.
AGGTTGATTTTTACTCAGAGCCTCTCCAAGTTCTGAAAATTTGGGTCCATTCTGAAAGATCTCAGACTTGGGCTGCCCAGAGTTTCAGGTGCTCCTGAGAAAATCCTGCAGTGAACACCAAAATCCTGCAGCGGTATGAAACTTCCTCCTTCCACACTTCTTGAACTACATTCTAAAGAGTTTTTGTTTCGTTTTATTTTTTTACAGTAGCTATACTTATTCTAATCTAGCTTTATCGGAAGCAGTTGCTGAAAGTGGAGACCAGAACATTCCTAAGGAGCCATCAGATTCATAATACAACCAAGAACAGCATCTAGCTACTCAGATCCTACTCAGCAATTCTATTGTGCCACATTCTATTTATGACATCCCTTCTTGTTCAATTTTATATGAAGCAGATCTTACAGTAGAACTCTTAAGTGAATAACCTCCATACACTATTACATAAGAAAAGGATGCTTTGTAAGTAGTAGTTGCTAGAAGTATAACAAATGTAGTTTGGGGTCACGCACTTATGATAAAATGTTTAGGAAGCTTTAGCTTTAATCAGAGATTCCAAAATTTCCCCCTGATTGTGGCAGACTCCACAGTAAACTGGGGCCTTGGATGACTAACAGAGATGATGCCATCAAGTTATAGAATTTCCAAGATGGAAAAATGAGCATCTGGCTATAATTCACTTGTGAGAAAAAGAAATTACCTAGAAAAAGTATCTTACATGAAGGACAAACCTTAGCATGTTACTTTATTTCTTTACAAAGAAATCTGTTGTATCCTCCTCATGACTCACACTGATCTACATGGGATTTCTGCCACACAGGTTTCATATCTATGAACTGAGAACTTTTTTAGTGGTTGGTTGAGCCCTCTTCATGCTTTCATATTATCCTAATCACAAGGGCACACATAGGGACAATCTGGAATCTTTGAAAAGTCCTGCATGAAAATTTCTATGTTGTCTATTCATAGGTCAGGGAAAAATACTTATGTTATGGTTTGGATTTTAAATGTTTTAAATGTGGTAAATCCTTGGTCTCCAGTGTTCACAGGTGGCACTTTTGGAAGGAGACAAGATTATAAGAGCTCTAAAATCATCAGTGGATTTATTTCTGGTGAACACATAAGTTGATGGCATTACTGGGAGATGATGGAAACTTGGAGGGGGATGTAGTCCAAGGGAGTGGGTGATAGGGCCATGTTCTAAGGGAACACACCGTGTTCCTGGCGCCTTATTATCTGAGTTTCTCTCTGCCTTTGGCCACCATGAGGTGAGCAGATTTGCTCTGCTATATCTTTCTGTTGTGATGTTTCTGCCTTATTACAGGCTCCTAAAGAACGGGACCAGCCTACAATGGACTAAAATCTCTGAAATCATATGCCAGAATAGGTCTTTACTCTCTAAATTGATTTTCTCAGGCATTTTTTCACAATGATGAAAAGCCAACTAACACAATTACATCGACTTTTACAATTCAGAAAGAAGATGATCCAGGTCCAGGTCCACACTCCTAGCTACAGTGGCAACCAATGCACAGCCATGGTAGAAACATCCTTATAAGCCTTTTGGGTTTCTTAATAGAACATAGGACCCTACATTTCACTGGCTCTTGAAAAGGGTTCAGATACTGAACAAAAAGACAAATATCATCTAACACCTGTAATCCTAGCACTCAGGAGGCCGAGGCAAGAGGATTGCAGCTGCAAGTTCAAGGCCAGACAGGGCTACAAAATGAGTTCAAGGCCAGCCTGAAATGTATAGTGAGACTCTGTCTCAAAAAGACAAAGAAAAATTAAAAATTTAAAAAAAATTAAAAAGCTCTTTTTTAAGTTTCTTTTTCAAATGCATTTAGTAAATGTCCATAAGCAGGCATCCCCTGTTGGCTGCTGTTTATGGTACTGCCCATTATTTGGCTTCATCACATTTATCCTTATGATTGACTTCTCCAAAAACTCAACATTGGGAAGTTCATCTCTTCTTGATATGAGGTATTTTCCTTTATGGGAATTATACCTAATTTTGCTTATTTCTCCTCTTTGTCTTCCTTTCTTCTTGGTTTGGCAATTAGGAACTTGGAGTTAAGCCTGTACAGCAATCCTTGATTTGATTCTCTACTTCTCTATCTAGTTCCCACTAAGTTACAAAATGACCTGAGTCTGAAGGAAGATTCATCTTGAAGAGACTCTTGTTGGCTGAGAGTCAACTGAGACCCCAGAAGTGATTTAAGGGAAGGCATTCAAACTCATGTGGGGAAGCTTTTACTCTCTCAGTGAAATCCTTGGAGCCTCGGGATCTTCCTCTAGGTGATACTAGATCTCCTTTTCTTATTGATTTTAAGCTCTATGTAGAAGTACATTCATTTTTTATTACAAGATACTTGAAGAAGAAAAACTGTAAATTATAAACAGCCATAAATTATAAATATTTGGCCTTAAGGTTTCAGCAATCATAAGTTATCTCTCTGAGATAGGCATTAAAGTCATCACCAAAACAAAGTGGCTTTGAAGGAACACCAATAAGCAGAAAGCTGCTATAGCCCTCATCCTGTAAACACATCTTTTGTACCTTGGATGTCACTCCAACCCAGTGACTTAGCAAAAGCATGGAGAGAATCTAGAGTCATGCATTTTAACTTCTTCCCCTCTCTAGATGGAGCAAAAACCTGTAACTTTGGCTTTGAACATGGTGTGTAAGTCTGTAATCTTAGCACTCTGGCAGGCTGAGACAAGAGGATAGCAAATTTAAGCTCAGTTGGGGAACCTTAGTGAATTAATGAGACCCTGTTTCAAAACAAAAAATATCAAAAAGGGCAAAAGGGTGGGAAAGCACTAGATATGTTGCTTAGTAGAAGGCTCTGGGTTCAAACAAACAAAAACACCCTGTAGCTTTAACTCCAGCTCAGTTTAAAGGACGGCTTCTGAAATGAGGAGCAGTAGGATTAAAGCAATAGTTGCGATACTTTTTAGCTTCGGTGCTCTCTTTGGGATGTTTTTGTTTGATGAGCAACCACTTCCTGTATCAAATCCTGCTGTGAGACTGAATGGCTGTGTGAAATCAAAAGGACAATCCAAAGTGAGGATGGCTTGCCCACATTTGGATGACCTTGCGTCATTGTTCTTCAGCAGTGTTTTAATTCACTGACACTGAGCTGGAAGACTTAGAGATTGTAGTGATGGAGAAATGAGAAAACTATGGTTTGAGAGGGAAAAAGAAGATTATTTCAGATGAAAAAAGCTTGAAGAGAGAACAGTCTGAACTTAAATTGTCTTAGTTGTGAGGATGGATGCAGAGGAGTGAACATTAAATAACTCCGGTACCTGGCATGCGAAGAACTGGAGAATATATGAAAAACAGAATTTGAAGTTATATAGAAAAGACTGCATTTGTAAGTTGGGACCAGAATATCAAAGGCCATTAAAATGTAGCAGTGTTTCTATAAAGACTTATAGATACAGACAGTACAAATTAAAGACTGTAAAGTTCACAGTAAGAAAAGAAACCAAAAAGCAATGATAGAAATCAAACAAGAGACGAGGAGAGAAGATGAAGAGATCTTGGACTTGAGTGATGGCAGTGAAAATAGGTACATTCAAGTGGAAAAAAATAACCAGTATTTATTTAGCACCAATTTTCTGCCTGATCCTTCACATCTGATTATGTCAGTGTTGAAAAGTAGTGTATTGCTTAAGGCTCTCTAGAAGAGCAAAAGCTATAGGGAAATACATGAATAATTATGCAAGGATTTTTTCTAAGTAGGCTCACAGGATCTGAGGCAGGAGAGTCTACAGTAGCCAATTGGATCCAGCACCTGCTTAGATCACGAAAGACAGAATTTGCAGAAAAGAGGGATGAAGGATGTATCACTGGTCAAATGTTGAAAGCCTAGAATCTCATTGGAGAGTCACCAGGGAAAGTTTGAATTGAAAGACTGAAGAAATTAGAGGTCAGTGTCCAAATGATGGCAGCAAAGGCCACACTTGTTCATGAAGACTAGAGCTCCTCAAATTGGGTACATGTCTGTCTTCTTCCCTTCTTAGTTCATCCAAGGAACAAGCCTATTGCTTGTTACCATCTACAACGGGGGTGTTTTTTCTCCATCTTTTGCTGGCCTACACATCAGGCATCCACAAGCACACCCAGAACTATGCTTCACTAATCTTTTAAGTATTTCTTCATCCATTCAAATTGACATATGATTAATGGTCACAAGTAGGTAACATTATCTCAAGTCTACTGAAAGCAGAAGAATGAACACTTATAGAAATTCACTTAGCTATTATGAATAGTCAAGACTTTAATACAGTGGGCCTGTGGTTTAGCTCAGTGGCATAAGTGCCTGCTTGGCAAATGCGAGGTTGTGAGTTTAATCCTTGGCACACACACACACACACACACACACACACACACACACACAAAGACTTACATACAGTGCTCAACTTCAAACTATGTTCTTTGCTTTTCAACTTTAGCTCTTTGGAGAATCAAAGAAAAACATGAGATTTGATCTCAAAGCTAGTATCCTTTTAAAGAGAAAAAATGATTTCTGGCAATGTTAGACTTTTAACATATAATGTAAGAAATAAAAAATGTGTCAGGTGGAGATAACATACTTATGAAAAGTCAGTGCAAGAAAAGAGCTATAGTAATCCTCACTTTTGTTGATACTTACTTTGTCCTACATGCTGTTCTAAGCACTTTCTCATTATCACATTTAATATCTTATTTAGTAATTGCATTTATCCTGCTCACTCAGCTGAGGTTTATTTGAAGAAGTGAAGGAATTCACCTTCAGCTTTTTAGTCTGGGATCCTCTAAAAGCGCTGGCAGGAGGCTTACCTGACAAGTAGTTTATTTTGCGACGTGACCTCAAGAAACAGAAACAGAGGCCTGAAAAGAGTGACGGAGGAAACCAGGGAAAGCTGTTAATGGACTCGATTTGTAAGCTAACAATGGCATCTGATCCTCCCAGGACTTTCCTAGGAGCTGAGGAGAAGAAACCAAGGAACAAAGCAAAGGATGTTTAATTACAAGTCCTTACCCCATTGGCCAGAGGTTCCCCCAAGTGGTTAGCTCGCCCACACTTAGACTGCATCAGAATGTGGAACGGGTTCCTACACATGTCCCTGTGGTGCTAACAGAAAAGAGAGCAAGTGATACAAGTGAGAGAAGGGAACTGTGATCAGGATAGTTATCATAACAGTTTCTGGAGTAAGAATGCAGGCCAGGAGGGTACAGAAGGGAGCAAAAGACGGGTAACAAGGTTCACATGGAGAACTAAAATTTGAATCCAAGTAGTCTGACTCCAGAGCCCAAGGTGTTACAGCAGTGTGGATCAAGCTTAGTACATCAGACTCACCCAGGGCTGGTTGAAACATCTCACATTCTAGAAGTCAGAGATGGCACAAGCAAATTTAGAGTTTCCTCAGTTCCCAAGTGATAGTGTATCTACTAGTCCAGAGGCACATTGGGAACCACTGTCTTGCTAAGAGTCTCTGAGACCAGCAAAAATTCATTGCTATGAAGGGAAACTGCCTCAATTTACTGACTTCCAGGTCCTTGAGAAACAGCTTAGAAGGCTCTGAAAAGAAAAAGATGTTCCTATACAGAAAAATATAAGGGTTAGATCATGAAGACTTGGGTAGCAAAAGATAAATTTGGCTTAAGAGTCTCTAATTGGTCAAGAAAATATGATGAACTGTCACACTTTGAGAAGACTCTGAAAATGTTGTGAAAACTAGAGAGTCATGAAAATATAAGAGTTTTAGAGCATGATGATGTTTAACTTCAAAGAAAGAGCATATAAAAGTGCAACAGAGCAGCTGCTATAGCTAAATCTTTTTATCTGGTGCCCTGTGACAAGTTCACAAGTGTTTTCTGCCTTGAATGAATATGTATTAAGTATAAGACTGAAAAAAAGTAAAACAAGGAATTTATAGTCTAGGGAGGAGGTGAAACAAGAAAGTAATTCAATTAAAAACTATCTGATTAACTTTTAAAGATTAAAACTCTGTAAAATCATTTTAAAATCACTTGTCTGATTTTTAAAATCACCCTGATTTTTTTAAGTGTTGCAACATGTTTACTCTAATATTAATATCTAATATCAACTTCCATTTAAATATTGATATCTAATGTCAGCTTTTATTCAAACTTTCTCACAAGCCAAAGTAATTTAGCGACCTTAGTGACAGGAGGCTATCATTGTCATCAAGATTAACAAACTTGAGGCATATGCTTTTTACTTCCCTGCTCAAAATTTTCCCTGGATCCCCATTGTTTACTGAATTTACCAAAAACTGCTTAATGCACCATGTAAGGCTCTCCGTGGGTACCATGAAGCAAAGGGTAACTAAATTATGCATTAGGCCAGTGTTTCTCCACTTTACTGTGCCCATGGAGATGACCTGGAATTCTTGATAAAATGAAATCCTGATTCATTAAGGTTGGGGTAGTGTTGTTTAGAGGAAGATCATGCCAAGATCTTAGGTGATGAGGAATTAAGAAACCACAGGATACTCTTAAGCATTAAATCCCAGTGTAGGGGCAAATAGCCAATGAAGGAATTCAATGAAAACGGGGCAAGAGACAAAGAAGTTTAGAGAGAGCCCCAAGATACTTTCTTTCCAAATGCAATACTCTTTCATAAAAATGGGGAGGGTTCCATTTTTTTTTTACTTGCCTTTTGTGGTTTACATTTTTCTCTACTGAGGTGCTTTATACCAAGTTTCCTAAGATCTTGGATCTAATAGTCAGTTCCACTTAATCCTTTTTTCACCAACACTAGAACAGTGTTGAAAGATGGACAATATGTGCCCTGACTCTCTTATATTCAAGAAAATATCTCCATTTGTCTAGAGTAGAGGATAGGGTGGTATTCATCTTTATTTTAAAATGTTATTCATGATATTTATTTACAAAGTCCAGTCGAAAGTTACCTGTCATCTTTCATGCACATTAAACTTGGCACAAGATTCAAGAATCTTTAAGATAGTTTACTAAATACAACACAATGGATACAGGATAAAGGTTGAATATATATTATCTGATTTTAATCATAGTACATAAACACAGAATAAGTGTTCAATTGAACAGTGTCGTAACACTAAAACCTTCCTCATAGTTTTCATCTTATCCAATTCTTTTTAAATGAACATAATAGTTGTGCTTATTCTTTGTTACTATTTACCTTCTTCACAATTTAAAAAGTATGAGATTCAAAAGTAATTGCTAAGGACGCTTTGTCTATAACTGGAGGTGATTTTAAGTATTAATGATGCATTTGAAATGTTCTTACTCAGTGTTTGGAGAACAAGCTGTTCTAAAATTTTGAGTTCCCAGCACCATTGTTCCTTCTGGGATTTTGCTCAGATCCTTAATTGAGTCATTTTCATTTTAATCAAATTGTTGCTTGGAGCAATGCTAACACCATAACAAGTCCAAATATGAACCTCACTTTGGCCTTTACGTGGCCAATACTCCATTTTGAAATTCAATCCATGAATTTGTCTCCCTTCACTGACTTCTGTGAAAATAAAATGTTAAGTGTTAAGTTGTTATTTACTTACTTGTCTTTTTAAGAAGACTCCAAAGCTGATAAAATGGGAATTTTTTCTCTGTGAAACTTGGTTGTAATATTTTACTACTAGTTCATATCAGGAACAAAATCCACAAAGAACATTTCCGTTAGTGTGTAGAATTATTTATGCATGGTTGCTTTTGGCCTTGGCCTCTACTTCAGTTGTTCTGATCATGGCTGTGTTTAGAATAATCTTAGGAGATTTTTCAAAGTATAGATCTTCAGTCTCTCATAGCTCTATTAATGAGTAGGGTATAGTCCAAACACCCTTATTTTAAAATTAGAACCATCCACATCACTACATACCAGATCACTGACTGAATCTTGCCCAGCCAGGTTTGGAAACTACTGCTGTGAACAATGAAATGGTCCCAGCTGAGCAAAAAATGGAGGGAAACCATGCCTTTACATTTTAGAAATGCAGAAATGTGCCTTGGAAAATATCCATATTAGAATCTCTTTAAAAGCTCATTTAAAAGGGCCAATCGCTGGCTCCTAAACTGGACTTAATGTGTTTGAATTTTAGTGTCTCAGAAATCTCTGCTTCTAGCAAGGACCCCAAATATTTTCCTTGTAGCCTGGTTTGAGAATCCTTTCTATATTATTGAGGAATCAACCCTCAGGCGGATACTCTAGTTCTCTGATCATATTTAATTTTATTCCTAATCTGTGGAATCCATTTGAATCATTCTAATAAATTGTTCTAAAATTTTTTTTAATGAATCCCTCTTAGTGAAATCTGTGAATCTTCTCCCTGGAAAATTTCAAATAGATAAATAAGCATATTTATGAAATATATGCTCCTCAGTGAAATGCACTGATATGTTATCAGTGAAACAAATCTTTCTCATTGACTAAGAGGTTGGGGAGAACGTGTTAGAAGTGTTGAAGAGAGAAAAAGTCACCTATCCATAAAGGAGAGAAAATAGGTAAAATTGTTGGATTGATAAGCATCACTACATTCCTAGGTTTAAGAGTAAACATTCTTAGCACATTATGCTCTTACTGGCATCTCATGTATCAGTTGCATTAAATGAAGGCTGATGACTTTTGCCCTCTGGTTATTAATTAACCACTGTGTCAACAAATCGCTTTTCTCATCCTTGGAACAGAAGATACACAGTCATCAGGTTGATCCAATTCATCTAGTCAGGCATTGGCACTTTTGTCCCCTTCCAAAATTTTTTGGAGCAATGGTTATCTCTAGGGAAAAATAAATCCTTAAATTCACATTTTAGTAGCAAATAGCTATTCTGTTTGCATTGTGAAATTTTAATTGTATTACTAGAGAATAGCTGTTCAAATTTGTGTCTTTTATTGGAAATATTCTGTTTTCCAGCTTTCCAGCGTACTAGACATTCACTTTACTTCCAGATAATTACCTCAGCTTAGATTTTAATGTCCTAATTAACTGTCCTTATTAACTTTATGGCAAGAGCTGCAGCATAACAGTCATTTCTTGCAAAAAAAAATGCTTGACAATATAAATATTGTACCCTTTTCACCTGCAGAGAGAAGAGAAAGGCAAAGCAGGCACATTCAATTAGGTTTGGTCCTACTGAACAGATTTCTTTTTAAGCCTGTGCACGTGAACCAGTTCTCTGTGTCATGGTGAGACATCCTCACCAAGGCAGCTGTCTTGGCTGGAGAACTTCTCAATCAAAACATTCAGACCCCAGACACTTTTTAAAACTAGCAAAGTGTGCCAAGAGAAAACACAAAGATGCCTGTATTTCTCAAACAGCCTTTATTCAGGCAGGACTCTCTGATATCTTTATTTGTTATGATCATTTAATTAGCCAACCAGCAAGCAATTCTCTACATGCCCCCTGCCCGCCATGTTTGCACATTTGCTTTGTATACTAGTTGAGATAGTCCAGGCCCTGCTGTGGCCATAAATAACCCTCAATATCTCAGAAGCTAATATAGTAAATGTTTATTTTCCACTCATGTGGCATTCTACACAGCGACCACTCATCTTTTGACTATTTAGGCTGGCTTATGGGGACCACAAGGTGTCAGTCTCATGGGAAGAAAAGCCCAGACGTTAAAGTAAGATAAAAGTAATATTAACATATTAGCATAATGACCAGAACCCAGTGTATGACCCTAACCATGAATGCCTGAAAACCTGGAGAATACAATGAGTGAACCCAAGTGGTTTCTATCACATTGGCCCAGGTGATGAGAAGTAACACAAGTAAGAGAAACGCTAAGTCCTTTCTCCTGAGAATAATTTAACCAATTAGGGTGGTAGTGAAATGGAAGGCATTTACATTCACCAAGTGCTTCTCCATGTCAGATACCTTGCTAGAGGTATTATAACATTTCAATTCACTAAATTTATCATTCATCACCAACATTAAACTAATATTTCCTGGGACCTGATATATTCCTTGGATTGGAAAGATATCTAAGAATCAGTACCACCTCTCAGGGAAGAAAGGAGAGGACAAGCAAAAATACCTACAAAATTCACTATAGGGTGATAAGTATACTATGGAAGTATTAGTTGCCTAGAGTGACTACAAAAAAGTATCACAAACCTGTGCACTTAGGAACAACAAAATGTTATTGTCTCACAGTTCTGTAAGTAGAAATCTGACATGAAGTTGTAGGCAAAGCCAAATTCCCTCTGAATAGACTTTTCTTGCCTCTTCCTGGCTTCTAGTGATAGTCATCAATTCCTGTTTTGAGCAGCATGCAACATGCACATAGAATTCACGCTGTGTATCTCTGCCTCCACATGGTGTCTTCCTCTTTTTATAAAGACGTCAGTCATACTGCATTAGTGCCCACCCTAATGACCTCATATTAACTTGATGACATCTGTAAAAATATTACTTCCAAAAGCTGGAAATTCAACACACCTTTTAAGTAGACATAATTTAACCTATAAAAGAGGTAATATGGGTTGTTTGGAAAATTCAGAAGGATAACATTTGAGTCAGAGAGAAATTTCCCAGAGAAAGTAATATCTAACCTAAGTACCCCCAGATTAGGAGTAGACACTCAATTGAAATTATGGAAGAAAGGCATTCCAGGAAGAACAACCAGCATGTTCAAAGGTCCAAAGCAATAGACAGTCTGATGCACCACATAAATAGCTCAGTCTGATTGGAGACGAAGTTCAAGGGGAGTGTGATGGTTAGTTATATGTGTCAATTTGACTGAGTTAAGGGAAGCACAGAGAGTATGTGAAATATTTCCAGGTATGTCTGTGAGGGCGTTTCTGGAAGAGATCAGATTTGAATCAGCAAACTAAATTAGAAAGATCTACTCTGACCAACATGTGTGGTGGTCAATATGTAATCTCTTGAGGACCCCAGTAAAATGAAGAGAAAAAAAATGGAAGGGCCAATTCTGTCTCTTCTTGATCTAAGATACCTATCTGCTCTTGGAATTCTATTTATTTAGCCTACAGACTCTGGATCTTAGAGAAGCAGTAACTTCTCTCCTTCTGCCACTTGTTTCTCCAGACTTTGGATTAATTGTCAAACCTTAAACTTTGGATCCTGCATTACAACACTGATTTCCCTAGTTCCTAGCCCCCAAGATTTGCTCTAAATGATACCACCAGCTTTTCTGGAGATTTTGAATAGTAGATTGAGGGATTTCTTGGGTTCCACAATTGCATGAGCCAGTTCCCACAATAAAATCTTATCTATCTATCTATCTATCTATCTATCTATCTCATAACTATTTACCCATATTATTGATTATGTTTCTCTAAAGAACCCCAACTAGTATAATGGGAAGATAGAGATAAAGCTGGAGGGCAGATTAAGGAAAGGCCATTGAATGGATTGAATTTTATCCTTAAAGCCAAAAATGTTTAGACAGTGAAGTGAGATTGTCAAGAGAAATAAAGGTACAAGAATTTGAGAAAAATCATCCTGGTTGCAAAATGGAGCAAGCTTTGAAGGGGGCAAAACTGGAGTTAAGAAGTTATAATCTGGGTAATAAGGGACAATGGCCCTAAGAATGGTAGAAAGAGTAGTAAAGAGATGTAGAAAGTCTGGAGATGCTGAAGAGCAAAAATCTTGCTTTATGATTGTTGAGATATGAAGGAGAGATAATGGTAGTAGATGACTCCCGGTTTCTGGCCAGATAGAGGCACAGATTTAGAAAACTGATACAACCACTATGGAAATTCATATGGAGATTCCTCAAAAAACTGAAAATAGAAATTCTGTTTGATCCCACTATTCCCCTTTTATCTGTTTTCATAAAAGAGCTAAAGACGTCATACCACAGCAAAATGTGTGCTAACAGTTAATATGTCCATCAACAGATGCATGGTTAAAGACAATGGAGTAATATTCTTTTTAAATTTTATTTTATGAAATTTATTTTAAATGAAACAGAATAAAGCCAAACAAAACAAAACAATGAGAGTGATACAGGACTTCAAAACAAGACAATAGGAAATCAACAATGGCTGACATAATGCCTCATGTTATCTTCAGAATAGCTGCCCATAAGGCATAATAAAATCAAACAAAACAGAATAAAACCAACCAAAATAAAACAATGAAAGTGATACAGGAATTCAAAAAAAGATAATAGAAAATCAACAATGGCTACCTTAGTATATCTTGTTATCTTCAAAATAGCTGCCCATCAGACATAATAGAATCTAACAAAACAAAACATAACAAAACTAAACCAAACACAACAATAAAATGACACAGGACTTCAAAACAAGGTCATAGGAAATTAACAATGACTCCCAACTTCTCTTTTTAGACATTTCTCCTCCTTTCACCTTCACAATATCTATTGCACATTTTGGATCCCACTAACTCTTTCAATTTTTTATGCTAGAGAGACTACATGATGTACCTTTCTATCATAAGGAAGGACAAACTTGAGTTACTTGCATAAAAATGGATGTACCTCAAGATCACAATGTTAAGTGAAGTAATTCAAACACACAAGCTTATATATTGCATGTTTTCTATTATATAAAAATTATATAGAGATATATCTATATAATATCTCTATATAATATATATCTCTATATATTAACTATCTGACTATCTATACATAATACAGAATAATAACTTTGTTTGGCTTTATTCTGTATAATAACTATCTATACATTATAGGAAAAAAGAGAGGGAAAAAGGTATTGTAATCCAGCACAACAATGTATCCAAAAGCACACCTTGACTTAGTGCAACCATCTTACATGTTTTGTGTGTCCATTATGATGTGAGCACAAAGGCATGGTTTTCAGTCTGTAGATATAATTAACTTTATAAGGTTTTATAAGATAAATAAATGAATCTGATGCTGGAAAAATAAAAGAGGGACAGAGGGAACAGGAAAAAATAATTAAATTTGTTCTGTACTTGTACCAATTCTCTATAGTGAATGTAATCATTATGTAACACAAATGTGTAGTAACAAAAGTTAAAACAATATAATTTAGTAAGAACAAAGGAAGAGGGTCAGTTTTGCTGGATGGAGCTGCAGAAAGGTTGGGTGCACTGAGTGTGCCAAATACACTGAGCTGGGGACTCTGTGAAACACACCACAGGAAACCCAGTGGTTAGAGAGGAGCATACACTAAAATCCCCTCTCTCTCAACACATCCTATTATCTACTATCTAAATCACTTTTTTGTTGCTGCAACATAATACCTGATACCTACAGGTTAAAGGAGAGGTTTGTTTCAGCTCACATTTTAGTCCCCATTTAAGTTGGTGTGGTCCAAGGCAAGATGGCTTGGCAGAGGGACTTGGTGGAGGGGTAACTACTTACCTCATGGTAGCTAGGAAGTATACCAAGGAAAGAACCAAGAAGGAAAATATACCCTTCTAGATCATGCCCATAGGGATATGTCTTTTCTGACTAAATCCGACCCCCTAACAAAAACTCATTTATAAACCCCATAATCCGATCACCTTTCAAAGCACCACCTGTGATCCCATGAGGCTTTGGAGGGAACAGCTATGTATAAATCATAACATCTGTCAAAGCAATAGTTGCAAAGTTCTAATGAAAGACAAAAATACCAGTATTCACAATTCAGTACTGAGTATAGCAGGAGTTCATTATCAAGAATGTAATTGAAGAAACAAGTCTTGAATAAAAAGGCAACACTCTTGAGCTAGGTCTTCAAATGACAGACAACATTTGGAGAGTCAAAGAAGTCAGAAAGGCACTTTTTAACTTGAGCACAGCAGGAGGAGCTATGAAAGGAAAAACTAGGCCGAGCCTTGTGGGAGTAAACAGTCAAATAAAGGAGAAGATTGGATGGAGCAGGTGAAGACAAATGATGGAGGCCTCAGCAGCCAAACAGCAAGTGCTGGGCAATGCTATCATTCCAGAAAGGCACCCCATCTCCCAAGATCGTTTCCTGCTCTCTCTGGCTATTATCCCTAGCCTGACGAATGACTGAAGACATAGACGTATGACTATGTACTAGGATCAATAAATCATTAAGTCTTTCTTTTGGCTCATGAGTCAGCATCTTTCCTTATACTTTAAAAAAATTTTTTTGTAAGTTTTATTTGCCTTTCAGTGAAGAAAGGACATTTTTTAAAGAAAAAGATTATTCACTTTTTAATTAGTAGGGATTTATTCTATTCTCATCATGGAAATAACTCTCGACTAGAACTTAGGACATTGCAGTTTTCGGTCATTGAGAAGTTGTATGATCACTAGAACTTTCCAAGTTCTTGGTTCTGCACTTGTAAAACAAGACACGAGATCAGGCCATCTTTAAAGTCCTTTCCTGCTCTATTATGTTACAAGCTCCTCTTGGTCTTTATGAACCCGGGTAGATTTATCAATCGCCACAATGTACTCAGTGCCAATGATGCAGAGGTGATGGCAGAGGTGATGCAGAGAGCTGAGTTTTCATTACATTCTCACAATGTCAGCTGGCCTGAGTGTAACTCTATCTGGTTAGATGCCATTTCTGTTTGATTGCACACCAGTGCTCCCTCCTGCAATGGGTCTCCATCGAGGATGCCTGGATCAGGTAACTTAATTCAATAGTAAGGAAGTTGTTTAGCCAATGACTTTAGAGGTCTTCAGCTTTAATGTGCTTAACAAACAGATGCATAAACATGTGAAGAATGCAGATTCTTGGACTGTAACCTCAGAGAGTGTAATTGAGAAGGCATATGCTGGTATTCAGGTCTCTGCATTTTAACAAGCTTAGCTAAATCTGATGCAGGACTCCACTGGCCACTATATGGGAAACGTTGCCTCAGAGGAAGAGAAAAGGTTTTTTTGTAAAAAACAAACAAACAAACAAACAAAAAAACGTTAATTCAACACTGTAAGTGAGTTGTGTTTTATAAACTAGTAACTTAATTGCAGCTGTTGGTCTATGCAATTATTGGGGTGACAGGAAGTTAGGACTACAACATAGCTCTGAAATCAGAGAAAAATTCTCTGCAGACAGGATAGTAAAATGTATAGTGCTGAGTTGTTATCAATATTTTGACTTAGTCTGGCTTTATTGTGCTACTCTGATTGGTGTTACCACCTTCCTAGCTGGAAGCATCACTTTGCATTGGTTTCTCCTCTCCTTTGAATTGAGTCTGTCTCCATCTAAAACATTGAATCCTGGTCTAAGTGTGCCTCAGACAAGGAATTCATCAACTTCCTGGCTTACTCTCAGATTACAGGGAAGCACAAAGAATAAAGCTGTGCCTTTGAATTGTATTTATATGATCAGATAGACAGATCAGCTGGGGTCTAACTGTGCTCTATCTAATAAACAGAATTCACTGCAAGTTGTAAATTTACAGTAAATGCTAAGGCTTCTGTAATCTCTCTTCTGTAAATTGAAAGTGTCAATTTGAAAATGGGAGAATGTTTTCCAGACTGTTCTCAGCTCCAAAGAGAATCTTCTCATATTACACGGAGGACCTTGATTAAAATCTCCTAATGTACAGCAAAATCTCTCAGTGTCTTATGAGTCTCAAAAGAATCATCTCAGAGTTATTCACAACAGTCCTTCCATCCTGGAATTTGACTGTGTCTCTGTAAGGACTTGCGTAAAAACAGAGGCACTGTGATTGTGATGCCTATGACCCCACTTGGTAAAATACCCCTAAGGTTTACATGTTCTTAGACATTCCACGTGCCTGTCTATCTGGAAGTCTGTATTCAGTTTACCTCTCATAACAAGGTCATCCCCTACTCACTCAAGAAAAGGAACTGAAGCTCAATTCATCCTCAAAATCCAGAATAAATGTCCCTTCTCCTCTGTCATTCTCTCAAACTGTTCTCCACTACACTCCTTTGCTACCTTCTCAGCATTCTTATTGTATTTCCTAAATAATTTATCATAATGACACACAGTTATTCCTATGCTTTATTTTCTAAATTGTGAGCTCCTTGAAGGCAGGGTGGCTGTTGTCTTTGTTTCTTTAGTGCCCACCAGAGTGTATAACATGCATTAGACACACACATGCATTATATAAAAATACACTGATACCAACAAACCATTGCAGACATAACTGCAGACATGTGATACATCAGCACAAACTGATACACAGAAGATGACTGGTTTTTTTGCAAATGTTCTAAAATATGATTTAGATGGGTAATATTCTCCCAACAGTATAAATATAAAACAGAAGGTGAAATCTCAGCGTCTTAATCAGGACACCAAGTCCTTGTGTGGATCATTCTTTCCACTTTGGTTACACTTATCAAAATTGGATTATAGAGTCAATATTTTCTCTATTATGTATATTATCTTGAAGGGAAGCAATTTCTGGGGGTGCATAAAAAAGAAAACCAGAGACAGACAAAGAGGATTTTAGTGGCAGAAGCTGTGGACCGATTCCCTCACCAGGGTAGCTTCTTTTCATGCCCAGTGAGGAGGCTGTTTCTGCCTTGTTCTTTGTGTCGAGCTTTCTCAGAAGCAGCAGCACCATGGGAACAGGCATTGCTGTCACACGTCAGGCATTTAGGCATCTATTAAGGGGAGATGAAAAGAATATTGGATGTGGCAGGGCAGATGAGAGGCAGGGGAGACAAGTGCGGAGGACAGGGTTTAAGTTGTAGATGGACACCGTCTTGCTAGTGGGAGTAACAGTGGCTGGAGGAGGACGTAGGGTCATCTACTCTTTTAAGATTCAATTACCAAGGGGCCTACCCGTGTTCCTCCTCCAACAAGCCACACTGATCCCAGAGGGTAGAGCACCATGTAGAGCGCTTTCAGAACCTGAAAGTGATGCAGCAGTTAAACATTTTTTCAGGTTAAATCTGTAGTTTTGTTTTGTTTTTGCTTCTTCTATTCTCTAAAACTTCTGAAATTCAGCTTGATTTAAGCCTAAACTCAAAATGTCTTAGCATCTCTCCACCAGTAACAATTTTTAGAAGGTGGCTGTTCTCTCTACAACATTGCCGTGCAGGAAATGGGCATTGTAAGCATTCTCAGGTGTACAAATGGAAATTTTAAGCTTGGCTAATTTTCCTGAGGTACCACAATTAATGAGTTACAGCCAAATGAGTAATCTGTCCTCTTGAAGCCATGCTGAGATACAAGTTTTGGTGTAGAAAGGGGGACACCTATTACTTGTCCCTGCCAGACAGAAAACATGAAAGAATAAGAAAACTAAGCAACTAAACACCCAGCTCTGCCTTTTCAAAGATCGTGGTCTGCTACTCAGTGGGCTGCTGATGGCAGATCTGTGAATACTGCAATCAGAAAAGGGGGCTTTAAACTGGAGGTAATGACAAACCCAGTGTAGGAAAAGTCAATAGATTATTATGTGCGTCATTGAGCATTGTTATGAGCAGCAGCCTTTCCCAGCAATCATCTTATTGCCACAGCACAGCAAGATAAACAGGGCCTCTTGTTCTTCAGATTTTTAGTATTAAAGCTCTTCCCATATCGGTCAAAAATTATTTCTAAAAGCATTTGTTTGTTATCACCTGTCTCCCCACTACAGGGTGCCAAGAACAAAAGTAAGCATTCTCTTCCAGACCTCTGCTGCAGACTATCTGGCACCAGTTAATATAACTCCAGTGCTCGGGTAAGAATGATTGTCAGACTACCAGTTTCTGGATCATTTACAGTATAGATAATAGTCAAAGTTTAGAGTCCTGAACCTCCAAGAAAATTAATTCTTAAAGACACATTTCCAAGAGCCTGAACAGACCATATTGTCTTTTTTTTTTTGTGTGTCTTTTTAAAGACTGTTATTAGTGTATGTCTGCAGCACATGCATTTACAGTCATCTCGGGGAGTGGGTATATGTATATAATACAGCTTGATCTTTTAATCTTTTTCCCTCCCTCTCTCTTCCTCCTTCTCTAGTACCTTCTCTCCTTTTTCATTCTCGTTGATTTTATTAATCTTGCTTCATGTTTCTAGCATACCATGTCCACATTCACTGAGCTGACTAGGACTTTGACCCTAGCATATCTCCACTCTGCCTACCTCCCTGTCCCATCCACCTCACCCCTTGCCCTTGGAACCCTGGACCTCTTCCCATCTGTAAGAGATCCACCCCCTTTTCTTGTTCTATCCTTCATTTTTCTCTTAGTTTGTACTTTGCCTTTCTCAGATGACAGATACCATATCATTTTCAGTTTGTGTGTCTTCTTTAGTATCCACTTTTTTGACAGAGGTAGGTGCTTTAGAGTACCAGAGTATAATAGCCTATTTAGACCTTAGTAACTCTCTCAACACTTCTGTCATAAAAGTCCTTGAAGGGGCTGGGGATTTAGCTCAGTGGTGCAAGCGCTTGCCTGGCAAGTACAAGGTCATAAGTTCGATCCCCAGTACAAAAAAAAAAAAAAAAGCAAAACAAAAGTCCATGAAAACAACATACTGTAGGTATGTGGATACCATAGCTCAAAGTGACAACTGGCAGGTTTCTCATCTAAATTAATAACAGCATTTCTGCTTATTACCCTTCATTTAAAAAATGACTTTACTGAGGTATATACTGAGGTATATTTTATGTGTTATATAATTCATTCACATTAAGTGTTACAAGTCAATGATTTCTTAGTACATTTTCCAAGTTAGGCAGCCATCACTGCAAATGAATTTTAGCACATTTCTATCACAACAATAAAGTTCTTTATGCTCAGTTTATGAGTTATTTCTCATTCCCCTGCTCCTCTCTCCCCTCACTCCAGGCAACCATTAATCTAGACATTGTGTATCTTTACATATCTAGACTTTTGGCATTGAAGATGTTTCAAATAAGTGAAACCATATAGTATATGATCTCATGTCTGGTACCCTTAACCTAGCACAATATTTTTGGAGATTATCAATGTTGTAGGATATATCCACAGTTTTTTTTCTTTTTTTTTTTATTACTCACTAGTACTCTGTTATATGGGTCTATACCTTTTGTCCATCCATTCACCCCTTGAAGACCTTTAGGCTGTTTCTAATTGGGGATATTATAAATGAAACTTCTAAGGATTTTGGTTTACAATTCTTCATGTGTATATGTTTTCATTTGTGGTACACACACATATATGTACAAAATGTCTTGCCTTTACATTATTTTTAGTTTCTTTGCCATGGAATTCAATTAGCAAGGTGATCCAACTCACTCTATATACGATTTGAGTCTCCGTATGAAAAGTAAAAGTGAAAAAATAACGAATCTGGTAGTTGCGAGATATTTTGGTGTATAATTGTTCTAAGGTGGAAGAAAACAATTTCCCCCAGACAAACTATAACAGGGAATGAGGAAAATGAGATATCAGCCAAAGCACAGATAAAAGCGTTTAAAACCACCAGTTTACTTTTTTTCTTTCCTGTTCTCCAATTTCCTGCCAGTGCATCCTTTAACAAAACCTAGCTAGAGGCCATTTGGTAAGAGCATCAGGAAGACAGAAGCAAGCAAACAGATAAAAATTCAGCTAGTCTGCCTACTAGCCGTAATTCCAGCCTCCCAAAAACAGTCAGTATCCATTTATGTAAACATTTTGTATCTTGAATAGAAATCCAGCGTTATCAAGCATCATGGCCGGTGTTTTTGAAATTCCAAGGGAGAACTGAGCAGAAATCAAAGCATGTTGTTTTTTTCTGTTCTTCATATTAACACTGCCAAGTAAAACTGTCACCGAATAAAGAAGTATGTAGCTTTTAGAGGGTATATTTTCACTAGGGAGTCCAGCTCTGTGCTTTAAAAATAAAATAGAGAAAAGGAAACAGAGAATTAGTTGGTTTTTAGAAGCCTCTGCTGGACTTCTTCCAGCAGCACAAATGTTTATTAGGGTCAGAGGAAGACTCGATTTGCTAGGACTCTGCCCACTCACCACCAGCCCTTTACCCTCTAGTGATTTCCTAGGATTCATCAAAAGAATTTCAAATATTTCGGTAAATGTCCTCTCTTCCTCTCAGATTATCCATAATCAGAATACTGCACTTTAAATTTCTAAAAATCTACAGGCTGCTCAGCAACAACCTCTGCAACAACTGCTCTAGAGAACAGATTGCTAATCACCATGGCTCCTCAACCAACAGCAAATTCAATTACAATCAGCCCACCTTGCATTTACGCAGCACTTTGCCGTTTATTATTAAATTGAAGCACTGCAGAACCTCAGGCAGTAGACGGTAGAAGAAACCAAAGCCTGCTCAAAGTCACACAGTGAGAATGAACCCATCACTGAAAACAGGCTTCAGATATCCCAGCTAATGCTCCTTCTTTATCATTGCAGGCTTACTTTCTCTACCACAGTTACTATGGCAGGAATATGGCATTGTAGAATGATTTCCCAAAAAAACCACAAACAATCCTTATTTCCTTAAGCATTATGAATTTCACAAAAACAGTAGTAAAGGATTATGTCTCTAGGTGCAACCTGCAAGAAAACCAGGCACAGTACACCAAATCTCAGATGATTTTAAAAAGTCTCAGCATTTGTGTAGTATGTGGTAGGAAAAATGATTCCTCTTCAGCCTTGCATGGGCTCCCTGTGCCCTTCTCCTCAAGCTCCTGTCACAGTAAACCTTCCTTTGAGTGTCTCAGGGCTCAACTGACTCTCCTCCCTCTTCCCTCCTTCAGACTGAGCAGAAGTGGCCATTTTCTCCCTGCTGTCCTGTGCATCAAAACATCGGAAATCATCTCTCAGCCCCTCCATGTTTGGGCTGTGAAGTGAAACAGAAGTCTAAGTTTTCTGTAAGTTTTACTGGTTTAGTGGTTTTTCTTTCCTACTTTTACTTTCTCCCTCAGCCTGGCTGTTATCCCTCCTGGAACTGGCCCATTCACTGCTCTGGAGAAGAGTCAGATTTTCAACTTTTCTTTTAGGATCATTTTTCCCAATATGTTCATGAATCCTATGTACAAATAAACCATGATGCATTTTTAACATCACTTTCTTGAAAACACCAGAATTTGTGATTAGGCTGTGATGATATCAGTTCTCCTCATTCAGTCAAGGATGAATTTTCTAAAAAATTAAATTAATGAAAAATTCCCAATTCTCTGAGCATCCTAATTAATTAAGATATTGGTTAACGGTCATCAATATTTATTTATTCTAAATCTGAAATGGATTAATTATGGATCTCAAATACTGCTGTGCTAAGAAGCATCTGAAGGAATATATTTAAAGTGAAGATCCTTGACCTTTCTATCCAAAGATTCTAATCAATAGTCGCCAAGCAGGACATGGGAATCATCTTTTTCTTAAGAATCCAGATGACTCTGATAAGGTTAGACCAGGATTGTATCCTGATGAACATTAGTTTACAAGCTCTGGTTTCTAAACATCAACTACCTGGAAAGTTGTTCTTTAAACAACCTCGCCAGTTTCTCAAGAGGAGAGAGAGAGAGAGAGAGAGAGAGAGAGAGAGAGAGAGAGGAGAAACAGTAGGCTTTTCTTTGTGAAAGTGAACATGTATTTATGATATCAGCTACCTCAGTAAAAATGTGATGCCCCAATGTTTCACCCTCAAATTATAATATTGGATGTTTTATATAATAATTTCCATAAATTTGTTTCTAACTTGTATCACCAGACTGTCCTACCAGGCTGAAGGTTCACATTAGGAGAAACCTTTAATATTTTATTCAGTCCCATTGTACCTTTCTGCCTTCCTCTTTTACTAGCATCTGGATAGATTAATTTTACATGTTGTTGTCATATTTCTCTATCCAGATATCAGAATAACAATCTAACAAAAAACTAATATGTTTAAGGAAACAATGAGCCAGAATATTTAAAATCTAAACTACCTAGAAAAATTCAGAACACAAGCTTTTTTCTGCTTGAAATTCTGTGATTTTCTTATTCTTAATTATCTCTCAGCTGTTCTAAGATCCCCCCCACTCCTGTCATTCCAGCTGCAAGGTATAGCTTAATTAATTTAACTACAATATTGAGGTTTGTTCTGTGACTCCTGCCTTCTGATTTAGTTTGCTGCAAATGCAAGCTGCTTGATGGTTCAGACTTTGAAATTACAGAAGCTCTATAAATTCTTTTCTGAAGTATGTGTAAACCTGGTTGGATTTCAATGGTTTCCTTTGTTTTTTCCATTTCCTGCTACTCATTTATTTATTTGTTCACTTTACAAAAATCTATAAAGTGCCAGGATTTCTGCTAAGTCCTGAATACAAAAATGAAGAGGCCAATTTGCCTCAAGATCTGAAGGAGGAGGGTCGATAAAACAAATGATTGCAGACATGCTGATTGTAGAGGCATGGTAAGAACTATAGTAATCTGAGCAAGTTGTGGAGACCTACAGGCAGAAGAAACTGCCTGAAGAAGGATGAGTGGACGTCTATCTAAGGAGGTGATATTGGAATGGAAACTTGAAAGCTAAGCTGAAGTTTGCTACATGGGTGGGAGAAGAGATACAGAGAGGAAGAAACAGCTTAACTAAGGATTCAAATTTCAGAATCTCATGGAAGTGAAAAAAAAGCCAGATTCAGATCATCAATGAGCTTTGGAGGAGCATTCTACAAAATGAAGAACCACTGAAGCCTTTTGCAGGAGATGTTTGTTTTTGTTTGTTAGTTTGTTGTTTCTTTTGTTACTAGGAATTGAACCTATGCCCTTCACACTGAGCTACATCCTTAGCCCTTTTACATGGTTTCAAATTTTGAGACAGGTTATTGCTAAATTGCCTAATCTGAGCTAAAACTTGGGATCTTCCTACCTCTGCTTCCCAGAGTTCTGGAATTGTAGTAAGGGCCATCATGCCCACCTTCTGTAGGAAATTCATAAAGGACTTTTGGAATCTGCATTTTAATAAAGTTTTCCTATTTCTCCGCTTGGAGAATTCATGCACTATAAATTTTTTTAAGTGAGTGCAAAGTGAAATTATCCCCTATATGATTAGAATTAGAAACCAAGCTTATTTTTTAGGAAACACGAAAGACTATATACTATCAAATCACTATATACTATCAAATTTATGTACTTCGACAAGTACATAAATTCACTAGACCTGAGAGCAAGTGCCTTGAAAAGTATCTCCAAACTAAACTCAATTCCTATTCACTTAGCAAGAACTAGATGGGCAGAAGCCAGGTTGGTAAGCCCTTGGAAGCCACATTCTAAGGCATCCAGCTGAGCTGTTTGGAGCCCAGCTGTCTCTAACCTGAACAGATAACACAATACAGCACCAGCTTCTAGAGGCATTTTGAGGGCAAACCCCAGAGTGCTTCATTCCTGTAAACTGGCCCGAGTGTTCTTTCCCACATAACACAGGGAAATGAGACTATCTCTGACTTGCCAAACTCCATCTGAAAAAGCACACCCCACTGGCGGCAGCCTCATTGCCTAAGGATTCTGGGAGAAGATCCAGACAGAAGCACTTTATGTGGGGCAAACCAGGCACTTCAGCATCCTGTTTCCTCTCCTGGCAGACAGATATTTTTCTTTTTCTCTATGGCAGAAACTAGAACTGGATCACGTGCCTGAGGCACTTACAAGATGGGAATCTGTGACTGAGAGGAAAACTGAAAAGCTTATTGGGAAGGCCAGGGAGAAAGGAAGGAGGGCAAAGAAAGCTCTAAATTAGGTCAGCAGTACAAATACCATGATCAGGCTGCCATGGACAGAAGTCTTCAGAGGGGAGGCTGAGCTTGCTTCAGGGACTTCCTCTGGCAAAGGAAAACTGGGTTCGGGAACTGTTGGCACCATCTGTCCATTTAGGGTGAAAGTTTCCTATTTTTATCTGAGGATGTTTCATGGTGGCAAGAAACCACTAAAACTGCAGCTGAAATAAAAACTATTCTTGCTCTTTGACCAAGTGAAAGCCCAGACTCTGTCTCAGTCTCTGACTCTGGGTTCACTCAGATACCAAAATCTGGCTTGTACATATCTAAATACAAAGCTCATATTTATTTCAAAGTGGCTTATTATTGTTTTCATGATATGCTCCTTAGAAAGAAAAAAAATCAAGAAAGCACAGGAAAGTACAATGTTAAAAGTAACAACAACCTAGCTGAGCATGGTGGCCCACACCTGTAGTCCCAGCAACAGGGAAGCTGAGGTTGGCCAACTGCCATAAATTTGAGACCAATCTGAACTACATAGTGAGACCCTATCTCAAAAGAAAAACAGCCCAATAGTTCATTACTGTAATGATTGATGCACTGTGTCTATTCAAAAAGTTTAGAAGCTTAACTAAGCAATTCAACAGTTCTACATCCTAGGTTATAGAGAACATACCCTAGGCAGACTATTTACCCTGTACAGAATGTTGTAACAATTGATTTACTGTGTCAATTTGAAAAATTTACAAATTTAAGTGACTCAGCAGGGGGCCAGGGTCCTCACTTTGTAAACATCCTGAGTAAAAGGAGGGCAGGCAGATGGTGTGAATGCGGCACCCACCCTAGGCCAAGTAGCCTACAAACAATATTAGAGAGGAAAAAAGGCTTGCTCTCTACCTTTTTGCTCTTGTTGCTTTTACTGTCTTCTACCACCATAAACTCTTGTCCCTCTGCCATTCCACCCTACTTTGGAGCCAAATAACTATGGACCAAAACCTCCACAAACTCTGAGCTAAATAAATCTTTCCTTCCATAATTTTGGAGGTCAGATATTTTGCCTCAGCAATGAGAGAAAAGTAACTAAGATAATTACCTACTATAAATATTCTGGCAAAAAAATCTTGCCATTCCTCCTTTCATCCCTCTTTTGCTGAATCTTTTCCTTCTCCAAATATTTATTCACCATGTGACAGACATAACAGATTCAAATGTGTGTGAAAGAAAAATGTCTGTCTGCGTGCCTTGCAGTCAGTGTGCTTTGAGATCTCTACCTCTCTGTATATACACAATTACATGCATATTCATGTATATGCATATATAATTTTTAAAAATATATGCAAGACATCTAGAATTCCACATAAATAAAGCTACTTTAAAATAAGCATGGAATCTACTTACTTCTTTCAAAAACAAATCATAAACATGTTGTCAATATGTTACTGGTCCTCAAATGAGACTGCTCATGAATACACATTTTACCTTTTGCCACAAGTGCCACACTGTTCTTCACAAACGCCATATCATTTTGAGTAGGCTATAACAATATGTGAGACCTAGTGCTTCACATCCAGTTTACCATTGTCTTTCAATTATATTTACACTGAATTTTTTATATCCATGTTTTGCCATTTTTCTGTGGAATCAAATTTATCCATCGTTTCTTTCATAGATTCTTTTCTATGTTGCTTAGAAAGGCTTTTCCCATCATCAAATTATTTTAAGGATAGTTTCTTCTAACATTATTATATATATCCAAATCCTCGATCCATCTGGAATTTAATGTAGTTAAGGGTCTACATAGGCGTACAGATTTATTCTTTCTGAAATATACCCAGGAACTATAATTTCAAAGGACTATTTTTATCCCTTGGTTACAAACTTCATGGTGCAATTTTGTATTTTTTATACATGCACAGTAATGCTAGAAATTCACACTTCAGAGACTGGTTTTCCATCCTCGATTAAGATAAAAATATTCTATGGAGAGAAAACACTTTAAGGTTTGGCAGTCATTTCTTTGACTTTTTGGAACCTGAGACTTTTCAAGAGCAAGGCAGTGTGTGCGGGATAGATTTTGGGATAATAAAAGTGGACAATATAGTATTTCCTGGGGAAATGAAACACAAAGATGAAAATTTGGCATTTCTGGAGTGTGAAGTTAGTGGCAGGAAATGATAAGTGGTGACACCAAATTGCTGGCAGAAGTCAGATGCTGGCAGGTCTTATATGTACGCTATTTCAAAATGCTTAGGCGCTCTCTATCTGCGTAAGGTGCTAGGGAACCATGGGAATGGGTAAGCATGGCAGAAACATGACAGATTTGGTTTTAGGGTGGATCACACTGATGTCTTTGCAGATGATTTATCTGGGAGCAAAGAAAAGAAAACACTAGGACAAATTGAGAAATAGCAGTATGCTTTTGATGGTAATTGATGGCAATGAGCTCAGAGATTTGAGAAACATTTATGTGGTAAAATTAGTATGTGAGGGTAAAGAAAGGGAGGGGCCAGATTGATGCCCGTATTTCTAGCTTATGACTAGTGGCATCACCCTAATGAACTGGAGAGTCCAAAACCCTAGTGATTATTTCCTAGGAAAATGCAAACTAAATTTATGTACACACCTAAATGGCTAGACGTTTTTTAAAAGACTAATGATATTAAAATGTTGGGGATTCTGGGAAAATTAGAACTCTCATATGCTGGTGCTAGGTGTATAAATTGGCAAAACTCTTTAGGGAGGTTAGGGAAACTGGAATTCACATAAGTGTTGATAGGAGTGTAAATTGGGACAACACATTAGAAAAGTGGAAATACCTATTAGGGTAAATTTATGTGTAACCTTAAGCCAGCAAGGTTATATTTGTCAAAAAATGTGTACAGGTACAATAATTATACAGTTTCATTATACACAATATCCCCATATTTAAAATAGCCAGAAATCCATCAGTAGTAAAATGGAAAAACAAATAGTGGTTTATTAAATGGAGTATCACATATTTCTGAGAATGAACATGTTACAACTACATAAAACATTATAGATTAATCTCATCAGTATATCATGCTAAAGAAGCCAGGAACAAAGGGAACTCACTATACAATTCCACTGATAAAACATTTTAAAACAAAGTGAATCTATTAGAAGTCAAGGGTGTCAAGACTATTTTTAGAATAAAAGGAATAGTGAGTGAAAAAGTGGGAATAGGAAGACCACTAACTACTAGTAAGATTCCAAAAAGAATTAAAACATGTCATGTTTGCTCCATGAGGAATGTAATCATTATGCCCTGCAAACATGTACTAATAACAATAAAAACTGAGAAAAGAATATTCTGGGTGTCTTCTGTGAAGCCTAAAGCGTCCCCCAAGATTCCACAAGTCAACTGATCTCTGAATTTCCGTTCCTTCATTTTGTTAAAATGTGGATATCAATTCCTGTCTATTAGGATTGTGAGAGTAAAATAAGTTAATGTATTATATATGTTACTATATACTTTTTCTTCTTGTACTGATATGTGTATGTAACCACATTGCCTTCTTTTTCCTGAAGGAAAATGCAAAAATAAAAATGGCTCTAGCAGAAAATGGTGTCCAATAGTATGTGTCCTGAAGCAGTTCTGGATTTTGAATAGTTTACAACTGTTGGTCTTAGTAATTCTTGAACAAATATTTTCTGTATTCTACAAATGAAGGATACAGTCTAGTGAAGAGACTCATAAATAGCGAAGAATCAAATAACTACTTTCATAGACAAAATAGAAAGCCTGAATAGAATAAAAAAGAAATGACTGAGTCATTCACTGAGAAAGTAGATGGATTACAGTGGGAACTTGCAGTCATCAAGGTGGCACTAAGGCCAACACTTATTGCATAATAATTACAGGAGGACCGAAGAAATCCCGGGACACTGTGAAGAGTGATACTGTGCCTTAAAGTAGATACACCCATTAAACATCAGCTGATTAGCTTTCTTAATAGTAAAAACACTACAGCTCAAAACTGCAATAAATCAAATGTTGGTGCATAACATTCCATTATGAAGCAGTAAGGAATAATCTTAATAATAGCTACCAGAGCTTCTTATGGTCCAGAAATGGTGCAGAAGCTCTTAGCTAAGTTTAGGGATAAGGAAATTTAGGCTCATAAAGATTAAATGAGTCATCCAAGGTCATATCTGAGTCTATTAAATTTATTGCCTCTGCAGAGGTCATGACAAATCTTTGTGGTCTTTGCTATTCTCATACTAAGGAGATAAAGTTTAGACTGCGTTCTTAACTTATTGTACTAGGAACAGTATTAGCTTAATGTGCCAAACAAATTATGAGAAAGGTCTCCTTTGTGGCACTGACTGGCAAAATATTAACCTAACTTATTTCCTTTTCCTTCCAGAATGCAACTAAACTACATTTTCCAAAATCTTCACAGTGACCTTGTATCATATTATTAAATTCTAGCCAAAGATTAGTAGATGTGATATGTGGCACCTCCAGTTCTAGTCTCAGAGCAAAAGATGGAGGGAAATTAGTTCTCTCAATCACTGCTCAGAGAAAAGTCATGCTGGATTACTTACTCTGGCTTTGAGCTGAGTAAAACAAAACAAAACAGTTACATTTCAATAAACTATTGAGACTTGAGATGGAATTAGGATTTTCTTTTTTTTAAAGGTTTATTAAGCTTCAAGTTTTACAGGATAAAGTCCAAAAACACCTGGCGGTCTAAAGAGTTCAACCTCTGGTGAGGGCCTCTTGGCAGATGGTAAATACAGTGATGGAACCTATAAAAGAAGAGATCACATGGCAAGACAGGATGTCAAAGAGACCTGGGATCCAGACTAGTCATAACACCCTATTCCCACAGGAATGAAACAGGGGTCCAGAGAAAACTACATTAAACTACTCTTCCAAGGGCAGCATCTCCAGGACCTATTGGTCTTAATGTTAGGCATTGGGTCTTAAATGTTCCCCCGCCTCCCAGCACCAGTACACTGAGGACCAACCTTCCTGTGTATGAAGCCTTTGAGGACACTCTCAGAATATATCTGACTCACAACAGTGCATTTATCTGTTACTGTAATCAGAGTGGTCTGGAAGGCCTTTGTCATTGATACCATACTAAGCAATCCTATGACTGATATTAACAGCCATTAATTAAGATGGCAACTGGGTCAAGCTGGAGAGACTTGATATCTTTCAAAGACAGGTATCAGAAATGAAATGGAGATCTAGTGATTATAAAGAATCTAATTAGGATCTAATACAAACATACTAAAATATGTGAAGGACATAGACTAATTTTTTTATTGAAAAAAAAGACTCATGATCAAAACGGAAGCAATAATGTTACCTGTTTAAATGCAATTATCAGTAAAAAGACACACATATACCTATATCTAAGATTATAAATATATAGAGAGAGTGGGGGAGACAGAGAGAAATTATTTCCCCTATCTAGGGAACCCTTAACCAGTACATTTGGCCTTTGACTCTATGTGAGAAATTGTTTATGGGTAGGGTGGCCATGTGTTCCGCTTTGCTTAGGGCAGTCTAAACAGTGACCTTTGCCTACACCTAATTATTAATAATGTTCCCTTTCTTTCTCCAGAGTGCCCTAGTTTGAATGATAAATTATACGCTCACTCTTGTTTTGGGCTAAACTTCAAATGCTCAGTACACGCTTCTCTCTCCACTCCCAATATCTAATGACGATGTAAGACTACTGATAATGCTAATATTACCATGAAAGTTAATTTTGTGAGGCATAAAATGTTTCCCCCTTTTTTAACTTCATCTAATAATTATTTGAGAACACTTCTTTGATTCACTATTCCACTCCATGCCCACAAATATTTAGAAAGATAATCTTCTCATAAATGTAGGTAGTATACTCTATTGTACAAACTCAGAAGGAGGTTAGCAAAGAATCACTTCTCAATAATATGCAATTATTATCAGAATTAAAGAAAACAGATCAATAATTTTAAAAGAAGAATCATTATTTTAGGTACATGTCCTCAAAATTTTACTTGGATAACTCTAAATAACTCATGTCACAAAGTATTGAGCTACAGTGACAGACATTTTGCAGTGTATATGAGAGAGTACATCCAGCTGTAATTCTAAATGATGACTGATCTCTTATAATGCTTTCCTAAGCAGGTTTGATGAGTGGAGCTTTTGTGGGCAGGTGGCAAATAATTAAAACTGCTTTGAAATATAACCCATGCTAAAGTAACTATAGCCATTGCTATAGATCTAGGGCTCAAGTTAGGCTTTCCAAAGTCCTGGAGAATAAATATGATATATCTTTTAAGAGATTCAATTTTCTTGGTGTTTATTATTTAAGTTTTTTAAATGTTTGAAAAGCATAAATATATCATTAAATGAAATGCCAAATGTTAAGTGACTTTTTAAAATGAAAGATGAGTTCCTCAAGAATCTTTCCCATTTCTAGTAATTATAATGTGATTCTCTCACATTTCCTGAATACTAGGGTACCAAATTAGAGAACCATTGCTCTAAGTTAGAGTCCACTGGGGACTTAATTATTCAATCATCTATATATTACCATGGTCCCAGACTTAATGAGCTGTAGTAAGTGTGGAAGTTAAAAGCCCAGATTTTTATTCACATTCTGCCATTTATCAGCCTTAAAATCTTACATAAATATGAAATGGGTATAATGATAACTAATTTATCTTATTTTGGCTATTAAAGAATGTATGTGAGTGCTTAACACCATACATAATAATGCATAATAAGTACTCTGCAAATGTTCATTATTTCTTCAGATGTCTCTTGGACTGGAATTCTCTGTGATCACCTAGTTCATATAACTAGAAAGTATCAAAGGAGATGTGGAAAAGATGCAACTGATTCTTTTTATAAAAGCAACAACAAAGGCATTCTTAAAAGCTGGGAAGCTCTACAGGAAGATGAAGGAAACTGGGTGTTTTTAACTTGGCTAAAAGGAATCCAAATAGTGACAATAGCATTCAAGTGGAAGAATTACTATGAAGACGATGCTGACAGGTTGTTTTTTATTTCTACAGAGGCTAGTGTATGTAAATATTAGCAAAATAACTTGATCTGACACAAATAAGAATGTCTTGTCAGAGAGAGTGACAACTGTAGAGTGGCATGCCAGAAAAGGTATGGGTACTTCAACCATGAGCATCTTAAGATATCCTGGCTAATTTTGGTGAAGATCTGGTTGTGACTGCTCTGGTTGACCTTTGAAATCTGAGTCCAGACATAAGTTTTCAATCAGTTTAGGGTCACAGCAATATAAATCCAATCTCTCTATGACATATTTATAAAAATTAATGTGAAATCTAATCAGAAGAATGGTCATATTTATAAATATAGTAATGATAACAAAAATAACATTTAAGTATTAAGTATTATATAAAAGACAATTTTTAGTATGTTACATGTCTTATCTCTTGCTATTTCAATAATTATTCAAATACATAAACTGTTCTAATCCTGGTATGACTTGGGCCTTCTACTATTTTAGATCTCTCCAGGAGCAATTGCATGAGGAAGAATATCCCATTCATCAAATTCTACTTAGCCTTCCGTGCTGAGTTCAGACTGCTCCTGCTCTGGGAGTGCAGTCTGATTTTCTCTAGTTGTTTCTTTTTGCTCAGTGCACACTATTTATCCTCAATACCATTCATAGACTTAATTATATCATTACATTGATGTATTCATGGTGTTCTGTTGTTTGGCTATTCAACTTTTATCTTATTTGCATGCCATATTTTCTACCCTGTGTATAAAATCTTCAAGGATCTAAGCATAGCAGTCATAAAATTGGCTTCATAGGCTGGTCAATACTCATTTTCCTGTATTAGCAACAGCAATCATTTTTACTTTGGAGAAATAACTTTTGTTCCATTGTGTACAGTCTTGATGGGATAGTCGTTTGAGGTTCTCTGCCCTTCTTTTCCTAAGGATGGATTTGTGACTGACTCAAGCTAGGTAAGTTGAAATTTCTCCTCAGGGCTTTGAAAATGAACAAAGTGTCTCAAATATAGTGATAACAGTGATTTATTAGTGGCAGTAACCAGAGTCATCTGTCATGTGTTTACCATATCCTACTCTGGAAGCTTTCTCTTCCAGTCTTTTGTTGGAAGCACCGATAGCCTGGCAACAAATTAGCCCTGCTTTCTGCTGCTGGCAGTTGAAGTGTGCTAACTATTACCAAGGCAAATCTACTTTTTTATATGGCCTACCGCCCAAAGCACAATGCTCAGTACAAAGTCTGTGTTCATGGGTGATATTTAAGAATTGAAACATAAAATTGTTGACAGAAATAAGATTTATGAAAGCATTTTATAAACAGAAGAGATGTATCAAAATTCTAGTAGAACCCCAGGAATATTTTATCAGTGATAATATAATTAAATACCATTCATGAATTTAAGTAATACTACCATCCACTTTATGTATGTTTACTTTGCTTAAGATATTTGAAAGGAGCAACCGCACTAAAAAATCCCACTAAAATGCCCCAGACATGTAAGTTATGCATTCTTACTTCCCAAACTCCCTGCATTTCCTGGTCCATAAGGCCTCCCTTCATGGAGAGTTAAACCAGTTGATCTGAGTCAGGATGAATGACACTCGCTGAATCTAACAGGAAGACAGTCTTATTTTTATCTTTTCAAATGGATTTAGCACGGTCATGCAAAGATATCCAGGGCTAGAAAAAAATGAATACAGAACTCAGAGAAGTTAGGCAGGGGTCAGCCACAAGACCAAAACAGAAAGCAATACCTACAGTCCTACAGTACAAGGTTGGACCAAATGACTATAGAGTGTTATCCAGTTCTCTCATTTTTTTTCTTTTCTTTCTATTGTTCATAGTTATAATTCTCAAATCAGCCCCACTAAGAGGCACTGCTAAGTGCAGAAAGGGTATTGAAAATGTTTCAAGAGTTTTCCTTAAAAAAAAAACTGCATTACTCTAAAAATGCAATTTTTCATCCAATAAACATTTACTAACAGCCTATTATGCATAAATAACTGTGCTAGGTGGTAGAAGAAATGATCCACCGAGATACAAATGGTTATAGCTACTGCTTTTATGTAGCATATAATTTCCTACAAAATATGCTTGGCCATTTTGTGCTTTTTGTCAAGGAAAGCCTTAGTAAACAGCAGCAATTCCTGAATTAATCAGTGACAAACTTTTTTTATCCTCAAGGATCTTTTGGTCCTTCATCATTCACTGATTAATTCAAGTTTTCACTAAAGCTGATATATGACTAAGCTTCATGTATTAGTCTTTATGCAAGGTGCTGGGGACACCATGACCATAATTAACAATTTGTCTACCTTCAAAGAGCTCGAAGGGAAAATGAGAGTGACCTAAACCACTCTGTTTTGTCACTTCTTAATCTTCAAACCTGATATTGCTGTAGCCACAGTACCATTCTGAAAAATCAAATCTAATCAGGTCACACAAACCCATTCTCATCTCCCTTACATCGCCACCCCCCACCCTCCACTCTATTGGGTTTTTCTGCTAATTAATTCAGATGTGAAGAGTTTCCAGAATGGCAGTATGGCAACCCCTCATGACTGAATGCTGTCTCGACAGATTGTAGTAATAAGCAGGCTGAAGTACTACCATCAATTTTATGACAAATAACCCATTAGTATTTACATATTACCTCTTCTCATCAAATCCTCAAATAGGGGCTGGGGCTGAGGTTGATGTTTTCAACATCTAGAATGGGGGTCCATGGAGTACAAAGCCAATGCCAAAATCCAGGCCAAATAATTTACATGGTATTACTTGAAGGTACGCACTCTAGCCTCAGTGCAATAGATATGTCGTTGGGTAAAGACTTACGCAATGGGGAAACACGGTATCTGCAGCGATAATAATGGCACTGAAAATAATAATTGCATTGCTAGACCTGTGAGGCCCTTTCTGAACAGATATTCAAGGAGTTTCATGTTCTTAGATCCACTTAGGCTACCATTGCATATTGTAACCCAAATGTGACACTTTACCCCACAGATATTCTAAACACAAAGTGCGTTTCAAAGCATCTGTTACTTTGGACAGCATCCATACCATGTTTTGCAAATTCCCTAGGGCATTTATAATTCAGTAAACCTCAGATGTGATGGTGCACAGCTATTACTCAACATTCTGAGCGACTTAGAAAACCATATGTTTGAGCCTAGCCTGAGCAATTTAGTGACTTACTGAGGCTGAGACCCCATCCTGTCTCAAAATAAGAGATAAAAAAAGGTCTGTATATGTGTAGATGTAGCGCAAAACACAGGTGCTGGGTTCACTCTCCAACACTGACAAATTAATTAATTAATAATAGAAAAAATAGGGGCTGGGGAGTTAGCTCAGCGGCATAAGCGCCTGCCTTGCAAGCATGCAGTCATGAGTTCGATCCCTGTTATCAATAAAAATAAAAATAAAATAATAGTAAAAATAAATCCATGGTAGGCAAACCAATCCTATGGGCATAAAATTCATGTTGAATTTTAGTTCTTTGTTAACAAAAACATAAATCAAAAGGTTAATATTTGAGACAACTGGTCACAGAAATGTTAGCTTACTTAATAATGAAAAGCTTTGTCTACATATCAGTTTCTCGAGCTGTAATTGGAAATATAAACACTTATTTCACTGGGTTATTTTAAGGAATAAATGAAATAATATATGAAAAGTACAGTACTTAATACTTGGTAGACACCCAAATTGTTGTTCTTAGTGTTGTTATTAGTGCCCCGTGAACCTTAATTTTCCTCGTGGGGTTCTCTTGTGTGCCTTTTGTATGTTCCTCTTGTCACTCATAATGAACATGTTCTAATCCCTCAGAGTCTCTGTAAAAATGTAGACACTAGAACCAGAATTTATTTAGGGGAAACTCTTGATTTTAAGAATGAATATGCTAAGACACAAAGATTTACCCAAGATCTCATGGCTAATTAGCAACAAAACTAGGATCTGACTCAAGTTTCCTATCTCCAATCCAGTCATTAGTCAGCTGCATTATTACCCCTGTTTTGAGGGGCACCCCAAATCAGCATGTTAATAATATTTATTGAGCACTACTTAAATGTACCTAGAGCTGTGCTAACTTTAAAAAATATAAAGAAAGTATGAGACTCTTTATAGTTAAATAATTAAAATTAATTATAGGGATAAATAAAATTCCTTTCACTGCAGATTTCTTGATTGATTGATTTTTATGCTAATTCTTACTGTTCCTTTTTAATATTTCTGTCTTAAACTATGAGAATAAGGGAATCCAACTATATACATGAATTCTTAGCAGTTTATGACTGATCATTGCTATGTGGTATACTCCATAATTAGAGTCTGGTACACATTCATTCACTTTACCTACATAGTCCCATTGAATTTCCAGTATATTTTATATGTGAAATGAAAAAGGCACAGGGACATGAAGTTACTTGCCCAAGTCTTTCACAGACACCAAGACCTTTGTTGCTACCATATAGGTTCATTTGAACTTTTTAGTTTCAATAGTAATGACTTATAGCAAGAAAAAAAAAAAGACAATGCACAAGTAAGATACATATAAATTATCTTAGTAATTCACTCTACAATATTTGTTAGGTGTCAAATTATTTACCAGATTTACCAGACTACACTGCAAAACAGTAAAATTTATGTCCCACCAAAAGAATGACTTTTTTTTTACTTTCTCCATACCCCCATCACAATAACTCCTGTCCTGGGTCTCACTAGTCCTTCCAACTGGCAAGAACTCTGGGATATTTCCTTTGTTACTGTTTTCATCTCCTCGATGTTCAAGAGTGTATCTCAGGCCATTGTGTTCCTCGTCTTCTTAAGCTCAAGAGGTTATTTCAAGGGGAAATGTTTACTTCACCCTGATTTACAATATTAAGCTGGTTTCTAAAATAATTTTGAAGTTGTGCTCAGAACACCCTTCTGAACAATGAGGGAAGGTAATTTCTACTTCATTTAATCTCATTTCAAGGTTTTCACTAAGCCTTGGACCTGAGGGTTGGAGAGTGGGCCAAAGGACGTCTGAACAACAGATGAGGTGTGGGGCTCCTTGTCACCCTCCGTACAGGGGCTGGCCCCTGTGGCTTTCCACTAAACCCAGAAAAGTTCTTCCCAAGACTTTTATCAGGCTTTTATGTTAACAGACAGGTGGAGGTCGGTCACAGAGATCTCTGAATGTGCCCTGTCCCAACTGTGAAAGCTCAGTTTCTCAAAGGTTAACTCTGTTATACTTTTCTTTGTGATTTAGAGGTATTGTAAAAACATTCCTACTAGCAAGACATTCACTGTTTTCACCAGCTAACCTAGGCCCCTAGATCTCTCTTGGTTTATCTGCATATTAATCTCTTCTGTCTCCATGCCTGAAAACAATGATTCTGAATACAGGGCCTAAAAAATGACCCTGTCCCTACCAAAACACCTTTTTATGAACCAACATTAACTAGCCTCTCTATATATGTATTTCAAATTTAAAATTCACAATAGTGTAACTGTATAGGTATGAAAATGAAGGCTCAGAAAGATTAAATAATTTCCCTCAGATCTTAGGTAATAGAGCTGGGGATGGAACAAAAGTCTGACACGAACCCCCTTCTGGACACTAAGCTTCTTTGCCTTCTCCACACTGCTTTAGCTTAATACCAATTTCTGAAATGCAAACTAGATAAAAGAACAACATAAGTAAGCAGAATATAAATGCATAATTAGCACAAGTAAAATGTGCATTTATTATTTTTATGTCATCTATTTCTGTGAATGTTTCATTATAACAGCATTTTAGTTGATAAATTTCAAAGCACATTTGCTAGTTGAAGCAAAAAAATGTCAATAATCCCACTTTATTTTATTAATTTAAATATGGCGCAGGCAAGTATATCTGGTACTGCTGTACTTAGAGCCAGAAGGACTCCGGAGAAAAAAATATTTCTGTTACAAGACAGACTCAATCAGAGTCAGGAGATGACTCTGTGCATACAAATCCCTACTGGTCTTCCATTCTTCTCAGCCCCTTACAAAGCATTCACTGAAAACTATAGCAAAGATGAATGCAAGCATGGAATTATTCAAAATAAGATGAGGGACTAGCAGTCTATCACACATGGCAGTTTGATTAATGAAAGCCAAAAAGCAGCCAGTACAATTTGTGAAATCAATGACACCCAGACAAAAGTAAAACAGAAAGCTCTAGATTTTTCTAGAAAAAAAAAACTGTATTTGTTTAGACCCTTTGACCTGAAGATGCCAAGGCTGGCCACAAGCAATTTGTTTCATTCTTGTCTCTGTTGTGGAGAAATCAATGGAGATATTAATTCAGCTTTCTCTCTGGGCTAGCAGGAAATAGAAACAGAGAAAGAAAAAAAAATTATGGTGCTCACAATGCTCCTTCCAGTTGATGATTCCATAAAAGATCAACTAAGTCTGTATGCAATTATTAATTTTTTTAATTAGCCCTATAGCACATGGCTTAGAGTGGTCCTTCCTGAGAACTATCCTGTGCATTCACAGAAAACTGAGACTTCACAGTCATATTTGTTCTGTTTGTTCTTCCTGTCTTCATCATGGCTATAGTCAACTGGATCATGGAGAAAGCATGACCCAGCTTGGGCCCAATCAGATTCCCCTTAAAATGATTTGAATTCTACTATGTAAGTCAGGCACGGTGAAGTGGAGAAAAGCAAAGAGACTGTCTTTAGAGACAAGAGTGAGGTGCTTGTTAGAGAACTAAGCTCACCCAGTTCCTGGTTCCAGTCTCCTGTGAGGTTTGGCCTCATGGTCGGCCCATATAGTGAGTCATAAATCCTGTTGCTAAATTCTCTACTGCTGAAGTAACCTCGATCACATTTACTTCTGGCTTGCAATCTCATTTAGTTCTCCTATGTTTTTATTTCTCAATCTCCATTCATTGTGCCTTTTCTCCTGTCTGTATACTAAATATAGGTATTCTTTAATGTTTTGTGCTCAGTTCATCTCTCCATCCTCTTCCTGGAGAATCTCACCTCCGCTGTGGAGTCAGTTAATACTTAGAAGTCCCAAATCTGTATCTCTAATTCATACTTCTTGACTGGTGTTGACAAGCTACTCTTGATAGTCTTATCAGCTCCTTAAACTAAAAAAAAATAAATAGATAAATAAAAAATTAATCATTTTCCTCTTCCTATCTCAAAACCATTTCTTTCCCCTGTATTGTCTATTAGGAAATAGTATTATTCTCTCACCAGTCACTCAGTGAATGCTTCAGACTTACTTTTAAGGAGTTCCTCTCTCACCCCATACCATAGTTCATTCTTCATCCTTTCTCAATTGAACAATTTACTGTAATTTCCTAGGAATTCTCCCCCTACATATAACCATTGTGGATTCATCTTCTATAATCCGTCAGAATTATTAATCTCAAAACAGGCCAGCAAATATGATTCATATGCTAAAAAAAACAAACAAAAAGGTCAGTGGATCCATATTTCTTATAAAGGTCAAACTCCTTTATTTATGACATATAATTCTCTCCAGAATTTGGCTTTGAAATGCCTCTTTAACTTCACTGCTTAGTCTACCTTGTGCAACAACCACACTAACCTAATTTCTATTTCTCAAGTACTTTATGGCATCAATTCATTCCGTCAAATCATCAGTCCATCTGTCCATTGATTCAGGACATCACAAAACTGCAAGGCCTCAGAATTATAGCCATGCCTTGGGCCTAGAGGATGCTGTGATGGATAGTGCCATCTGGGAAGAGGGACAGGTAATTTCAATGTAGTGAGCTTCCATACCTGTCAGAATCCTATTGTATTCTCTGCTTAAATATAATTCCTTGACTCTTCACCTCAAGAATATTCTACTCATTCTTCAAAACCATAACTGAGATATCATCTCCTCACTCTTGCTAAGCCTGAATTATTCATTTAACCTCTCCTTGCAACCTCTTCTCTGTGACACTTGTTTGTAGGGTAGTCTGCATTCAGATTAAGCTATTTCTCTCTTGGGGGTTTGTTGATAGAAGTTTATTGAATAATTTTTGTGGAATTTAAGAATATTTCATGACAAAATTATGTGTGTGTGTGTGTGTGTGTGTATATATATATATATATATATATATATATATATATATGCACACACACATATAGTTTTTTCTGAAATTTTCACTTTAAAGCCAAGATTTGTACTTTCTCTACAGTCAAATTGGGGTCAGAAGAGTAAGACTTGTCTCTTAGTTTGCTGTGAAGATCAAGAGTTTATAAATTTGCTGTGAAGATCAAGAGTTTATAAATGTTATAAAAGAAGATCAAGAGGCTATTAGAAAACACAGTAAATATATAAAATAGCTACTGTTATTTCTATTATTTTGTCATCAGTCTAACTAAAAATTGCTAAGTTCATTTTTATGTGTTATCAAATTTAAGAATAGAGAACCATGTAGTAATCTTTTTAAAATAATAGGCTTATTGAGATACAATTCACAAGCCAAACAATTCACTCATTTACAGTATACAACTAAATACTTTAAAATATAGAGTCATGTAACCATCACTACAATTTTATAACAGTTTCATTACCCCAAAATAAACTCATGCTTATTAGCAGTCCCTTGCTACTCCCTTCAAACTCAGTCCAAAACAAAGTCTATTTTCTATGACTATGGATTTACCTACCTAGTCGTTTCATATAAGTAAAATCATGCAACATGTGGTCCTTTCTACCTGGCTGCTTTCTCTTAGCATCTTATTTTTAAGTTTGATTATTTGTAGCACTTTTTGTATTGCCTAAAAATGTTCTGTTATATAGATATACCACATTTTATTGATCAGGTGATGGACACTTGGGTTGCTTCCATTTTTTGCTATTACAAAAAGTGTTGTTATGAACATTTCTGTGAAGTTCTTGTGTGGACATATATATTCTTTAGTTTTTTTTTTCTTTTTGGCTATATACCTAAAAGTAGAATTGCTATGTCACAGAACTATATGCATAACCTTTTGAAGATCTGTAAGAATGTTTTCCAAAGTGACTGTACCATATTACATTATGACTGTACCATACCAATTTTCCTACCTCCTCACCAATATTTGTTACTGTCTAGTAGTATAGCTTTGCAGTAGGCTTGAAGCCATAACTCATAATAGTTTTGATTTACATTTTCCTTCTGGTTACTGATGTCAACATCTCTTTCAGTACACATTAGTCATTTTTATATCTTCTCTGAAGAAATTTCATTTCATATTTTATGCTTATTTTAGTTGGATTATTTTATTTTTGTATTATGAAATTGTTGAGACTTTTTCTACATGAAACTTGTTCTCCGATATATAGTAATTTCAAATACTTTCTTCTATTCTGTGAGTTGTCTTTTTACTTTCTTGATGATGTCCTTAGAAGGACAAGTGTTTACTTTTGATGAAGTCTAATTTATTTATCTTCATTTTATTGATTGAGTTTGTGCTTGTGCTATTATATCTAAGCTAAGGTCATGAAGATTTATACATAAGTTTCTCCTAAAAGTTTTATAGTTTTAGTTCTTACAATAAGTCTTTTATCCTTTTTTCATTAATTTTGTACATAGGTTGAGGTAGAAACTAAGTCTCATTCTTTTCAATATAGATACTCATTTGTCTTAGCACCATTTGATGGCATGATTATTATTCTAATTATTAAGTATTAATAATTATAAATATTATTTGAATTATTTTAGCATCTGTGTCAAAAAATCTGTTGATCCAAATGTGAGGATTTATTTTTATACTTTCACTTCTACTCCATTAATCTAGATGTCTAGCCTATGCCATACTATGTCATTTTGATTATTACATTTCGATTATTATTGTAAATTAAGACTTGTGGGGATGTTTCTAAAATTTCAGATTCCCATTCTCTATTATGATTCAACATGTATGAGGTAGACTGTGAGTCTCATTTTTCAAAAGTTTCCTAAAAGCATCTATTTTAGAGTTCTAAGAATGTCAAAGAAAGTAATGACTAAGAACTTTTGGAGCATGACTTGCCAGGACTGACCTTAAAGACTGAGTGACACTGGACAGGATATCTACCACTTATACTGTAAAATAGGGATGATAATAATAATAGTACTTTTCACATGGTGGTTGTAAGAATTAAATTCATCAGTTCCCCTACAACAGAAGAGTATTTGGCAGTCAATAAATGTTAGTAACTATTTTTGCTAATAGTTGGCCATAGGAGCATTCAATAGGAAAAAGATACAGAAAGGGAAAAGAAAAACACAGAAGGAAAAGAATGTATGTGCTGATCTGATGAGATCAAAAAATCATCAGTAACTTGCAAAAAATCATTGCAAAAACGCAATGTAACTCTTTTTAAGTGTAAAACTCAGCAGTGTTAATTACATTCCTAACAATGTGCACCTGTCACCTCCATTTATTTCATCATCCCAAACAGAAAGTGTATGATTATTAAACTATAGCCTCTCATTTCTCTCTCTCATCAGCCCCTAGTAACCTCCAATCTACTTTCTGTCTCTATGAATTATTTCTTCTAAATATGTCATATAAGTGAAATTGCAATGTTTGTTCTTTTGTGTCAAGTTTATTTCACAAAGCATGGTGTTTTAAAAGTTCATCCATATTGTAGCGTATATCAGAAATTCATTCCTTCTTATAGTTGGAATTCCATTGTATGTACAGTATCCATACTGATCTGTTAAGGGGTCTGAAGTTGTTTCTACTTTTGACTGTTGTGAACAACACTGAACACTGATGTTACAGTATCTGTAAGAGCTCCTGTTTTCAGTTCTTTGGAGTATGTGGGTGGTGCTGAATTTGAGTCATTGACCTTTTGTTAGGATTAAAAAAGTGCTTTGGAATAAACGAAGACTTTACTATCTCCCCATACCTTCTGTTGATGAGGCTAATTTCATTTCTCCTTTGACCAACATGTCCGCAGGTCATTATAACTGCTGTCTGCGCTACAAGCAGCAGAGATCCTGCAGAGCAGGGGAAGATGCAGAGGGCTAAGTTCAGACAATTGAAAGATGACAGAAATCAGTGTCAAGACTCAGGGAAACCCGGGAAACTACCCTCTAGCCTTTTTATGTCTCCTTTTCTCAGATGTCTCTTGCTTTTGACAGGAGGTTTTGCTCATCTCAAGAGAGTAGGAGGTCACGTAAGAACTCAGGAGCAAAGAGGGGTTCTCCTACTGTACACATGGCTTGACCTTACCAGCTGCCGAGGTTCTCATCATCAGTTGGAACCCACTGAGGGAAAAGTATGGAGGTGTTGAGGTTGGATTGGTGAGAAAAAGAAGCTGTATGCTGCTAAGGATGTTCGCAAATTGAAAGGAAACGCTTGTCACAGATGTCCGGCCACCCACTTTGTTACTGAAAGCCTGCCTCGGAAACTGTTCCAGCACTACTAATTTTGGCTTGATGTTATACCTAGTAAGGTACCCCTGGTGCAGCACTGTACCCCCTGTGCTACACTGAACTCCCTGACACAAAGCAACCTCTCCCCTTTTGGGAGAATGAAGGCAGAGGGTAATGGTGATATTTTTTTATTCTAGTGGAAAGAATAAGGGTCTGAATCATCATTAGGATGATGGATCAGGAGGATCTTACTTCAAGTAATATGAAAGCAAAATGCACTTTCTTATAGATTCTGTGTATATAAGACATAATTCATGTGGCTGTCCACATTTGGAGTAATTCATGATGTAGGGTCACTGGCTCTCTTGGCAGCTCCCTTATTTGATCTTTGTCTAATTTCTTACTAATAGAAGGAAATCAAGACAAGTTATAAAGGGTGAATACACAGAGACAGAGGGGAAAACACAACCCAAACAAATAAAATAGAACTTCACTGCCATGCTCATTAGGTATTGCCAAAGACTTAGACAGACATTCATTAAAAGATCCGTAGATCTCTCTTAGTGTAGTTAACCTTACATTGTTGGAATACTACCGAGATCAGCAAGTATACTTATTAGAAGTAATTCAAGGTTTACAAAAATCCTTGGTCCCTCCCTGTTCTTGGTTCATATAGAAATGAATGGGCTCCAGTTCCCCCAACCTGAGCTGCCATCATCTCAGTAATTCCCCCAACCCATGTTCAGCCACTTAAGATCCTTGGCCCCCTAAAGGAGATAGGGGCTATCCTATCTGGCTTCAGGATTCTTCTTTTAGGCTCTGGAA
Organism: Hydrochoerus hydrochaeris; assembly: GCA_004027455.1. Lineage (NCBI taxonomy): Eukaryota > Metazoa > Chordata > Mammalia > Rodentia > Hydrochaeridae > Hydrochoerus > Hydrochoerus hydrochaeris. Next base: position 78,573 of record PVLA01000434.1, on the reverse strand, counting down.
ACATGTAGACATTGCATTTTTCTCTCTGATTCTGAGTAACCAAATGCCCTATTCTCCCTCACATCTTTTTTTGTTTTTTAATTTTCCTTATGTGCTTGTAAGAAACATTTTTTTATCACTTAATTTTTAAGACTCTTTACCTCAAAGAAGTACAATATGGTAAAACAGAATTAGGATCTAGGTTCGGGTAACTCTATTCACAAATCTAAAATCTACTCCATACTAGCTAAATAGATGTTTCCAGTCTTGGTTTTCTTATCATGCAAGCAGAAACAGTAATGGCTCATAGTTCTTTTTGTTTTTGACACCAGGAATCAAACTCTTGACCTTCTGCTTGTCAGGCAGGTGCTATGCCCTGAATTATATCCCTGGCCCCAACTCATAAGTTTAAGTTGAACATTAAAAACAATGATAAATGCAAAACATAAAAATAGAACTCAGAATCAGGATTCTGACCTCTTGTCACTCCAGTGACATCCAACTTCCTGCGTATATGTGGGTAATAAAGGTCCATGTGATCTCCCATAAGGAAGGATGTCTTGCATATGCCAGAGTCCATATCATATCCACAGAGCTTTTGTAATGTCAGAAGTCCTGCTCTTTTGGGGAGGCCACTGAAAATCATATTTCACTGAAGTATATTTAATGACATGAGTAAATGAGCAGAATATATTAGTGAACAAGGAAATAGAAAGTATGAACAATTTTCTGAAAGTAAAACAGTTGATCCTCCCTCCATAACCCATGACTTCTGCATCTGCAGATACAATCAATCTAAGATAAAAAAAATTTTGAAAAAATTATAATGAACTTGTACAGGCTCTTTTACTTGTTATTCATTAAATAATACAGTATAACAATATTTTATAAAATGTATGCATAGATCATATGCAGGAGCTAGACCATTTTATCTAAAGGACTTAAGCATGCTCGAATTTTAGTATCCTTTAAGGTACCAACCCAAAGATACAGAGGAGTCATCCAAGGATACTGAGGAATTCCCCAAGGATACTTAGAAACAACTGTATAAATCTAAATTTATGTTTTGGATTTTAGTCTTGCTAAATTGTGGCATTTTTAAACTGAAGGCAGCAGAACTGCCTACATGTGGTAAATATCCAGAGGGAAAGAAGATTTAGCTAGAAGCTAAATATATAACACAAATTTAAAGCAAAAGGCTATGTGTTCTCTGAGATTTTACCAACCTTTTTCCTCTCATCTAAATGAAATTATCAGTAAAATAACAACTGCTCATTGTTTATGGAATGCTATAAGATATGAACGGGGAGCCACAAGCTCTTGATGGCCTGGCCATGGAAAGAGGGTAGTCTCCCAAACTCTAGCTTTCACACACACATGTGCTCACTCATACACCTGTGCTGAAAAAAAGACAAGAAGTATCCGGCTCTGTACAGTGGTATTTTCCATTGAATTTCTATTCTGAGCTCAAAACTCCTTCTTTGACTTTTATAATCTGATGAGCATAAATGAGGAAAAACTGTCCTGGGTTCCAATCTCTCTAATCCCCAGATACTTGGTGCTCACAGTAGATCCTTAACAGAAGAATGGTGCCCTCAAATTGACTGGACAGGTGGTTAACACCCAGTCTTTCTGATCATGTAACAACAATGGCCTACACTAAAAGGAGGTCCTTTTTCTGAAAGGCTCCCACAAACAAATTTGAAAGCCTGTCCTCCATGTTACCCTGGGCCTCTCCTTCCTTTCTTGTTCATTTTGGTATACAGAAGCACTAAAAAAAAGGAAGCATATGTGTATACCCAGAGATGTATTTATAAGTATGTATGGGGAAATGAAATTACATGTCTGAGAACATACATACATTTACTTTTTCCTTTTGTGAGTTGTAGGCAAACTCTCAGTCTCATTTTAGGCATATTTTAGGCAACTGACCAACTAGTACCTCACATTCCAAAGGAAGATTGAATGAATTGGAGAAGGTCGTTTGCTGGTCTAACCTTCTTTTATGCCTGGGCAAATAGCTACACTTAGTGATCATTTCTACTCATCTTTATCCTCTACAATTTCACCTTGATGTCCATTATGGTCATTCTCATTGGATTAACTCCCAGAGAACAGTAAGGCTTTAGAAGAAAAAAAATAACAAGAGGAAAATATCTGTCCTTCAAAAGACAGGGACTCTTCTATATTACTAATTAAAGATTGGTAAAGGACAGATATAAGTTTAACACTGGAAGAGTTCTTAATAGAAGATCCTATAGGCAGGGATTTCCAGAAGTGTTTTCTGGTGCTCTATATCTACTTGAATGCTCCTAAGGATTCATGAAAGTTTTTCAAAAAGATGAAATTTCAATGCAACAATAAATCTTTTATATATTAAAAGGCTTTTTTTCTGTCTCATGTTCTTTTTCAGTTCCCAAATTATGCTCACCTTCCCTCTGTTCCTGGACATCTTTCCAGTCTTGAAGCTGTATGGTACAGATACAGGCTCATGAGCTTTGAAGCCATACAAATGGCTCCATTCTAAGAGCTGCTATTCATTTGTCTCATACTGTAAGCTCTGGGCCTCAGTTTTTTCATCTGTAAAATGGTGTGTTGCAGAGGAGATGTGTACTAAGGATTAAGTGAAATCAAAGCCTACCACATGAAATGTCTGCTTTTACTATGACTATTGGCCCAATTGTCTGAGCCTCATTGCTTTTTATTTCCCCCTGAAGGTGGAAAATTAACAGTTAATTCTATCTGCCTCACAAAAGGACTTGCATGAAAAGGAATGAGAAGAGTATTATAACATCCAGCCCTAAGCTTATTTTTAGTATTTCATTAACTTTATTATTATTTTTGGAGTCTATCGACCATTATCTGCAGATTTTTAAATTCATGGATCATAAGTTTCAAGCGGCCATAATTCTGGCTTCATTATAATTTGCCATATGTGGACATGTTCTCTATATTTAGCCTACAAATATAAAAACTTTACCACATTGGCAAAATGCTAGAATTTTTAAAACTTCAAATATAGTCAAAAACTGTTTAATTTCTAACGGAAATAACAGGCACAGGAAACTGAGCATCCAAAATGGATCAGACAAGAATCTGGGTTTTCACTTTCTGTAGCATCTAACCCAAGGGAAGCTTACATAACCCTCAAGGAGCCTCAATCTTAGTTATCTAAGGAGCACATTTCAGCGTTGCGAGTTTGAAGCAGATATAACTGGAAGAGCAGTGAAGTTGCCCAAGTTGCCCTTCCCCCTGCCCCACACTCACCTTCAGAGGGTGCAAGGAAAAGGAAAAACCTGAAAAACGAGGACTCCATGCTCCTTTTAAAAATCCAGGCTTGGTTTTCCTATCCCACTTCTGGGTTTTTAAATGGAATCCCAGGACAGAGAGAAGAGAAAATTGGAATGAGTAATCCTTTCATTAACTGACTGATTTCTTCACAATCTTTCCCTAGGAATATCCTGCTGTTAGTCACTGTATTTGGTGCTCTATTTATCTTTTTTCAAATGGCAAAATGTTAGGAAGATCCTACATATTTTAAGGAGATGTCTAAACTATCTAGTCTCTATCTTTTTTTTAAAGAAAAATATGTTTATGTTTATTGTGGTTAACTTGAAAGGCTTTTAAAATTTATTCTTTTATTATTACTTTATATTGTTTGCTTGTTTGCAAGAAGTTAGCGTCTTTCTTTGCAGAATCATTCTGATAAAGTGTAATAAGGCAAATGTTTTAGGAATCCAATGGTCTGTGAATAGATGCTAAAAATAGTTCTGCATACACTAGAACACTGATTAAAACCACAGATGTGAAAGCATAAACACACATTCTCTTTCTCTCTCTCTCTCTCTCTCTCTCTCTCTCTCTCTCTCTCTCTCTCTCTCTCTCTCTCACACACACACACACACACACACTTGCTAAGATGACAAGGAACTGATATCAGTAAACATGGTTGGGGTGACTTACCTGATGCGACGTCTAGGCCCAGCACCAGCTTTCATCACTCCTCTTCTTTAGGTCCCCTGACACATGTCTGAACTCCCAGACTGACTCCATGCTGAGTTCATTTCCATCTTGACATAATTCCAAGACTTGAGCTCCTATTTGGTAGCCCATGATGTCATCTTTATGCCTATAATCCATTCAGCACCAAAATTTTGACAGGATGGAGACTCGCTTATATTTCTGTCAGTTTCTCCTGGAACTACTAGAATGTCGCCCCACATCTAAGATTTTGTTTCCTAATATCAGCTCCTGGCCTTTTGGCCTGGATCGTTGCACATCGCCTGGTCCTACACCTGTTGCTGCTAACACTGCCCTACAATTTACTGAGCATCAAATATGTACCAGAGGATGTCATTGCCCCCTAACTTACTACAGGTAGTCTACAGTATTGTGGCAAAGAACGCTAACTCTGAAGGCAGGATAAATTTAATTCCACCAATTATTAACTCTGTGATTTAGAGCAGGACACTTGATGCCACTATGCTTCAATTCTTATCTATAAACCAAAAATAGTATTCAGAGTTTCGACAAAAATCAAATGAAGTAATAACTATAAATCATGTACATATTCTTATCACTCACAGAGCGTTAGTAACAGTCATTGCATATTAAGTCCATAGGAACTTCATAGCAATGTAATGCCACAGATATTTTTATACCCACTTCACAAATGAAGAACATTAAAATTAGAGCTAAGTAACCTATTCATGACCAATAATAGAGTTAGAATTGAACCTAAGTCTGTCTGATTCCAAATTCATTCATTCAGCAAAATTTTTTTCTATCTAAGAGGTGCTGAGTGTATGGACAGTACCCCCATCAACCTCTTCATCAGAGCTAGGTTGAGTCCCTCTCCCTGGAGTCTTCTCTAGAACATGGATTGACAGTTACTTGCACAGAGTGTGAAATGCACCACTTTCTGGCCTCAAAACTTTCCCATAAGTGATCTTCCCATTCTTTTTTCTCTACTGCTCATTAAAGGAAGAGGACTCAAGATCCTAAAAGGTTCTGGGTAATAAGACTGCAGGAACCTACATGCTACAGTAGCTGCTTGAGGGAGAATCCATAGGAAAAGCATCAGAACAGGAACACCAGTATGAACCTTTGAAAGGAAAGAATAAAAAAAAAATACTGTTTAAACCATTGAAATGGGGGGCTTTTGCTACAGCAGTCAGGATGCAGTGACTAATGCAATCTCTAGGGGCACTCATGGGTGGACCGAGCCTAGGTCCATCCTTGAATCTTGTGCTCTTAACATTGCTACTTTCAGACTACTTCACTCTCTCTCACATTTGAGCCTTCGATACCGTGGTCCCTCCTTTACATAGCTGAGTCCTCAGAACATGAAAAATAGTTAGGAGTATAAGTGAATTTATGGAAGTAATGCCTCCAAATAATAAAGGAGGAGGTGGAACAGAGGAAGTTCTCAGCCTATGAAGCAGATCTGACACCTATGAAAGAAAACAAGATTCAGAAAAGAGCCTTAGATCTGATACAGTCTTGGTCAACACCATGGGAAGCTTCAGATCAGATTACCTGTTAGAGTTCCCTGTGGGACATAAATGTCCAGACCCTAGTACTCTTATTGGATGTGGTCCTCAGCTGGACTGCCTGAAAGAGAATTGTACTTCAACATTAAAAGCTGAGGCAGATTCTGCAAACCCTGCAGGTGGAAACCTCACTGGTGTTAGCTGAACAGCAAGCTCTTAGATACCCAGGCATCCAAAAGGTTCACCCACAGCCACTACACTCTGCCCATAAATGTCTTTTTTCTCCAGAAGTTGGCAAACCTTCTCAATTTTCTTCAGATCTTGTCATAAACATCAATTCTTGCAGTGAGCTTTATATGATTCTCCAAATTCAGGTTAGGTACTACAGCAGGCAGGCTAACTCTCCAAAAATGAGCATGTCTTACTCAGTACTGTGAGTACATTAAGTTACATGACAAAGAGAAGTTAAAATTACAGACAATCTTAAGATTGTTAATTGTATGGATTATGGCTCACTAGAGAAACAGACTTAGAATCTAAATCTTAGATTAAGACTTAGATTGTGTGTGTGTATATATATATACTTTAGACTTTATATATATACTATATAAGGTAACTTGCAATAGCTGTCTGCAAAGTCGTAGTTAGGATGGAAGAATGTAAAAGGGCTGTCTGCTAACTGGAGGAGAATGGGAGGATCCAACCAAAGATCAAGGCCCTGGATCTCACTGCAGAGCTCTCTGCAAATCCTATGAGGGAGCCTAAGGGTCTCTGTGGTAAGCCTAATGAATCTGGGCAGAAGCCTGGGGTACCAAACCTTCCAAGGCAACAGTGAAGACTGGGTCTCCTCCAAAGAAGCAAAAGCAAAATTTCCTTCTTCTTCCCCTTTTTATTCCATCCAACAACAAGCCTTTTGGTGGATGACACTCATATCCAAGGTAAGTCTTCCTTCTTCAGTGAATCAGTTACCCAGACACACCCAGAACTGTGCTAAGCTAATCCACTAGGCATTTCTTATTCAAGTTGACACCACAATTAATTATAACATTAATTGTCTGACTTTCATAAGGGAATATGATCATGGATTATGTAGGTGGGTCTGATGTAATCAAAGCATTCTTTGAAATGGATGAAAGAAGAAGGAGAGAGAGATTCTTTGCTGGCTTTGATAAAACATAGCTTTTATCAACCAAGGAATGTAGAAAACCTCTAAAAACTAAAAAAATGCAAGAAAATAGATTATTTTCTAAATCCTCCAAAAAGAAATTAATCCTTGCTTACACTCCAATTTTGAGCCCTGTGAGATTTATTTCATACTTCTTTCCTCCAGAACTATAAGAAAATCACTTTGAGGTTTTTTTAAGCCACTAAATCTGTGACAATTTTTTATAGTAGCAATACAAAATCAATACAGGTACCCCTCATATGTGTCAAGCAACTGTATTTCCAATAATCATAGCTTATCCCTGTGGCTTTACTTAATAACTCACATAGCAGGTGCTTATTAAATGCTCATTGAGTTATTTCAGCTTTCTGGCTTCTAACCATGAATATATCATGTTGAATATTGACAAAATGATCCCCAAAATCATCTCTGTCTTCACTTGTCTCTGGTTCACAATCACATAGATTTTTAGCATTATCTAATTTTAGGACCAGTTTTTTTTTTTTAAAGATTTTATTTAAAGAGAAGCAAAAGCATGTAAAGGGTAGAGATAATACAGAAAAAAGAAAAGAAAAACGTAAAAAAACAAAAGAAAAACAATAAGAAATCACTAGTTAATAAATTACATATTATCCTCTCAGAAATAGTTGTTCAAGTTACAAAATTAAAGCATACAAAGTAGATAGTCAAACAGTGAGAGTATGAACAGCTATGCATGCATGAATCTCTACGTGTATTTCTATCCTTTCTGTATTAGAGGGAAAAACAAAACTTAGCAAGACAAAACAAATTCCTATAAAAACATGAAACCAAAAAGTTGTATAAAGCCACAGTACAAGGTGATCTACAGTGATTACTGTCGTTTCTTATTATCTTCAATAGAATTGTCTATATCATCAGGCATAATTGAATATAGCAGTATAATTGAGTATAGCAGTAAATAATAGTAGTAGTAAAAATAAAACATTGTAGACAGTATAAAACTTCAAAGGCAGACAATAATCAAACCAGAGAGGATATTCTAGTGGATCTTGTCATCTTAAGTGCAGTTGCCTATACTCTCAGACTTGATACTATCAATCATAACAGCTTTGAATAAAATCTATCAATACAAGACAGCGATCTAACAAACCAGATTCGATTATGATCGGTCATGGTAAAACAGTATAGGTTTTACAGAGCTTTAGATTGACTTAATAGGAAATTAAGGATGATTATCATACTATATCCTGTTATTTTCAGGATTACTGTTTGTACCCTCAAATCTAGTATAGGTAGAATTACTGGAACAGAATATAATACATCTAAGCAGAGTAGTGTGAGTAATGTGGGTTTTAAATCCTGGTGCACTATTAACAATATAGCATATCAAGGCCATCTATGTTAGAGTTTCTAGTTATCTTTCTCTGCCTCATTTCTGCTATGCTATTTTTCTGCCTTTGTTTAGTTTTCTCCTTCATTCTACTGCCTGCCCCAACCATTGAGGCCTTTCTGCCACTGTTCCTAAAATCCTGGTATTTTTTTTCTCTCTCTCTTGAATGTCCTTCAGCATTTTCTGCAGGGTTGGATTGGTGGTCACAAACTCGCCCAGTTCCTCTTTGTCATGGAAGCATCTTGTTTCTCCATTAATTTCTAGTGAAAGTTTTGCAGGGTACATCAATCTGGGCTGGAGGCCACCTTCCTTCAGGACTTGGAAGACTTCATTCCAAGCTCTTCTTGATCTGATGGTCTGTGTCGAGAAGTCTGCCATGATTCTGATGGGCTTACCTTTATAGGTAATCTGTTTCTTTTCTCTGATGGCTTTTAATATTCTGTTTTTATATTGAATTTCTGGTATCTTGATTATTATATGTCTTGGTGTAGCTCTGTTTTGGTTGTAGGTGGCTGGAGTTCTGTATGCCTCACACAACCAAATGTCATTTTCTTTTCCCATGCTTGGGAAGTTTTCCTTAATTATTTCCATGAATAGCCTTTGTAATTTGCCTGTATGTATTCCTGCTTCTTCGTTCACGTTTCTTATTCTTAAATTGTAGATTCTCTTGTCATCTTCTACCCTTTGTATTATTACTGCCTGTTTCCTTGTTATTTTTAAGAGATCTTTCCTTTCATAATCACACATTGCAAACTTGTCTTCAAGTTTTGATAGTCTATCCTTAGTTTCTTTTAAGGAGTTTTGCCAGCTTTCAATGTAGGTTTTAATTTCCTGGTAGTCTCTTTGAATCTGCTTCATGTATTCTATATTTTCTTTATATTCTTTATCGAATGTTTCTCTCCTTTTTTTTATTCCTCCTTTCTTTTGTCTGTATCTTCCTGAAAGATGCTTCCTGAGAGCATTTCTTTTATTACTCTACTCATATCCTGCTTTACCTGATTTAATATTTCACTTTTGAGCTCATCTACAAGGTCCCGAAGATATCTCTTAATGTCCATTGAAGCCATGTCTGATGTTGCATGTTTGCCACACTCAGTCTCCCTTGTTTTTCCTTCTCCTGGATCAGGGCTCTCAGGGTTCTGGGCTGGGGGCCTCCTCCTTCCTCTCTCTCCTGTCATGGCCCTGGTTTGCTCCACAAAGGCTACAGTGCAGGTAGGACCAGTTTTGAACACACATAGCTGCAGAAGGAAAGAATAGATGACCCATTGTCTCTAGGCAATCCTTGTTGGTGTGCTTGTTTGTTTACCAGGACCAAAAAAAAGTCTTTAGTTAGTCTTAATGAACTAAATAAAAGAGTTAGAATAGCCAAAATAAAAGATCATGTTTCTTAAAAAAATTACTTGGATTTCAAAATCTTTTCCTGCTCTCATGCTCTCCTGTTTGTTAGATGTGCCAAGTTCATGGTCTCACAACATCAAAGTATGAAATTATGAGCCAAGGAAAGAAATTAGGAAAGTTTTATTAGAAATAAAGGGAAGGAAAATACTTCCTGGATTTCCAGGAGGACTCCCGAGTATGTGGTCAATGAGACCATTTGTCAAGGATAATTGATATTGCAAAATCACATGGGTACAACATGGATCAAACTGTAATCCTCCTAAAGGATTATAAATATATCCACTCATCTAATATTCATCTAATAAATAAATTTCATAGCAAAAGTTTATGGAAAGAACAAAAGCATCTTTGGAGAGGGAAGGGAGTATGGGTCCAGATGGTCTGGTCACTTACCTACCTGTATATGTCAGATTGGGCCCACTGGACCAGATCCAGCTAATGACAATATAATCGCCAATTGCTGTTTATCTCTAGGGTGACATGTAGGCCTTGCTACTGCTTCTCTGTCCTGAGGCCCGGTGCTCTTCCGTATCTGCTTCCAGTCACAAATCTGATGTCTTTATTTTTTGTGCTGACTTTCTTGAGGAGCTGATCACTCTCTGAATATATATTAAATTTCTAACTAACTTAGCTGTCTGTAATGATAAAGAATGAAACATCTTTAAGTGAATTATTCAGACCCCTGGATTATACTCACTTGAAGGCTGTGCCACCCTGAACATCTAAGACAAACAAGCCGGTAAACTGCTTTACCGCAAGGTTGAGTTGTATTTTTGCTATGTGAAAATCAAAAATTCTTGACTAACAAGAAATCATCACAGTCTTACAGATCCATAAATTTAAAACTCATGTCTTGGAAATGTCCAGACTTGAAGGGACCAAACTGCATTAACCCTTTAAAAGATACATAAAAGAAACTTATTCAATAGGCATTTTTCTGAAATGCTAATAACACTTTCCATCTAAGGTGCCCACTGTTTTTAATATGGTAACCTGAAAAGCCAAATCAGCAAACCAAAAGTTACTTCAAGTTGAAGTTAGAACAGAGAAAGGTGGCTAATTCAGACTTATTTTCTCTGAACCAAGTCTTATGATCCACATTGTTGCCCAAGAGAACACACCTGAGTTTGAATCTACTAAATTCAGCACAGTTCTTCTCTGGACAATGTTATGTAATCATCAGACTTTCTTTTTATACCTCAGATTGTCTATCCCTTGTCTGTTAACAAAATCTAATCAATTTTTTTATTCTTTCTTGAAACATTCCAATTCTGTTTCCTAGGTTGCAATCAGCTTCTCTTTCTGCCTTCATAATCTATGATCAGATCACCATGGTTGGCTTGACAGCTGTTTTACTACGTTCCTGATACACATTTTTAGAAAATTTCTTAGTTTGCACTCACAGGTAGTCAATCTCATCTCATCATGTTGATTTTGAGTAGTTTAGCATAAATATCACCTGTAAGTGGAAGGCTAATGAGGACTTGAGGAGTGGCTATGTATTTGAGCTGTCAAACTTCCAAGTATTTGAGGTCATAGTTTTTAAATTGAGAGTAAAACTCATAACAGCGTAACAACACAAAAAATCTTAAGTATATAATTCAGCTCATTTAAAGAATCATATTTGGGTAACCAATACCTAAATAGGATCCAGAACATTTCTATAATCTCAGGAAGTTCATACAGGGTCATTTTAATATCCCAAGTTTTATAGACTTCAAACAATATTACTCAAATTTTCAATAGGCATTGATCAAGAAAATACAAGGTGTGTAGAAAGTATTTTTTCAATCATACTCATACATTATGTTTTACATTTTACTATATTTCTTTTTATTGTCATATTTTTATTGAAATATTTGAAAAAAGCACTGTTTACCTACATTTGAAATATTACTTATCTGGTGAGTAAATAATGCTTATGCCCATAATAATTCAAACGCCTTTAAAAAGAACCTTCAAACATTTTTCCAAGGTTCTATGTCTCATGTTTAATAGATTCTGCCTTCACTATTCTACAGTGCGTATGTACAACCATGAGCATGTGGGTCAAAGTCAAAAGGCATGAAGCAAAGTACAAAAAAGTTCCTAAAACATTGTGACCATTGACATAAAGTCAGGGGGGTAAAAGTCCAAATCTACTTTTAATGAATTGGGTAAATACAGGCAATTAATCCTCTTTTAATTTTAATTCTGTCTTTTTTAAATTTGGAATGATGACTTAAGAGAACTTTTATGAGGATAAAATGAGAGAATACAGAAGAAACTTGAAAATTCCACTTTCAGTCTTATTGATACTTACGAATGAAAGAGTATTTGGATGGATATATTTTACCAAATACTTATTTTGTCATTCTTTTGGCTGGCAAGTTACATGCTTGTTTACATGATTAAGATATTTTATAACAGCATAAAAACTCTTACTATAAGGAAAGGCTAGTGGAGTGTAATCCCAATCAAAACAGATAAACTGAATCATATTAGACTTTTGGAATCTCATTCAGGTAATCTGAGAGTAAGATCATAATCTTAGAACTGAGCTTTATTTCTGAGTTATATTTGAATTTTATGAAAGAGAAATAGACCAACAGTGGTAGGAGATTTTTCCAAGTCGAACAAATGATTGCAATAGAATGAGAACTTGAGTTCAGCTGTGACTCCTGTGTTAGTGCTTCTTGCTGCTACTGATTAACAAATAAACATTTGAAAGGATATGTTTTACTAAAGCATTTTTCACTGTATTACTGGATATAATCAAAACTAAAACTCTTCAGGAGTTTATGTAAGGAAAAGTAAGGAAATATGTCGGTATAAAATTGCTTTTCTGGCAGTTTCTATTCTCCTGGTATTTCCATCTGAGGACTATTTTAATCCCCCAGAGACTAAAACATTTTTTTCGCTTTGCATCTTTATAATTCACTTGCAGGATAGAGTTTGTCTAGGGATGATCGGGAAGCTAACAGCTTTTGCAAAATAGTCCAACTTCATAAACTCTGCCATTGCCATTCTTCAACTGTGAGTGGCCCTGTAGCATCTCAGCTATGCTCTACCCCTGATGTCCAGGGGTTTAGCAACCACATAACACCATGGAACCCAAGGGAAAATATTAAACTCAGTGATTTCAGAGCAATCAGAGTCAAATAACTGTTGAAAGAACATGTCATAAAACACACTGAGAGGTTTTCTAAGGAGCAAGAAATTTGGTTCTCTGTGTCTCCAGATTCACAGTAACAGGAACAAGAGAGGCAAAAAACCGAATCAAACTTTATACTTCTAGTATTGAATCCATCTCTAACACCAAGGCAGCAGAGTTGGTAATTAAGATAAGAATGATCCACTATCATTTGATACTCTGTAACACTTGTCAAAGGCCAATAGAAAGTTCTCAAGGCTCCTAGGTGAATAAAATGTACTTTTTACTAACCTGAAGAACATGAACTTCATTTCCAGTAACCTGAAAGAGAATATGCCTGAAAAACCCTGCTACTATCAATAGCCACAAGTTCAATGTCACGCATAGTCACTCTATTTAAAACCAAGATAATTAATAATAATAAAACTTACCAGAGCCATCTCTACAGTACATTTCTATCCATATCCAAATTGCATCTGCTGAAAACTATAACTTTTAAATTTAAATAAGCTCTGGGTAAGAAATTAAATTTTGAGTCACCTATTCTATAAGTAAATTCTATCAAATAAAGTAGTTTCCATTTATTAAGCACTTGTCAGACAAAATATTTATTTATTTTTAGTTCATTAATCTCCACTGAACTCTGCATGATTGATTTTATTAACAGCTTGAAGCTGAGGAAACTGGGGTTCAAGAAGACTAAATAAAATTCCAAACAGTTTCTAAAACTGGCAAGTACGTAGGTCCTAGGTACTGCTGATCATAAGACACACCTTCTTTCAGCAGCATTTGAGCATACAGTTCTATATCAGTCACTCATCTTTTTGAAGTCTACCTCAAGTCCTGCCATTTTCTTGTTACATCCTGGAACATTCATGGATTTCAGATTGAAACAGACCATCGTGATGGTGGCTGATTGGACTGAAGACACACCACCAACAAGGGAAAGAGCTGAGCAATTTGTCTGAATCCAAAACCTATACTCCTAACCACTACAGGGAGGTCTTTAGGCTCAGTGAAACATGGGACCATATCAGAGGTTCACTATCTGCCTTTTTAAAGAAATAGAAGAAAAAGTATAGAATACGTTAAAATAGAAAATATCAGTGTGCTTCACACAGCAAAGGTAAATATAATGTGAACACTTTGCTCTCGAGGGGTGTGTGCATACTAGATCATTTCTTAGCACGAATTATGAAAAAACTTCACATGCTCTGCATTATATAGACAAGAGGTTCTCCAAGATGGATCATTCTAAGTATTATTTCATACTGCTATATCCTTAATAATACAATTTTACTTCTTAGTTGCACTTGATCACATTTTAGTTTGATTATCATTTCTTGGCCTATTCTAACATTTAGTGATAGTGACTCTAACAACTTCATTCATTCATTTAATAATTATTTGTTAAGTGTCTATTATGTGTCAAGCCTTAAAATAGCCACAAAGAACAAAATGGTACATGAGAGACATAGTTCTTGCCTTAATGAGTTTACTACCTAAAGGAAAAACTAAGTTGAATTAATTCCCAGGTAACATAAAAATTTTCATGATGAAAAGCCATTTAAAGGTGGACCTGAAGGCTGAGAAAGAAGATAGATAATTATTCTGGGTAGGAGAAAATGTAAAAAGGCCTGGAAATGATAGAAAAAATGACCCTCCTATTGGAGTGTGGGGCATAAGGGTGTCTGAGAGGGGCTGGGATGTCTAAGGCACTGACTAATGTCAAATTGTCAGTAAGAAAAGATGTCAAAACTAACTGCAAATTGCTGCAGATGGTTCCAGCCCCCAACCCCATCAGCCTTTACTTATCTTCTCCTGGTCTGTTGTCCCTGAATGGCCTGAAACCAATGACATAACAAATGACCTTGTCTTGTTTTCTCCCTCACCATCCCTAACTTTTGAGGTCCTCACGAATCCATGCACTGCACCCCTCCTCCTTTCTATCTTCTCCGTAACTGCTGAAGGCTTGGCTCTGGATTGACATGGAACTGCACTGGCTTGGTCCCCCTGTCACCCTCAGTTTCTTCACTTGGAAAATAAGGAGACTAAATGTTCTAGTCTCAGGTGCTCTGACCAAATAATGTAACATATGCAAAACTTTGGCTCACAGAAAATGCTCAGTATGCTCAAAAGATTATTATTAAAAATCTTACTGGAAGCTTCTACATATGGTGGGGGGATCAGTATGCTATAGACTTTAATTTCAGAATTTTTCTTACTCCTACCCAAAGATTACTGAAGAACAATTACTTTTTTGGTTATATATTAACAGCATAAGGAAAGACAAAAATCAAGGATTTGTCAGGTCTGATTATTCTAAGGGAGTTAGTTTAATGTTTATAAATAGGTTGGAATATTGCTATTCTTATATTGTTCTTACATACAAATCTTCCTACTTGCTTCTTTTTCTAGGATGCTAAAATAATGCATGATGAAGTTTCCCCAGTACTAGTGAGAGTGAAGTAATTTCCTACATGATGTACCATAAACAGATCTGGAAATGTTGGGTTCAGATGCTGTGATGCATATTCAAATTTCTCATGCAATGGATTTAGATATAGTAGCATGATCAAGTTGAAGAACCAGTGATTTAAAATGGCTCTTTTATGTTGGATATACTGAAATATTAATACAGCAGAAAATCAAAATGAAAGCAATTTAGGGATTCTCATGTCCTCTGATTACAGGCTCATTTCTGTGTGTCCAATTTCGGACAAATAGGAAATAATGGAAAAGAACACAGCAGGGGAAACAAGAACAACAAAAGAACTAGAAAAAAGGAATAGCACCAAAATCAAAGGGTCAGAGTCAAAATATCCCATCTCCATAAAACAACACTATTATTGTCCTTCCTGCTAGCAAAATCCCCTGCTGAGCAACTGGGCTGCTCTATCAAAAATTGGCAAGCTTTGTGTACTGCAGTGCATCATTCACTGTTCACTGCCACTTGGAGAGAAAGCTTCAGTTTGCATTTTGGAACACTCGGGCTTGAGATGTCTTTTCGGTGCTGTCTGAGAGCCAAGTTCCCCTGGAAGACTACAAGGTCTCTTCTTCTCCCCACCCCTTCTTGGACCTGCAGTAAAAAGTCCTTCTGCTCCTGACAGAGAGGGAGCATAGTGGACTGACACACTGTAGACATGGCAGGATGGAGCTTCCTTGCAGCTGGAATGTGCAAAGATGGTAAATTGCACTGAAGGTTGAAAAGGCAACTCTTAATTGGGTTTCATTATGTGAAGTGACAGTATCTTAAATCAAAAATATAAGCAGCAAAGGAGACTTAATTTTCTAAAAATCTAAATCACTAATACTCAGATCAGATGTTTAAATGGTTTTAGAGATTCTCTCTGTGTGTCTCTGTCTCTCTGTCTTTCTTTGTCTGTCTCCCTTTTTCTCTCTCTCTCCTCACTGTCTTTCTATCTCTCTCTGTCTTTCTTCCTCAGTCCCTTTCTTTTGCCCCTAGCTATCCTGTGTTGCTTTATTCTTGCACAAGCTCTCCCCAGTGGTAGCAAAAATGACCTAAAGTAGCACTAACTTTTAACTAGTTTCAAAATCTCATCTGAAGAAGTTGACCTCCTTCTCATTAATTCCACTAGCAATCTTGGGACTAGTTCTGGGCTATGTGCCCTACAATAGATATGGACAATAAGATTCTATTATCAGAAAAAGGGGAGATGGATTTTGGACAGGTAAAATCTTGCAAACTCACTTACTTGCTCTTTGGGTGAACCTTTTGATCAGCAATTAGAAGTAGAATTTCCACAATTGTAGAGAGCTTTTCATTTATCCCTTTGCACACGGACTCATAATCTATTATTTCTCCTCCGGAAAATGTGAAAGACATTAAGATACATTAAGGTACCTGCACACTATGCTATTTTTAAGCTTAGACAGAATATCAGTAGCAATGATAAGTTCTTCCTGTGAGTTTGCTGACATGGGGTACTTTAACACCCATGCTAAATCAAGCAGCAGCCTTCAGGAGCTCCAAGGTAAAGCAAGGATGTGTCAGCTAATTTTCCTACAGAAACTGATAGCTTTGGTTAGAGACTTCTTCCCTTTTTTAATGGTGCCTTTGTATTTCTGATTTCTATTATGTTTCTTCCTATTTTGCTAGTCCCATGGGCGCTATTTAGATTAGTGATTCCCAACTGTTTAAAAATGAGAATTCCTTTTTTACATGAGTTTATAAATATCTCATGACAGTAGTTGAATCTCTATGAAAATACATACTATCTATACATTTAATTATATTAGTGTAATTAAAACAATTTGTATCAATTTGTATTATGACATCTACTCCCATGTGTAAGATGAAAGATATATCTATGTGTAAGATATATTATTTATTTCACTTTCATAGGAATCTTCAGATCTCTTATAATAAATCCATAAACTGCTTCTGTAGCAGAATCAAGAAATTATGCAGGAACCTTAGAATGATGTTTTGTGAGCTGTGGTGTTTGTTCGAACCTAGAAGGACAGGGCTCCACATGTAAGGTCAGAGCCCAATGTTCAGGCTCCCCTTACCCTCTCTGTTTCTATGTCCTTTGTATAAATAACTCAAGTTCTAATCTCAGTAGAAAGAGAACCACACAGCAGCCAAGGGAGTTGGCATGAGACTCATCACCAAGATGGTGACATAACACAGCTTCCAGACACTGAAAATGAAAGTTACTGACTCAGGGCAATACTCCTGGCTCAAAGCATCTGCCAAAAAGAGAAAAGTGAAAAGTGTTGATTTAAGACTTATTTTCTAAGGAATAGTGATGAGCATCATTAGAGAATAGCACTTCACTTTCAATCAGGATACAAAAAAAGCAAGGAAACATTTATGCCAAGAGGAAATTTTATTTT
This sequence comes from Hydrochoerus hydrochaeris, assembly GCA_004027455.1. Classification (NCBI taxonomy): domain Eukaryota; kingdom Metazoa; phylum Chordata; class Mammalia; order Rodentia; family Hydrochaeridae; genus Hydrochoerus; species Hydrochoerus hydrochaeris. The sequence goes on along the minus strand of PVLA01000434.1, from coordinate 61,174 downwards.
AAAAAGTAGAAATGTAATCCAAAAATCTTATTGGAGGTGGCATATTGTGCAGTGAAACTGGGAGACTGAGCTGGTCCATGTTCCATCAACCATGGACTCTTAATCCCCCTCCTTCCTAAAACTTTCCTCCAGTTTCCCAGCGAAGGCAGAGTGGAGATGAATGACCCAGTCAGAAATAACAAACTCAAAATTTTAACCTGGGATTGTAGAATTCCTGCTGATCTTTTGGGCAAAGAATAGTAAATAGTTTTTTAAAAATTAAAAGAAATTTTAAACTTTGAGTTTCTCTCCCAAATCACAAGCACTTATAATGGGACATTTCAGTACTAATTTATAGATAAGTGTCTAACATTTGTTAGTCACTATTGTTAATATAGATCTGGATCCAAAATGATACATTTAGCTCAAAAAAGGATGGAGTTAAATTATATTTCTTATATTCAAACAGCATCAGTGTTTCAATAATTTTCAATAATTGTTTTAATTTCAGAGTAATGTCAGCAATTGAGAAATGCTAATCTATAGAGTTTATAATGATTAAAAAAGTGATACAGCGGTACTTTGGTTCTACAACTTTGGAAAAGATGGCCACCACACATGTGGTTGAGTGGAAAGATAGCTGTGATCATGTTTGTCACCTGATACGGAATCTGTAAACAAAAACAAAATTTTGAAAACAAAATTTTGCAAACAAAAGTGTTCACTAACCAAGGTACCACTGTGTTTGCAGAGAGTCTGCAGCTCAGAAGCACTTAGTTCTGCTCTTAACCTGCCCTATGACTTTGGGTAAGTTACTCAGTCATTCTAAACTACTATTTCCTTATTTTTATGGTGATATTAGAAATGTGTAAGATAACCTAGAATTATCGTGTCATAATTAGATAAAAATACTCAACAAAATGAATGTACTTGTTAATTACTAATAAACGTTAGCCCTTACTGTAGATTGTGATAGAATCCAATATTGAACACAGCAGTGGTTTGAGATTGCTGCTCCCACTCCAGCTAAGAGAGAACTTTGTATTTACCTCCGATTCTTCACTTGCCCTTGTCTCATCTTCCAAGAGAATTTTACCAAACTATTTCCTTACCTTCTTTTAAAAGCTAGAACCACATTAAACAGTAAAGGATACAAGAAAGTAAAGCAAAACAAAAGAGGCTGAGCAGAGTGTGAAAACTGAAGAGCTAACGGCATGAGTGAATGAAGAAAGGTCACAGGGGCAACATGCTATGTGAGAAAAGCATTTTAAAATTTGGCATGTGAATGTTTCTGGAGTGGTTTTGGAGTCTGAGAAATTGAAAAGGAACCAAAATGAGTTTGAAAGATGCTTTGCCGTGGATTATAAATTAAATCGACTTTGATGATCATTAAGAAATAACCCTTGTGACTTTGGCCCAGTGCTTTTCATGCATCATCCTGTTGAAATTGATTCAGCCATGTGGGGCTCACATTTGTACTTGGTTTATCTAGCCACACTTCCCAAATTTCCAGGTACCTCTCTGCTATAGCAGACTTGCTTCTCCTCTTCCTTCTGGATCCCATATTTATTGGGTAAAGTTCACTCAAACAAGCAGAAACCAGTCACTATTCTTCCACCCTTACCACCAAGCTATTTGTCTGCAATCCCCCATACACTACCTTCAGCAAAGGAATATACAGTAATCAACAGTACAGGTGTCGACACTTGGTCTTTACTACCATATCCGAAGCCCAGCCTCAGCCAGGTTTGGGAATGTGACAGAGAAGGCAGAATATTACAGTCATTCTGTGGACAACAGATTCCCTCTGTGACAGTGAAGTGCTAAAGCAATTACTGGTACCATAGTGTTGGTGTTAACTTCCAAAAGATATGGTCACAATTTCTCCTTGGAAACAAGCATTGCGACTCTTCCTATTGACCTGCTTTATGTGATTTCACTGTTTTTCTCAGGACAAAAAACATCTGTTAAAAGACTATGAATACTGCAGACCTTAAACTCTTGCAGTGATTGAGAGAGTACCCTGGAGACTAGATCATTTTCAAATATATGAGATACACAATTGAGTAGTCAACACCATTCAGACATTTCAAATATTGCATTCATTCCTTCTCTGACAATCCTTTTATTAGATTTAAGACAGGTTAATACATCAGCTTCTAAGTCACTCTTGTTTAAATCCACTAACTTCATCACATTCAGATATTTAAACAATTTCAACCAGTGAAAAATTTAATCCTCATCAATACACTTTGTTTCACTTAGCAGGCTCACTAGTGGCCCAGTAAAATCAATGCCTAGGAGAGTACTGGTAAGTTTTCTGTGCTATCTCAGAGCACATGCATTTTCTACAAAACAGCAAAATGATTTGATGTCATTATATAGTGAGGCTTGGGCACTTTACCTTTCCATATAAAATATGCAACTAAAACAACCTCAAACACCCCATTACACACAGAGAACGCCAAGCATTCAGTGTATTTTCCAAACAAATGCATTCTACACAGGCTGCTAACACCAAGGACTTTATGTTTGTTATAAATAAGTCAGTGGAAAGCATAAAACATTTCTTGGTGGTAACTAAATCAAGAAGATCAGCGATGGTCAGCCTAAGCCAGCTATAAATTTTAATAGCAATTTTTTAATGAAGCAGGGAAGGGAGCTTATCAGCATTTTGTCTTTCAGGGTCAAATGAAAGAAAGCTAGAGAGAAATAAGGAAAAGGCTCCAGAGAACCTGGAGTTAAGAGAAGGAAGAAAGAAAAGAATGAGTAAAAAAGGGGGCAAAAGTAGGAGCTGACCAAAAGATAAATAGCTAGAATCTTGTACAGCTGTTAGCTGAAGGGCAGAAAGTCTCAGTTTGATGATGTCCTTAAGAAAAGCCTACAGAAAAATTTTTGCACCGATCTGACCTTCGCAGACATGACAAATGGATCACAGGCCTTGGAATTTGTGCTAAAATATAGAGAAAAAATCAGAAGAGAGATAAGACATAGACTGGCTAGAAACAGCAGAGAGAGGAGAATTCATGCCCCAAAGACAATAATCAGGACTAGGTCAGGATTATAGTGACCTATGTTTCTTTGACCAGTCTTGACTGTCATAAACCTCCTCTGGTTACTAGGTTGAATATCTCACTGGAAATTGGAGTCCTTTGCCAGACTGTGGAGAAAAGGTGATATTTTCTGAGAGACTATGAAAATTTGGTCTGATTCAATAAGAAGCTGAACAAGCCAAAGTCAAATGAAAGCCTGATGATCCAAATTAAATTAGACACTTTATTAACCTGAGTAGATGTCATTGGCCAACTCTAAGTCCCGAATGGTGATGTGTTTTTAAGGAAGTGAAGTAGGGGAGGGACATATGATCTGAGAATCTCCCCATCAGCTGCAGCTTCATAGGCAAGGCCAGGTGGATGACAACCTTGACAAAGGAAAGAAACAGGTAAGAGGACTGACAAATATGACAGCAGGTTAGTGAGGAATCCATAACATGAGAACTCGGGCTAAATCAGGAAGCAATTAGCATCTGTATGGCAAGAACTCTGCTGGGCATTTGGCACTGGTATCCTGTTGACCCAACCTTTGTGACAAGACCAAGCTCTGTTTCTCAAGACACCCTCACCAGCTTTTACACAGGTCACACAATTGTTTCTCACAGCTGCCTTTTGTGTCAGTGATGTCTTTTGCTTTATTGTGTAAGATCTTGTCACTTTCATTGTCTCAAAAAAAAAAGACACAGAAACTTTGTCTTTTCTAAAAGAATTTTTTAAGACACAAATTCTGTGTTGCTTTTGTATTTCCTATGATGTCAGTGAGAAAAACCTTCATCCCAGATTTTAATTTTTATTTAGTTATCCATAAAATACATAAAAATTTGTTTATTATAGATAAAAAGGGATCCAAATAATATTTAACTGCAGTGTTTTGAGCTTTCACTTCGGAGACCAAAGGTAAACCAATAACATAGCTGGTTAGGGATGGGTACTAGGCACAAGGAGCTACCATTTTTCCAGACTTCTAAAGGAAAAAGAAGTGTTCAGAACCCTTGTGAAAGTTATTAATGATCACAAGTAAGATAAAATTTGGTGAAACAAAAACAAAATCAATCTACATTATTTGGCACCTGAGCATTTTCTACTTAAAAAAAAAAAAAAGGAAAGCAAAGACACGAAAAATGACTGAATAAAGAGACAGACAATTCAAGTAATCTATTGTAATGGACAGCAATCAACTTCCATAAAGAAAATATCATCACCATATAATTTGAAACTACAAAAACTCCATGTAACAATTCTAATTTCAATGTTTAGGTTAGCATCTAAACATTCCAAACTCTCATTTTTAATGAGTCCTATGGCGAAATTTATAAGTGTTTTGTTTTGTGAATCAGACCTCAAACCAGCCATATTCTTTCTGGTTTAAATTTTTTCCTCCACTAAATCTGTGGAAAATGGGGGGGAAAAAAAAGGAATCATTTTAAGGGGACCTGGAAGCCTTAGATTCTTGCTCTGCTGCTCAAACTAGCTGCCAAAAGATATATCAAGGTGCAGTTTTTGGTAAAGGTTAACCAGATGGACAAACCTTCAGAAGTGATGTTCTTAGACCAGTTTCCTAATGCTGGACCAGTTTCAAGGGGACAAAACCTTAAAAAGGCCCTGTGGTTGGTTTCATGCTCTTCTATCACCATCTTAAAATTCTAAGTTTTTTAACAAGAGGTTGCACATTCTTATTTTACACCCATCCTGTAAAACGTGTATAGATGGTGATGTTTTAACAGTGCCAAGCCTCGGCTTCTCTCTCTGTAAAATCAGAACTGGAATATCCCAGTATCCTTTCAGCCCCAGGATGTGACGAGACAAATGCTTTAGGATTTAAGGATCACAAAACTGGAGCTATGGGAAGAGTTTTCAGGACTTCATTTCTAAGACCTATTTTCATCCTTACATTGCCCACTATGCACTACTAACAGAAACCGAAGAACTGAGCATGCTAGGGATCCTTTAGCTCACTTTCTCTTCTCTCCTGACCAATTTCTCTTTATAGAATCCCTGACTAGCCACCTATTGCTACAAGAATGCTGCAAATAAGATCATCCAAACCTAAGCAGTTTAAAGCATTATCCTTCATTTTTGTTCAAAAGTCTATGGTGGCTGATTCTGCCATCTTGGGCCTGGATGGGCATTTCTCTGGTCTCAGATGGGTCAGTTGCCAGGGCATACAACACTGTGAGATATTTTGGATGGTCTCAGCTCGCATGTCTCAGTCCTCTTCCCATGGTCTCTGTCTTTCCAACAGTCTGATCCTAGCTCACAGAAATAAGCAATAAGTTTAGAAGCAGAAGCAAGGTATGGGATCCACACAGTGTCACCACTGTACTCCGCCATTCAGAGCAAATCATAAAGCCAGCCCAGATTTGGGAGTGCAAAGAATAGGCCTCGATGAGAAGTCTTGACTAGCTTTCCTGATGGCAGGAGCTACATATCACATCCTAAGGTTCCTAAATACAAAGAGGAAAAGAGTAGGAACAATACATTGCCCCACTCACATTAATCAAAACTTCTACTCACTATATATCAACAACACACAGCAGTGTGATCCTAAGCAAATTACTCAGGGTCTCCTCCTATTGCATCATCTGAGCAAATGTGGCATCCAGTCAGATTAGTACTAAAGCTCTTGCTCCAACATCCCTATAGCCTGCAGATCTCTTTATTCTTACTTTTGACTACTCTCCAACCTCCTTCGCCAGGCTAGATCCCTCTCTACCTCCTGAATACTACAGCATTGCATCTAAATGATCAAAGTGACTGATTTTGACCTACTTTGGTCTTTACAGCTTTAATAGACACTAAAAGCATAATTCCAAAAGCAAGAGTTTGCAATCCTTAGAATTTCTGTTTCTCTCAGCCAATGACCTGTTTGCCACATGCAAAAGGGCAGCAAATAGTGATCCAGTGTCTGAAGCTTTGTGGCTCCCTTTTCTCTATACAGCAGAACACTTTTTTTATTTGAATGATCTCCGAGCCATCCCCACCCCCCACTAGACTGCATCAAGCACTCACCATTCAAGCCAAAATCATACTGGTGCAGCTCACTGCAGACCTCTGAGCAGGAGCAACATTCTCTCCCATAGAGGAGAGGAACAGTGTTCTTGCTGAAGCCTGCCAGGTCCTGTCAGCTTTATGCTTGCTGATTTACATACTTATTAAAAGGCATTACCATATCATTTTATTGCAAAATTAAAGTCAATACTTGGCTAGGCTGGACAATTTTAATTTATCAAAGTAACTAGAAAATCATCTAATTTTTTCCATTGTTGGATGTCCCTTTGATCTTTACAACTCACAATACAGATTTTTCCAGTAAGCTCACTGATGATACTATTTATGAATCCAGATCTTGTTTTGAAATGTTTTCCCTAAAGACATCATTAAAGCGTAGTATATATTCCTACAAGTATATGTAATGTTGAGGACCAGCAAACGCACCACAGAGATAGATAGGCATGTTGTATGTGCTTTGCCAGACACGTGCAGTGGCTGCTTTTGCTGCTGGTTCAGGGAATGAGAGCTAAATTTGGCTTATATCATTGTGTTTTTAACTGCAAACTGCTTCTTAGGCTGCCAGATATGCCTTTTGTTTTGTGCAACCATTTGTGTTTCACAGGCTCCAAAATAAACCTGTCTCTTCAAATCAGGAAATCTTCCACTAAGCAAATAAATAAATAAATAAATAAATAAATAAATAAATAAATAAATAAATAAAAAAGGAGTGATGATAGAGGACCAGCCAATCTATCTCTCATTTACTGAGATGCCCATTTTCCCTTCAGTAGTTTTTGTCATTTTTGCTGCATGTGTCCATATCAGCCTTAGGGTGGAACATCACAGTGGGTTCTTTTATCTGTAGGGCAGCCTCTGAAGGTCACTAAGGTTTGACCTTTGGTCACCTTACAACCCTTTCAGAGAGCAAGTGCTTTTCTCTAAGAACTGTAACATTGTTAGCATCTAGTGCTTTGTATATGTGTTTTCAATACTTCAATAGGAAAAGAGAACCTCTGAAACTCCTAGATCAGGATGGGTAGGGAGAATGGGGGAGGGAAGCTCAAGTATCAGTTTGACACAGCCTCATATTTGCAGAAGTCTGCATATTTTTACTCCTTACTTATAAACTACCATGCAAAATTAAAAAAAAAAAAACACTGGAAGAGTTGAAACATAAATCACATGTTTGAGTAGGGGAAAGAGATGGTTCCAAATTAGGTGAAATATAGCAAAATTGGGTCAATAGTTTAATAATATAGTCATTTACAGAGTAAATGATTAAGACTAAGGACACATCATTCAGATCTGGGACCCTATAAGCTGCCTCTGGGCTTCCTTTCATAGTCACCTTAAATTTCAGAGTGTGGCATCAAAGTCTAGGTTCGGCATACAAAACTCCCACAACCTGGCCCAGGGAAACCATCCATCTCTTTCTTCCTCCACCCTTCTACCCAGAATCTTTGTTTCGGTCATTCCACAAGACTTAGAGCAACCTCGAAGATGCTATTGAACACCCCAGATGTCTTCCACCTCATATGTCTTCCTCCCCTCTTCCCCACCCTTTCAATTTCCATGACAACTTACTAGTCACAGAAACTCTCTATATCTTTTTGTCAAAAATCAATCTTAACACCTCTGGGCTCAGACAGAACCCTGAGAGTATTTTTACCAATCACTGCTCTGCATTATAACCTTTACTTTACTTGTCTTCTCTCTTTTGGAAGGAAAAGTTGTACGGTAATCATTGTCTTATCCCTGATGTGCTGCCAAATGCATGGCATGGCACAGACCATATCATAAATGAACCAAAGAGATCCAAAGCCTGTTAGAAATGTAGAATTTTAGATTCTACCTCAAATACATCAACCAGAAGCTGCATTCTACAACACTCTCCCAGGGGATCTGATTATACTTTATGGTTTGAGAAGCAATAATTCAGCTTACTCTGATTTCCCACTTCTGTAAACACCTGGATTGATTGCCCAAACCTCTGGGTTTGGTAATTATTAATGTGCCTGCCTTGCACTGTGTTTACTTGACATGGTGAATTTGTAATTGCATATGCTTACATATTCTCATTCTTGCCTTCTCACCTAGAAGGCCACACAGATACTCTTTTGGAATTCCCTTCTGCCCCCAAAGTACATTCTAGAGTATATCCAGAATAGGTGCTGCTATAATTTATGCAAGAAGCTAAAAAAAAAACTCAAAAAGAACCAGGTTTATAAAAGTGTATCATGCATGTCTCTGCAACAGAAGAGTCAATGTCAAATTAAATCTGAGGTGAGGGCTGGGGATATAGATCAGAGGCACAGCACCTGCCTGGCAAATGCATGGTTGTGAGTTCGATTCCCAGTACCAAATAAAAAGATTTGAGGCTGTGGGAAGGCGATTAAAGTCAATGACCTTGCCACTAGTAAGAATGACGTAAAACATGAATTTTGTAAACATACTCATAGTGTTCCCAAAACTTGCCCTCAGCTTGTACTCCTGCCCTTAAAGGGACACTTAGAAGTCCATTTGAACCGGATTTCCTGATTCCTGTTCTACATTTAACCTTTCTTTAATTTTGGTATGCCTAGATATTAGCACTTTTAGTTACTGAACTCAACAACTCATGTTCTTCATTTGGGCATATCTGGTCTATTTCATTTCATCCCATATTCCCTGAGCTGTTCATAGTAACACATTTTACACTGTTGTGATCTAATCTGTTAGTAAAAAAGTGACAAGACTCTAAGGTCTGATGGTGTTACACTCCTTATGGAGTCTGGAATAAGCAACAAGATCTAGTTTGCCAATGGAAGACAACCAGGAAATTTTTGATTGTGGAGAGAGTTAAATTGTAACATGGAAATTAATCTGTATATTTTACCTGGTTTTAGGGAAGTTCTGGATATACACCATTATTTCAATGGGAAAGCAGTTGTGCCTATCCAAAATTCTCATTTTGTCGCCAGCCACATTCTCAAGGCCAGGATTTCAGCATGCAGCTCAGTGATAGCATTTTCTCAAAGACGCAGGAGGATAGCTTACACATGCCCAGTCCAGAAAACCTCTGCCTAGTGCTCTTGCCTGCGGATTGATATTGTTTGTTCCTGGCACCAGACATACATTCCCTGAAGACAGGACAGAATCAGAAAGACCTATAGACTGGGTTGCTGGTTGACATAAGTTTGGCTCTGTGACATTATCTTACTATCTTAAATAATATTTGATAATTCTTTTTAAACTACTTCTTGTTATATATTCAGAGGTGGTAAAACATTTACATTGAAGTATCAGAAAGCAGCCAGGGCCCAGAGAAAGCAGCTATAAATGCCAGCAGTAGACATCACCCAGACCTCACTCTCCAGAGCCTTGTGTCATCCAAGGACGCAGCGTGAGTTGATCAGATCATACTATGCAGCCACCACCCCCATGCTCCAGCCTGTTAGAACACAAAGTGTCATTTCTCCTTGGACTTCATGTCTACAAAGATGATGACATAACTATCAAAGGGTTCGCTATCCCAAAGTCACTTTTTTCAGGTCCTGCAGCTCTGCTGTCTGATTTTGGTGAAAACAGAAGCTTTCTATCACAGTGCCAAAGGCTTGAGGAATGCACCAGGATTTCAACTCAGCTTTCTGACTCGTAGCTCAATGACACAGTTACAAACTTTACTGTACCTACATTTATTAAATAAAATCAGTTTGTTGATGCACATACTGTGTTTCTCAAAGCATATTATAAATGCTAGCCAGTGGGGTTTTATTATCATTTATTGCCATAGCTAATAATGCAACCTGAGCTAGAACTTAAACCCTTTATTCTATTATAATACAGAACCACAATTTCAGTCCATTGTCAAATCCAGCTCACTAAGAATTTTATAAATCAAGCTTTATTTGAACATATATATATGCTAATTTATCATATATATGCTCTTTGGCAGAACTGAGGAGCTTTGTAAGAGAGATGGGATTTAAAAGGAACCTAGATTTTGGAGTGAAAAGATAAGGATTCAATATGTCCTTCCCAGCTGGGTAACATTGGACAAATCACTATAGATGTCATTATCTGTATAATTAAGATGGTAAGAATATTTACATTAAGTATTAGTAATGAGGACTAAATAACTTATATTCAAGCCCTGTAAAAATATTCAAGTCTAATAAGAATACATTCATTCATGTAACTGACAGAAAAACAGATGTAGAACATTCAGAGTGAAAGGGGAACCAGATACAATCTCTGTATCTGTTGGAGCTCTGCTCCTTATTATAGCTCATCTCCTGGCAGGGAAGACAAGCTTCTTGTGCAAGGTGTGTGCCCTAACTCATCAATCTCATTATTGTCAATTTGTAAAATATCTGATTTTAATTTCGAAAGGCTACATCAAAGAGAAATGCCTATGCTTTAAATTCTGCCTTTGGTTCAGTCTGTGTCAGAAATATTAAGTTGTACATTTTTCAGAGTGTATTTGGTTATTTGCTCTTATTCAAACAACAAATAGGCTGAGTCTTTTACAAATACATGCACAGAGTTAGACAAGTTGTCTGGTGAATGTGACACATCCAGAGATGCCCACAGGATGATTTAAGCCATTGCACATTTATAAAACAAAGTTCAGCCAAGAAAAGCGGTGCTCTATAAAGGAAAAAGAAACAGACCAAGTAAAAAGAAATAAAAAGAAAATGAATTCAGCTTAGCATAAGAAAAGAACTCTCCTTCAGATACTTTCTGTGATTGTGTTTCCTTTTAGGTATCATTACTTTCTGGAAAATTACAAAGATAAGAAGGTAAAAATAATGTCATTGAAATTGTTGACCTCTGCATCATTTCAGCTGAATGATAAAGAATTGTTTATTTGTTCTAATTCTAACCAGTGTCCCATGATGCTTTCATATGCCAATTTATCTAAAGTAGAACTCATTAAAATTGTATCATTCCTTACTAATTTTATATTAAAAAGTTTCTTCTTGAGTTTTCAATGCACTGTAAAGAGACTTAATAATGTGTTAAGGATTTATAACCTAGAATGAAGCCTACTGAGTTCCCTACTAAAAGGGTATATCACTCCCCCTAAAAAAGAAAAAAAGAAAAAGTGCTCAGATGCTGAGCAGTCTGCAGGCATCTCTCTCAAGTAAGTCATCTGACCACGGTTTTTATGCCCCATGCACAAAAGGGACATTTAGTACCAAAGCAGCAAATGAAAACTAGAGGCTGCTGTCAAATTGTCAGCCATTGTGCTCATATTAATAACCACTGCAGCTGTCTGAGCCTCAAATTAGCATCTTTGAAGAAGTTGAACACTTTCAGCACTATTTAGAGCCATTTCAAAGAGAACGACAAAAGTTTATGTTGAGATCTCTTGCTTGATGACTTTTAAAAGAAAAACCTCTTCAGAAACCTAACATATGCTTTTTCTGGGGTGACATGGTAAGATTACCTGATAAGTCTTTAATTTCAATTAGCTAAGTATTTCAAAAGCTGTAGTCTATAGAAACATTAACTTATGTACATAGAATCACATAAATTTATGTAAATTCTTATAATCTAAACCCATAAGCACTATTTTCTTGGCACTGGTATGCTGTCACCTATCCAGGCACCCGTCCAGAGGAACATTATCCCTTGCTGCTCACCTGGTACCATTTCTAGCAAAGACAACCATTCACGTTAGAGACAAGTAACTACATCGCTCTTAATCTCCTGCATTGAGGACCAGCATTCCTCCACAAGCGCTTTAACTGCAGGAGAAAAATGAGTCAATCTTAGGATTCAAGAAAACCTGAAACTTGATACAGATGAGCAGCAATGAGCAAGTTAGTCATTGAGTCAGCTGCCCCAGAGGGGTCCGACAGCGTGGACTTCAAGTTGTACTCCTAACATTCTTCAGAGCAGCTCTTGGTATCTGTGTATGGAAGTTTTCTGTGTCAAGGTTTTGAAATGAGTTTCCCCGATAGTGCAGTGGTAAGATATAGACCAATACCTGAGAGCAAATGAATTCACCAAACAAGAGGAGATAGTTGAATATTTCATTCAACAGGCAAGCCTATCCATCTCCTTCTGACAATTTAAATCTTACACATTTAAGTGCAAAGTAATTAAATAGACAAATGTTCTATTGCATTGTTTCCTTTGGATTTATACTAACAAAGAAAACTAGTTCTACTACTGAGAAGTTAGATTTGGATACTAGTTCTCTTTCTGTCCTCCATATCCTTGTCTTGCAGGTTTGTAAAATGAGTGGTCTGCCTCTGTGTCTGTGTGTCTGTGTCTGTGTCTGTGCCTGTGTCTGTGTCTGTGTCTCTGTCTATGTACCTTCTGCATCTTCCTTGAAGAGGAAACCCAAACCCACCGTGTATGTATGGCAGGGCCTTTAATATAAACAGCCTAGGGCAGCCCACTGAGGACCCCTTCTGTCTCTCCAAGATAGAAGCTTTCTTCTCTCAATAAACATATCCTGCTCTTAATCTCCATTGTTCCTAAAACTTATTCTTCAATTTTAGAGAACATGGTCTTGAAAAAAAAAAACATAAACAGCTTTAGTAAAACTTTCCTGATGCTACAGGAGCAACATCTCAGTGCTGCTTGAGGCAGGAGGTGTGTACAGAGACAGGCTTGGGAAGCACAAGGAATTTTCCTCGGTGACTGGAACCTGCCTTGGCCAGGATAGGAGAACCGGGCTCCCCAGCCCTTCTGGGTTTGCTATCCACTGCTCCTGACCCTGCTTCCTCCTTGTCATCCCTATTTTCCTCTGCTGTTAAGGTGATAACTTTACCTCTGTGGCTCTGACTTGGGACCTGGGAACCCCATCCTAAAGCCTAGAGTTAGAGTTTTCTACTTAAAATGACTCAGGCTTGTAATTTCCAAGCAAAGAAAATAAAATCACTGTTTTAGAACCCAGTCAATCCCCAGTCAATGATCAAATAGCAAAGGTATCTCAAGTGTTTACAAGGACTGAAAAACATTGGCTTAGAACTTGATTTGGGGATGTTTTATTACCATTTCTTTTTAATAGAAAATAAAAAGCTGATCAGAATGTTCCCAGAGAATCCCAAAAGTCCATTTTGCCTGTGTTCCTGCAATTCAGGGCTTTTTCACAAATCACTCACATACTGAGGACAAAAACTGCTGGCTGTGTGAAGCCAAGCAACTTCCTATGGCCAAATAAGAATTCTAATACTTGGGTATGAAAAAGAGCTCTAAAATGCAGCACTGTCTTTATATATACTTTGACTGCTACTTTGTTGCCCTGCAAACTGGCCGTTTGCCCTCAGGATATCTGTCTTGTCAATGTGATTCAAAGCCTATCAGTCTGGAGACAGAGAAAGTGATGAGGTATCACCAAGCCTTCGTTTTCAGCTAGCCTTTTTCCAGAGTTGAGTACAACTTGTGAAAGAATAATTTATAGGTCAGTAAATACAGAGATGGAGATAATGGGCCTAGACGGTCTGGTCCCTGCTGGTCTTCAGGGTAAAATAGCATACACAAAATGTGGGTGTGTTTAGTGGGCTGAATTACCACCTCCAGAACCCTATGTTAACACCTTATTCCTGATACTTGCAAATGTGACCTTATTTAAAAATAGCATCTTTTCAGGTACAATGCTGTAAGGATGAAGTCGTTGGGGTGGGTCCTGAATCCAGGGGCTGGTATCATTGGGCATTTCATTTGGAGTGCTCAGATCAGCTAGTTTACCATTTACAAGTGGGTATGTTGAATTTAGATTTGCAGTAAGTCTCCCATTTTGTGGGATTGTGTATGTGAGGTCTAAGAAACCTGCACAAAATTCTCTACTCAGTTCAAGTCTCCTTAACCAGGAGCCCTGTGCCCCATCATCTTTCACCAGCCTGCACACATTTGTCTCTGCCCCATCATCAACTGTACTATAAATGGACTTCCTACTCGATCAGAGCTTCCCAGCTTCAAGTGTGCGTGGAAATCAAATCGATGTGCAAGCTGCAGAATTTTAGTTCCTATGTTTAAAGAGTCTAAAGAGATACCAGAGTGAAGAATTCAGCATTTCTTTCTCTTCTTTTCTTTTTGACATTCTCTCTGCCTCAGTTTCTTATTCCTAATGTCTCGGGGTTTTTCTTCCCAATGTTTTTTTTTTCTTTATCTTTTTCTCTGTCTTCAGTCTAGTGCAAGATCCAAATGAGTTTCATAAATAGCAGAAATAAAACTTTCATACACCAAGCATTTCTACTCCCAAGCATTACTGAGCATTCAAAAAAGAAAAATACATATGACAACCCCTTGACTCTCAGACCTGGTTGCACCTCAAGGAACATTTAACAAATATTAATCTGTGCCCATCCCAGGACACTTAGGTCAGAACTACCAAGGGGAAGAGACTAGCAGTGGTAAATTTTATTAGTAATCCAAATAAATTTCCAGGAGACAGACAGACAAGATTGAAACCCTCAGCACTGTCAACGGGTGCACCTGTAAAAATGCGACTCCACAGTACACTCCTCTGTCTCTACAGAGATACTTCCAGTTGGTGAGGGATGGAACCCAGGGAAATTGAGAAGCCCTCTGGAAGGGCCCTAGACCTGTGCTCCCAAACCCTCTTCCCACTTGTATTAAGATACTGACACTCGATAAGCTACCAGGTGGGGAAAATATTACGCAAGTCATAATCCTTAGGCCTAACTTCTGGGGTCCTGGTCAACATTTCCCTGTGTCAGGCAGAGGTTGTCTCTGTTACTTTGTATCTTTGCCTCCGGTCATACAACCTCTTGCAAAAGACGGGTTTGAAGGACTTTTTATTTGTCTCCTTAGTCATTTTCCAGGGACAAGGAGTACATTTTTGATACAGTGGCTTTTTTATCCTCTTCTATTGTTCTCAAGGGTATACTTTAAAGGGTGGCCACAGTCTATTCACTCTACCTGCCTAATATCTAATAGGTTATCCTTTTAATGAATTGTCCTTTATTAAAATGAATTCAACTGGAGGGATGAGTCACCATTCATAGTCCGCCCTCTCTTCCTGACAACTTTTTGAGATCTTGCCCAAAAGAAATAAGAACACACAGCCGTGCTGTGGTCCAAACAGAGCTAATATTTAAAACCTATTCCTTTTCAGTTCTATTAGCTTCACAGTATTTTCTTGCATACATGTATACGTTTAATTATTCAGTCTCAATTTTTACTTTTATGACCAATCATGGGCTGCATGTGCGTCCACATGTTCTGCATACAGATGTGCTAGATACTTATTGGACAAATCCTTAGAAATGGAATTTCCAAAATAAAGGAAATGAGTAAAAGACATTAATATTTTTTTTTAAATATTACTAGCTACCTTCCAAAGATTTCTGGTCATTCTCCTGCTCCAGTTTTCTGAAATGGACTACTCTTCATGCCTTCACTAATGTAATGCAATATATATTTTATCTTTGCCATTTGATGTGTGAAAATAGGCTGGGACTGTTGTTTTCATTTGCATTTCTCACATGATATATATGACCATATGCTTATGATAAAGAGCAAACGAAGAAAAAAATCTCACATCTTTTTATATGCTGAAGTTCTTGTATTTTGCTATAAACTATTTTAAATATATTTCCTGATTTTTTCATTGAATTTATAGATTTTTCTAGTATTTTATTTTAGTAAATTAAGAAAATTAACTATGATGTATCAAGAAAATACTTTTTCTTAGATTTCTATTAAAACCAGTATTTGAGTTTTTTGTGGATTAAAATATTTACTTCAATAAATATATTGATATTAATAATTTCTAGATTTTGTGTCACTCTCAGCAAACATATATGTGTGTGTGTGTGTGTATTTTTTACTTCTAGCACTTCTGTTTTGTTCTTTTCATGTATATGGTGGTTACTGAACAAGCCATTTTACCTCATTGAAAAAGCAATCCCACTTTATCATATACTAAATATGTATGTGTATTTGGACCTATTTCTGGACTGCATTTTTAATTTCAGTCTATTAATTTGTCTGTGTACTAACATATAAATACACTACCTTAGTTGCTATCTTTTTATAATCTACTATTCCACAGGACTAAGCCTAACTCATTGCTTATTTCTTCTGACCTTTGTTGCTTCCTAGTTTTTCCTAATAAACTACCATATTCTTATCTAGTTCTTTAAAAAAAAAAACAAACCCTAGGGCAGCCAAACCCAATCCAGCACTGTGGGAGCCTAAGGCAGAAAGCTTCCTTCCCAGTGGAAGCCCAGCAGGGGAACATAGAAAGATCCTATCTCATGATTTTGAAAGGTCAGGGTTATAGCTCATTGTGAAGACCATGGGTTCAATTCCTAGTGCTACTGTCCCTCCCAAAACCCTAAAACTATTTTGATTGTATTAATTGTATTTATTCAATTAAGAAAATAATGATAACTTTTTGATGATGTTTCCAGATGCAGGATATGTGTTTTAATATTTTTTTACTAATGTCTGAAAATGTTCACAAAAATCTTTCACATTCATTGTTCAAACCTACTTTTTAAGTTATTTAATCTTTTTTCTTTGATATTTTGAAAAGATCCTTTCCTCCCTTAGAAAATTTAACTATGGGAATTTTTATGTGACTCGCTGATTTCTACATATTAAATATGTGTTCAGTATTCTTATTTTCCAGGAAAGACCAATGGCCCCCAAACATAGCATTATAAAAAGACACCAAGGAAAAAAGAAGGAAAAGGATATGGACACATTTGTTTACTAAAGAATATCAAATAGTTCAAAACCAACACAAGGAAATTTAGGCAGTGACCATATTTGACAGCCTAAAAATATAAATTGATTCCAAAAGAGTTTAGAGAGAATAATAGCTATATAATCATAGATTGTAGCTCAGTAATCAAAAAAAGTATGTCAATATGCTTAGCCTGGCACTCAGAACTTTCCTTTGGAGGGCAGCCTAGCTCTTGGTTTGCTCATCTGCTGTCTCGTAGCACAACTACATGACCACGTACACCAGTCTTGGTGGTCTCCTTCCTGTGCTGACGGCCACCTCCATTGTGCCCACCAAGCCATATTTCCATGCCATTGCTCCTGGTAGCTCACCTAAAATACAGGCCTGTGTATTCCAACTCTTCTTTTCTAAGACCAGTCTCCCTGATGAACATTTGTGTACCATTAATGTCCATAATCTTCTCTCTGACTTTGTTTACTAATTGTAGTATTTTTCTCTAAATAATTACCAGATTTTGTAGTTAATCATCTCAACCTTCAAGTTTCAGCTTTCAGTTTACTGACTCTGTTCTCTTAGTTAAGTTTATTAACTCCTCAGAACCTTGGTTTTCTCCTAGGTACAATGGACATCATAATATGTAACTCACCTCTCATCCATAGTCAGTGTATTTACAAGTATTGTATAAACTATAAAGTGGTATACAACTACGAATTGTTACAAGTTACTTACAGATTAAAGAACCACTCTGCAAAGAGAAATGGACAGAGTTGTCTCCCTCTTGCTCTGGGAGCCATTCAGAAAGGAAACAAAGGAGAAGAGGAATTGTTCTCCTTTTTATTCCCCAGATGGGGTCAAGCAGGCAGTGGGCTGCATCTTTTCTCCAAGAATAGCAAATAGGCCTTATCACAAGTGCCACCACTAGGGGATTATGGATGCCTCTCTGAGCACTGTTCACATATGAAGACCCATCTAGGTAGAGAGGGCAGACAGTTGCCATCAGTTTGTAATGGCTGCATCACTATGAGAAAGAGAAACGGCAGAACAAGTGCCACATGTCTGCTTTTTTGCCTTCAGTTTTGGGATCCCATCGTGGGAAAGCAGCCACTATTGACCTTGTGATTTTACCCCCAATTTTCTCTGTTGTTGTTGGCCTGATCGTGTCATAAAACTGATCTGAGCTCTATTTGTTTCATTAGAAATACACCCCTTTGAGGAATTCATCTCAATGGGCAAACGTTAGTTACGTCAGCAGTTATCTGTTGTTCTTACACAGCGTGCCGTGCTGGGGGGGATGGGAAACCAATACGTCTTATTGAATACCACCTACATGCCAGGCAGTTTACCAAGCACTCTATTTGTTTTAATTTCACCCTTAAAAATTGCAAAACAGATATTATTCTGTCCATTTGACAGAGGAGGAAAGAAATTATGGAAGTCTAGTGTGTTCCCCCTAAAAATTCAAAGCTTTTAAAACTATAGTCTACTACCTCATCCTGAAAGAGCTTCTGGCTATTCTGTACCCATTCCTCTACTGCCAAACAATAGGAGTTTATTGACTTTGAGTCCACCAATGTACAAGTCCTCTCCTTGTTAATACTGAGTATTCCCATAGCACACCACAGACTGTACAAACTGTGCAGGAGACTTGGAAATCTTTCTGTAGTCCTCTCATAAAAATGAGAAACAGCTAACCCAGAATAAGCCTTAGTATTTTTGCAAGATTACCTGTGGCTTTAAATTTACACCACAGGAGCTGCTAGCACTTACTTTATTTACAGCACTCTGGATCTCAATCTCCTTAGTTACATTACTCCCAATTAAGCTTATATATGCTCACAAAACATCATTTCATGATTTAATGACAGAAAATTTTGAATTAATTATATGCTGATGTTTTCTAACATATTCTAGTTGCCTCACTAAAATTGATGCTGCTTTTTATAGATGCACAAAAAAGGATGGTAGTGCTTTTGAAGTTCCATTTCTGAGACTTATCCCCTACTGAAGATAAAATGCACTTGTCTGCATATGTATGTTTTCAAGATTTCATGATTTAACACTCACCTACTTGCTATCAGTCAATCATTAACTGGCAAAACATCCCTGAATATCTCTGCCTTATAAAGCTAAGTAGCCTGAATAAATTAAAGTACATTCAGACATTTATTAATTACTTTCCCTTTGTTGGTTATTGGTGATAGAGGAGGTTAAAGAGAGGTCATCGTTCCACAATGACCACAACTACATTTGAGGCAAGGATGTTATTAAGGCTCTCCAAAAAAACAACAAAAAAAGGAATCTTTATGTTAGCTGCAGTTAATTCCATGGTGAATCAAGAGAAATGCTTAGCTCTCCCTGAGGCGACTGCAGTCACCATGGCCTCTTCCAAGGCTCTAAGGGGCTCCTGGAAGTATAATTTCATGTCCACAGTTTATTACATTTCATTCCCAGAGTGGATTTTGCTCCTAAAACTATAAGGCCAGATTACGCTACTCCTTCTACTGTCACCCCTCTAGCCCCACTTCTGAGGTCTAAACCTATAGCTCAAGTCTCTGTCGTTCTCATATTGCCCAGCTCTGCTCCCCTGCTCGACCTCCCACTTTCCTTCCCATTAGAGGACACCACACAGAGAATTGATCGAACCCCATCATCAAAACTCATGTGCAGTGGTGCATGCCTGTAATCTCAGCTGCTGGGGAAGCTGAGGCAGGAGGGTTGCAATTTCCAGGCCACACTAGACAACCTAGAGAGACCCTATCTGATAATAAAATTAAATTTAAAAGGGGTTTGGGATATCGTATGGTGATGAAGCATTTCCCCAGTATGTGACAGATCCTGGGTTCAATCCATAGTAGCATAAGAAAAAAAGAGTCATCTTTCTTGTTTGTTATCGAGAATCAAACTCAGGACCTTGTGCTTGCCAGGCAGGTGCATCTGATACTGAGCCCAAAAAGCTCATCTTTTTCTATCCTTGTTTTCAGGGTTCTTGTCTCTAAATGAAATTCAAGCCAATAAGTTAATGCTAGATATAGAATATTGATACCTACCTAGATCAATGTGATACTTTCAACAAACTTTTAAGGTTTAAAAAAAAAAACTCCACTGATTCATTATGTAAAACACAAGGCTCATTCCTAAAGGACCGGAAAGACCAATCATAATCTTGCCCTTCTCTCATTTTTTTCTAGCTGAAATAACAAAAATTATATCACTCAGTGTGATCATCCGATCAATCTTGACTTCAAATGAATTTAATATTCTAAAACTAAATCTACCCTGAAGAGACAATGGCCAACTGCCTGTAAGGTTATTTAAAGAATCTGATGATATTTCTGAAAGTATATTCTAAAAGAGATAGTTGCTTTAGGAGAAGAGTTCAGGTTTTGACCCATCTAGACAGATACAAGTTTAACTCTGCTGGATAGCTAGTATCAAATGACTTAGAAAACATTTCTAAGCTTCAGGTTTCTCACTTGCATAAAGGGAATAAAATTACCTAACTCATAGATTAAATGTGAAGATTAAATGACAAATAGAAGCTTCTCAGTTAATGTTCTCTTTCTCCCAAATACAGTATTTTAAGCAAGACAGCGTCTTAAATATGTAAAAAGTCTCCCAATCTTCATTTTCGTAGATTTGTTTAAACAGTTTCTAAAAATTCATATATGTACTTCTTTATAACAATGCCCTCCATAGGCGGCTGAAGACCCACATGTTGGCATTCTGCCGCTTAACTGCACATCCGAGAAATCAGTAGCGGAACTGAAAGCACCCACAGAGCAGAACAGCTGCAATTCCGTGAGTGCCTGAATATCAGGGCTGACGGTAGGTGTAGAATATCAAACCTGTGTCTTCGCTGTCCCCTGGGTGCGTCTAGCTTTGGCCAGGTCTGTGCTTTCAAGTAAGAACCACACGCTCAAGTTCAGGCTGGTGCAAAGCAGGCTTCTCCTAAGTGAGGAATTTAGGCTTAGAGTTTGGGGATGGCCTTCTCTATGGTATATAAGGGCTAATGGTCTTTAAAGATTGAGAGTGTGGGACCAGGGAGAATTTTCCAAGACATTCCGGCACACGATCCTATTGTGTCCTTCTTTGAGAGTTCATCACTGACAGATTTGTTTGAATTTGCCACATGTTTGCATCCTGAGGCATCTTCCACTCAAACTGAAATAATTTCAATTCATACCAATCTGTACCGCTTTATCCTGATTATTTTTCTCCAAAGCATTTATCATTACCCAAAATTACATATGTCTATATTTTTTATTTCTTGCCTTTCCCCACTAATATGGCTCAGTGATGGTAAAAGCTTTGTCCACCTGTTCACCACTGCTCTCCTAGTGCAGCATTTAGAATGGTGCCTGGATACTTTTGGCAGATACTCAGTAAGTATTCATGGAATAAATGATGTTTCAAAAATTTTGTATTGATATTGTATATATTAAAGTGTAGAGTATAACACTTTAATAATCATACATAATGAACTTCTTACTATATCAGGCTAATTAACTTACAATTTCTTTACATAGTTACCATTCTAAGAGATAAGATCTACTCTTCACAAATTTCACATATACAACTCAGTATTAGTAACTAGATTCTCCATAATGTATATTAAATCTAGAATTTATGCATCCCACATAACTACAGCTTGGCATCCCTTAACCAGTTGCTGCTTTGAAATTGAGATTTTTTAAAATTTTCATTTGAAAATGGATGTTGGATTATTGGATCATATGGTAGCCCTACTTTAATTATTTTTTGAGGAATCTTAATACTATCTTCCTTAACAATTGTACCAATTTATATTTCCACCAATAGGATTTGAGGAATACCTTTTCTCTACATCTTTACCAATACTTGCTGCCTTTCAACTTTTTGATAATAGCCATCCTAACAAGTTGAAGTAACATCTCACCATAGTTCTGGGTTGCATTTCTTATATAACAACATTAGTGACATTTTCATATACCTACTGACCAAAAAGTAAAACCATAAAATTCTTAGAAGATAACAAGAAAACAAGTTTTTAATGATAGTTTTTGATAATTTTTATATGATAATAAAAGCACAGATAGCAAAAGCAAAAATAAAACAAGCACAAAATATTGTGCTGCATCAAGTTTAAAAATAAAACCTCTGGGCCAGGGATTTAGCTCAGTGGCATAAACGCTTGCCTGGCAAGTGTGAGGTTGTGAGTTCAATCCCTGGTATCAGAAAAAATAAATAAATATATAAATACATAAAATTTTAAAATAAAATAAAAATAAAACCTCTGCACAGTAAGAGAGCCAAGTAAAATGGCAACCAATGAAAAATCATTTTTACAAAACACATATTTTATAAGGTCTTAGTATCCAAAAATAATAAG
The DNA here is from genome assembly GCA_004027455.1 of Hydrochoerus hydrochaeris. NCBI lineage: Eukaryota > Metazoa > Chordata > Mammalia > Rodentia > Hydrochaeridae > Hydrochoerus > Hydrochoerus hydrochaeris. The sequence continues at coordinate 39,129 of PVLA01000434.1, read as the reverse complement.
CAATATATTTAACTCAATGACAAAAACCTCTATGAAAAAATAGGCAAATGAAATGAATAGACATTTTCCCAAATAAATGATGTTTTTAATTCTACAGTCATAATTTCTTTTTTAAAACTTTTAGATAATCAGAACCATTATTTATTTAAAATTTGCTTGATATCTGGACACTAAGTGGATAATCAATTTAATTTCCTGAACACTGAAAAAAAATTTCTCTTCTTGGCGTAATGACAACCTGGCCCCTTTGGGTTTCAACTTTCAGTGTCCATATTTGTGTGATCCAGTTTTAGCCAGAATCCTTCTAAGTCAGTTTAGAGACAATCCCCCACCCTCAATATTTCATCATATTCAACACCCAATTAAATTCTTTACTCCTCAACATTCCAAAGTGATATCTGATCCCACTGGCTTAGCTTCCATACCCAAGAACCCTATTCGATCATTTAGCTAGAGTACTCTCTTACACCTGATGTTTCTCCTTACTAGTTTTCCATTCACTGTTGCCCGTTTTGCTCCTTGGCTATAAATTCTCCCTTGTCCCTCTGTTTTTAGAATTAAGCCTAGTTCTACACTGAGGTCTCTTTTTCCCTACTGTAAGAGTTTTTGATTAAAATCTATTTCTATTATCTTACCTCCCCAGCTCTTGCTTTTCTTTTATGATCCTTTATGATCTTCTAACATAGAAGAGAAAACTGTGGTTTGGAGTGTTTAGGTAACTTAATAAAAAGCAGAGGTGTAGATGGGATTCATCCCATGTTACTGGCCTATAGAATCATCTTCATCTTCAGTTCCTTTATACTCACTCTGGCTTCTACACTTACATTCTATTGTTTATTTTATTTCATACCAAAATTTAAGCACTTGTGAGGATGGCTAATATTTTAAATTGTTGTTAATCATATACATCGGAGACATTGTTGTCCTGGAATTGAAATGACACTTCTGATGCATTTGAACCTGTAAATAGGGCTGAACAGAGGAAGGCAGAAAGACATAAATTGGAGTTGTAGACACTTGAGATGGAAAATCTCAGAACCAGGATAAGCAGCATGTAAGAGTGATGAGTTATTGCAGCATTTTGCCAAAGGCTGCTATACCTTGTCATATTTCTACACGCAGACCTCTTTTCCTCCTTAATGTTGAAATGTTTTCCTTTTTCAATTTTAAATCTCCAACATAAAAGCTCTGGGTGTTGATGGTTTGGCAATACATATCCTGGGTCTGCAAAAATTAATATAACACATGATAAGAAAATGACAATGTTGTTTTGTTGTTGTTTATCGAGCATCCTTTCTTCCTGCATTAGTGAAAATCTAGGAAAAGGTGCTGGTTGATTTATCTTGAATATGACCTGTTCAGTTACTGCACTCAGCTGTTTTCCAGAGGAAAAACCACAGCCAGCAGGTCACTCTGATCACAGTAGATAGACACAGATGTTTAGCAAAGAACAAGGTTAACAAGGCACCGGGTTGGTTCTGCGCATTGGCAGGCAGGAAGACTGCTTCCATGCTGTAATTTGAGAGGTACCAGAGATTTCTTGTTTCCTATATCAGTCTTAAATCTGTTTGAGATTCCCCCCATTAGTGTCATTTCAATTCCAGGACAACAATGTCTCCTGAAGTCCCCCCTTGCTTGCTAAAACAGAAAGGGCACATTTAGCTGGAATTAGCTGGCTGTTACCACAGCAACCAGAAACAAGGCCCTAGGGGGATGAAACATCGGGCAGGTACATTTTCATGAGGAGAAAAAGGGACAGAGTGAGAGGTTAGACAAGGTAGCACCATAATTGGTACCCCAAGCAACCGTAGGGCAATCATCTATAAAACAAAAAGTTACTTTTCATTTTAGTCAGTCTTCCATTCTCCATCACTAAGTTAGCCATTGCCCGCCCTGAAACGGTTGGCTCTCCTTAACAATGCATGGCCCTCCTCCTGCCCTAGTACATTTCCAAGACATATAATTTAATTTTTCAAAGTAACAATAACAACAATAACATAGAATCCAGCTTTGAATACAGAATACAAGGACAATTTTCCAGCTATCAGGAAGCTTCTTACTGTGTTCTCAGATATTCATCAAGGACCAACAGATTGTAGAATATAAGTACAAAAGCTTACAGAAAATAAATTTTAAGAAACTTAAGTAGAGTTTACTCCAATAAAGATTTCCAGTGCAGAAATATGTCTCATAAACTTAACACTTTAGAGAAGAGTACCTGAAAAGCCTTGTAATTCTAGCCCCTCATTTTATAGAAGAGAGTATGGAGCCCCACAAAGGTTAATTATATCCTCCAGCCCCTAATCACTCTGTCATTTCTAATTAGGGCTAGAAAAAAAAAAATCCAGGAATTCCCAGTGCCCTCCATTTTTGTGCACTGAAAAATCAGTTTGCAAGTCAGCAGGAAATGTCAGCACAGAGGCTAAGAATGTTCAGTTTATTAATAATAAAAAATATTAAGGGCTGTCACATACTGAGTATTTGCAATGTGCTAAACAGGATGCTAAAATCTTTACAGTTGTATCTCATTTAACACCCAAGTGGTCCTCCAAGGATGCTGGAAAAGTGTAACCCAATTTACATACAGAACATTGACTATGAGGAAAACAAGTAACCTGTTTCTGATCAAACAATTAGCAATTATTGTTTTTTTAATGAACTCAAGCTGACTATGAAATATTGTTTCTCACATAACCCTGAACCATCCCTTCTGGCTTATTCCATGTCTCTGGCTCTTTCTTGTATACTAAGGATCAATGATTTACTAAATTCATGAGGTTAATGCCTACTTCTGACAGCTAAAGCTAGACCCCAAAAGACCTAACTTTAGCCATTCAACCATCTTCCCTGGGATACTCTTGAAAAAAGAAATTCTTTTCTGATAATAAATGTAAGTTACATTCATTATACAAAATTTTAAAACTTATACAAGGATAAAGGGGAAAATGAAAGTCTTTTATAATACACTAAGGATCTACGTGCAAGGAACTATCTTTTTTCTTCATCTCAAAGACTACTATGTATACGTGCAAGATAAATTAGAAATAGCCTCTAGGATTTTCTGCATGTGTCATATTCCTTTGAGACATTAATGTAGTGAATAACCATCATCAAAGTTTTGTTCCTTAGTTCATTCATTCATTCATTCATTCATTGGAGCATCATTGCTCAAAAGTGTATTGTTTGCCAGGTGGGCAGCTCTAATCAGTAGGACACACTGGTGTTTACAAACAGGCTCTGGTCCTTGCCTCAAGGAACTTACAGATTAGTTCTCTAAAAGAAGTTTTCAATTTATTTTAATTCTACAAGTTTCAGAAGATATAGATGCTTTTATTCTATATACTCAACTGAAATAATTCACTCCTTCAGTACACTAGATATAGGAATGACAATTTTCATGATAATTGACCTGAGGGAAACTATTTAAAATTGTAGTGACAGAGAGTATAGCCCAGTGATAAAGAACTTGCTTAGCATGCATAAGGACTTGGTTTTGATCCCAGTCTGGCAAATAATAAAATATAAAAAATAAAACTTCAGATCTTAGGATATCTTGTCATGGCAAGCATATATCACAAGGGTTTCATTTTTGAAACTTCCTGCCTTTAAGATTTTTCCTGTTTGGGACATTTGACTTTCCTCTGATGGGCAGCTGGTACCTTTTTATAGAGAAAGATTAAGACTGGACCCTTGGCTTGGAATCCTTTTAACATGAATAAAATTTGCCACAAGTCAAACACTGCTGAGGTGACTGAAATGTGTGGATAAAGCTCATTTTAAACAACACATGGGATCATCTCTTTAAGAATAGGTGTTCATGGTAAGGTTATGGGAGTCTAACAGCTGTAGGGACACAGGAGTAAACCAGAGACTCTGTACTAATTTCATGTGGCTGATAAAACAAGATTAATTGCCACAGACTTGGTGACTTTAAGTAACACAAATTTATTCTCTTAAAATTCTGGAGGTCAGAAGTTGAAACTGGAGTCTACAAGACTGTGTTCTTTCTCAAAGTCCTAAGGAAGAATGTTCGCCTGTGTTTCTAGCTTCTAGAGACTACCTACATTCTTTGGCTCATGGCCTGGTGTCACTCTGATCCCTGCCTCCATTACATGTACTTTGCTGACTGACCTTCCTGCCTCCCTCTTGTAAGGACCCCTTGTGGTCACTTTTGTCCCACTCAGGTAATCCAGAATATTTTATGAAGAGTCATACTTTTGCAAAGTTCTTTTTACTGTGGATTAGGATTTGGATGTCTTCACGGCCACCTTATTCAGCCTACAAGTACAAAAACTTGAAATTCAGATTTATGTTGAGTTAGAACTGCTTAAAAGAAAAATAGGAGTCCTTGTTCCATTCTTCTTCCTCCCTCCACCATTGCTCTCCTATCATTTCACTCAGTGTTTTATCTGAATCATCCTTTCTGGGCATAGACTTTCTCCTACAGGCAGCAAGACATCAGTGGCAGAATTCACCTCCCACTTACTCTGCTTTATTCATTTTGCTATCACTGTATTTGAAATGCCCAAGGACCTACTGAATAACCGAATTTATGCTCAAAGCTACTTACGTCAGGCCCTTGAAAAGAGAGTTAGTCACTGAACATTTATTTCAGCCATATAATTGCAAATTTCTGATTGCTTAATTTTGGAAAGATAAGCCTAAAAATAAAGGTCTGTTCTCTCTGACATAAATTTTGTAGGCACAGTGGTAACTGAAGCAAGACAGTAGAAAAGTATTTCAGTGTCACTTGAATCATAAATGTGACTAATTTCATAAGACATAGAAAAAAATTTTGCTGATCTACCTTGCCTTCTCTTTTAGATTGAAGCCTTTTTAGCAGCAGAGTCTAAAACACTGAGAAACTAATGGATATGTCATTACAGTGAGAACAGTAGTGGTGATGTAACTACAGAAGGACAAGAATCCCAAAGCAGAGATGAAAAATAAGATATGCACAAACTACATTTGCCTTTCTACACCCAAGACAGACATCACTAATCAGTCAACATAGTTCCTAAAGCCTGGCCTTAAAAACTCTTCTTGAGTGATCCAGCAGACACTACCAGTCTGCTAGAGGTAGCAAGCAAACTGAGCTCTATTTAATGTCCCCACAGTAGAAAAAGTCAATGGTCTTTGGTTTACAGGCAGAAAAAAAAAAATCCCTGCACAGCAACCTTGCAATACAATGATGTAATGTTGATTTCTGGAGCTGGCAACACCCTGGAAGAGACTGAGTTAACAATGAAGAAGATTCATCCTTCTCCCTGTTTTCTGTTTGAAGACTTTATGTAGAGATCTTATCACACTTTGTTGCCTGGAGATTAATGGGGCTTCTTCCCTTTTCCCCTTCCTGGCGCTTCTCTCCTTTCCTTTCCTGCATGAAATGTGGAGCCTCGCCTCTTATTTCTGATTTTTCTTCCATAATTATGCAGCTCTCCTCTTTCCTTAAATCAGAATGCTGCTGGGCCCTCAAAGGCACCCTCCCCTAGGTGTCCTTAGCAGTATTGTCAAACTTGTCAAAGACAAAGAGGGATAAGAAACATAGCTCATCCATCCCTGTCTCTTTTCACCTTGTGGTTTCTATTCACAATAAGCAGAGGTTATCAAACACCCCTGCTGTGCTTTGCCAGAGATTCATCCATTAAAACTTCTGATTGCCTGGCCTCAGTGGGGACTCCACTCCTAATTCCTAAACATGGTTCCTCAGCTGCTCTCATGCACTGTCTTGCTTTCCTACCAAAGCTTGGTAGAAAGAAGGAAAACCACAGCTCATTCAAACAGTTCAGTGACAGGTAAGCCAGAGCATGGATGGGAAAGAAACCAGCATGTGCTGCTATGTCCTCACAGTTCATAAAAAAAAAAAAAAAAAAAGATTTATGCAGCTGACTCCCTAAAATTTCAGACAGGATCACGGGGAGATATTTTTTGCTTTGGACCACAGCCATCTGGAGCCTGCAAAATCCTGAGAGAGAATGAATCAAAGGAGCAGATCTCTTTAGTCTCCCTATTTCACTTCGCCTTTCTTGTCCTAGTCAATAATCCAGCTGCAGGCTCTGCAGAGAAGCACGCTCATTTCGTTTTGTGTCTGAGTCGCTTCCTTCAGGGGGGCTTTGCAGCTTGGATACAAGCAGACAGATTGCCTTCCCGGCAAGGTGCCTGCACTGGAACACCCACCCCAGTGCCTGCGCTACAGAGGCAAGCTCAGGAGCCAGCTAGGGTCATGCCAGATGCACAGGAGCCAGAGCCTGCTTGCAGTAGCACGCTGTGCTGTGTCACTCCCACACTGCACAGAGCCAAGGCAGAGCAATCATCCTGCAGCCACAGAACTGAGGGTCTCTGAGTAGCTAAGCTATGAACCTCAGATAGAGGTGTTTGAAGGAGTGCTGGAAAGCCAAGGGCAGTTGCAGGGATCTGTGACTCAGCAGAGTTTAATGACAGGGTTCTATCATTGCTATGGTCATCATGTCACTTCTTTCTGGTCTCATAATTCTTATTCAGGAAAACCTAAGCATTAGGTGGTTATTTTAGAAATTATTATTGTTTGAGAAAGTATTTAAAAATAGAAAAGCACCAAAGAATATAAATATGCACATATCCTCCAGTCAAAAAAGACCACTGTTAGTAACATAGTGTGATGTTTGTCTCAACCGTAAAGAAATAAAGCATGGCTCATTAACAGGAACTCACCTTTACCCCGTTTGTCTCCCTCCATGGCCCCTTCCTCCTACCCCAGGCAGCAGCCTATAAGGATGAATTTACTTCTTCTGACCCACTTTAGATTTCTACCTATACATGAACAATACAGAATATGTAATTTGGGGAATGAGTTTCATAATTTGTGTCACTCTTTGCTTCTTCTCTGCAACTTTTTTTGTCATTGCTTATTGTAACATTTGCTGGTTTGTGTTATTCTCTACAGAGATCTAATCCACTCATTCTAACCATTGTCTGGATTTTGGATCTGAATGTCTAAACCCTACTCTATCTTAAAACTATATCAATGGTTCCACAAGCTGTACCTTAGAATCACATGGGACACTTTAACAATACAAATACTCAGGCCCTGTTCTCATCTGATTTCAGTGACCTAGGGTTGGATGACCATTGCTTTTGTTAGAAACCTCAGTGGGTGGCTTCAATATGCATTTAGGATTGAGAACCACCCAACCTTTGGATTCTGTAATTCAGGATGGAGAATTGCAGTTGCCTATACTCTGTCCTTTTCTGGTAGATTAGAAGCATTTTATACCAACTAATGAATTTTCTGGGATACTGCCTGACATCTGTTAGCTCTGAGATGACAGGAGTCACTCTCCTTTTATCTTACAGCAAAAAAAGAAGAAAAAAAACTAAACTAAAATCAGAACCTCTCCATTGGCACACCTTACCTCTGTTCCCCAGAAGGAACAGAGATGCTCCTGCTGAGGAGATTGTCTGGGAGAGTGTCAGGTAAGGGAGAAACCTTGGGAGAGGTGATCATGAGGGGAACTGAATTACTGTGTTTTCAGAGCATTGCAGCATGAAATGAAGACATTGCTTCCTGGAAATTCTCCAGAAAACAATGATTCTCTCTTTTCTCCCATTTTATTTGTGCTAGGCCCAGCTCACAGAAAAGTATAAAACTGCCATTTGTAGCTTTGCTCGACAGAGAAATCATGGAAACCTGAACCTGGCCTTTTAAAGTCCATACTGTGAGACAGAGTCCAGACACTGGGCAACCTTAATGGCATTTCATAAGCTTATTATCTCTTCTCCAACCTTTACGCTGGCTACAGAGAAAACTACCTCCTCAATGACACAAGGTGTAGCTGAAATCTCTTCCTTTCTTCAATACATTCAGCAAGTACTTATTGAGTGCTTCTCCAGTTCCAGTTGCGTGATATGTGGTGGAAATCCCATTGACCCAGCCATCATAGACTTTTCCTTAGGGTTTGAGATATAGCCCAGTGAGTGGACAGCTAAGCAGGATGTATAAAATATTGCTACCACAGAGGAAAACATCAGACGTTCTGGAAACACAAAAGAGACTAGAGAGAGAAATGAACTTTAGCTTTGGGGCCTCAGAATGTAGTGAATTATAATTTTTTGTTGCCTTAGCACTGACTTTAAATATTCACTGAACTTTCTCATACTGGAAGCTAGTCTCAGTCACCCTTAAGACAGTTTCCAGATTACATACCAGAGGGCAGGCCAGCTAGAAGAGAGTGAGTCCCCACTCTTCCATTATATCCTGGAAGGTGAGCCAATAGGAAAACAGCAAGTCCACACTCTGCACCCCTCTACTATACCCTGAAGGGTAGGCTGGCTCGAAGAGTGTAAGACCGATGAGAACTCCATGACCTACAACAACAACCCAGTGCACAAACACACACACACACACACACATGCACACACACACACCTCTGGAGGGTGCAGTAATCACTGAGGCCAGTAATGTGGAAGCATCTGAATCAAGAGTGATGAGACAGAGAACTCCGCCAATAGAAGACCAGTCTTAGCTTTGACATCCAGAGCCCAAGATCAGGCCCATGTCCAGCACATCTGTGGCATTCAACACAGACATTATCATGGAACTGTACACACCAGAAGAAGAAACTAAACATAGATGCCCCCATGAGCCCACCAGCCACCATCAGAGACTGGAAGCCAGTGCTAGTGGTGAGAATCAGCCAGTCAAGTTCCCATTCACTTGCCATCATCAGGAGAACCTTGGTGTATCTGCGCATGTCTGGAGAAGCTAGCTTTGCACCCTACCTCCTCCCTGGGAAACTAAGATAGGAGAAACTCAGGTGCCTGACTCATTCCCCTACACTGTAGATGCACAGCCAACACAGAAAGTGCCTGGGGCGCCACAACTGGCTCATCAGGAGAAACCTAGAATAATGTCAAGATGAAGGAGCAATAGACAATCTCAGACCTCCAACCCACACAGAACGAGTCTAGGAGACATACAAATGGAAGAAATTGAAAGTTGCACACCTGAAATTTCTGAAAAGATAGGAACTGAAGTAAAGTAACAACTTCATGAGGCTGTAAAAGTAATCAGATCAGAAATAATATCTCAAGTAAAAGAAAAAAATGACAAACACAATGAAAGAAATGCTGAGCATATCTCAAGAAGACAGATAAAAAAGAGGCACATAGGAAAATAATGGAAACACTGAATGTATAATACAGGAAAAACTACAATGCATGAAACAGATTTAAAGAAATAGCCAGGAAATTAAAAACTGCATTGAAAGCTGGCAAAACCTCTTGAAAAAAACCAAAGATAGACTTTCAGTCCTTGTGATTGCAGCTAGCAATTACAAAATGAAAGATCTTTTAAAAATAACAAGTAACCATCTTAGGTATCAGTGAAAAAGCAGGGGCCAACACAAATGACATAAAGAGATTATTTACAGAAGTAATAGCAGAAAACTTCCTAAGCAATGGAAAAGGACCTGACATGCAGATAAGTTAGGCATACAGTACTCCAACTAGCCATAACAAAAATAAATCTATACTCACATATAATAATCAAAATCTCAGAAGTTCAGTATAAGAACAGATTATTAGACATTGTTAGAAAAAAGAAACAGATCACCTATGAATGAAAATCCATCAGAATCACAGCAGACTTGTTCAACACAAACCATCAAATCAAGAAGAGCTTGGAGTGAAGTGTTTTAAGTCCAGAAAGAAAACAACTTTGATGCACTTTCAAAAATATCTTCCATAATTAATAGAAAAATAAGATACTTTAATGATAAATAACAACTGAAGGAATTCATGACCACTAAACCAACCCTACAAAGACTGCTGAAAGATATTCTAAAAACAGATAAAAATGACCATGGTTCCAAGCCTATTTCCAGTTCTCTATATCCCTTTACTTCCTCAAAGTGGTTGATTGAGACACCTGCCTTAGTATTCAACTGCCTCCTGGCAACCACCTCCCTGCAGGATGGCTGTCTATCTGACTGGCACAGTGACCCACATTCTGCATGGATTGCATAGTGACAACTCAGTTACAGCATGAGGCTCTGAAACTGTCATCTGCTTGCTTTAAACCCACCAATTAAAACTTTCAGCGAGAAACCTGTTTGAATGATGCTCTAAACCCAAAGATGCTGACTGATGGCCTTGACTCTCTCTGACCTCTGTGTGTACTTGTACACTGTAGTATCTATAAAGAACAAAATGTTTATTTCCATCTTGTGTTTCCTAATCATTGGAGGTGCTCTCCATTTTAAAGATCCCTATAGTCTTCCTCTAGGAAAAATTCTTAGAGTACTAGTTCTCAATTTTAAGTGTTTTACCATATTGTGGGATTTTTTTAAACATTTTTTATTTAAGGAGAAAAAAACAGAAAAAGGATAGAGATATTACAGAATTTCAAAAAAAGATAAACTAAGAAATCACTACTTGATAAATTACATATTGTTCTTTTAGAAATAGTTGTTCAAGTTACAAAATTTAAGTGTACAAAGTGGACATTCAAGTAGTGAGACTGCAAGCAGATCTGTTCACCAGTCCAACAAGAACTTAGAAATATGGCTACCAATCCTACACACTTAAATATACATGCAGTTATATCTTGTATAACACTTCCTATTTCCTCTATTATTTACAATAGCAATTACACATTTTTAAAATTTCATTTAAAAAAAAGCAAAACAGAAAAAAGGGTAGCAACAATACAGAATTCTAAAAGAAAAAAACACTAAGAAATCACTAGTTGATAAATTACATATTGTCATCTTGGATGTACTTGTTCAAGTTAAAAAATTAACGGATATATAGTAGACATTCAAACAGGGAGACTGCAAACAGTTCTGCTCAAAGATCCAACAAAGATTCAGCAATATGGTCATCTATTTTACACACTCAAACATACATGCAGTTATATCCCTTAGAGCCTTTTCTTTTCCTCTCTTTTTTACAATAGCAATTACACATTTTGGGTTTTATTATTCTTATTGTTCTTATTACTTTTAACACTAGAGACCCAATGTGATATTTATAAATATGATTCTTATTTATTTCACTAATGAGGATAGTTTCAAGTTGTCTCCATTTACCTATGAAGGCCTCAAGATCATCCTTTTTTATAGCTGAGTAATGTTCCATTGTGTAAAAATACCATATCTTTTTCATCCCTCTGCAGTTGATGGGCCTCTTGATTGTTTCCAAGATTTAGCTATCACAAATTGTACTGCTATGAACATGGGTGTACATATATCACTGTGATATGAACTTTTCAGTTATTCTTGGAAAATACCCAGGAGGGGAATAGCTGGACTGAATGGAGCTTCCAATCCTGGTCTTCTGAGGATTCTCCATATGGATTTCCATAGTGGTTGCACCAGTCTACATTCCCACCAACAGTGGAGCAGTGTTCCTTTTTCCCCGCAGCCTCGCCAACATTTATTATCAGTTGATTTCTTGATGTCAGCTATTCTTTCAGGAGTGAGGTGAAATCTCAATGTTGTTTTAGTTTGCATTTCTCGAATGACCAGTGATGATGAAGATTTCTTCATGTATTTATTTGCCATTTGTATATCTTTCTCTGAGAACTGTGTATTCATCTCAGATGCCCATTTTTGGAGAGGGACTTTAAATTTGGGAAGCTTGATGTTTTTCAATTCTTTATATGTTCTGCATATAAGTCATTTGTCTGAGGGGTTGTTGGTTAAAATTCTTTCTCACTCTGTGGGTTTTATTTTCACTCTGTTGGTGATTTCTTTTGAAGTGCAGAAACTTCAATAATACGAGATCCCAGTTGTTGATTCTTTAAAGTGTTTCCCATTTTGTTCATGAATTCTCTGCCCACCCCTATGTCTCCAAGACTTCTACCTAACTTGTCTTCCAGTAGATTTAGTGTTTATGTCTTTATATTTAGGTCTTTGATCGATTTAGACTCTAGTTTTGTGCATGGTGATATGAATGGATCTAGTTTCAGTCTTCGGCATGTGGAGAAACAATTTTTCCAACAGCATTTATTAAAAGAGGCTATCCTTCTTCAAGTGGACATATTTAGCCCCTTTGTCAAATATCAGGTGCCTGAGTGTCTTTGTAGTTGTGCTTGCATCTTCTAATCTGTTCCATTGATCCTCAGGTCTATTTCTTTGCCGGTACCATGCTGATTTTATCACTGTGGCTTTATACTATAGGTTCAAGTCAGGAATTGAGATGCCTCCTGCATTGCCTTTTTTGCCCAGAATTTCCTTTGCTATTCTAGGTTTCTTCTCTTTCCAAATGAATTTTAGTAGTGTTTTATCTAGATCTGTGAGGTATGTCAATGGTATTTTGATTGGGGTTGTGTTAAATCTGTGTAACAGTTTGGGGAGAATGGCCATTTTCACAATGTTGGTTCTTCCTATCCAAGAGCAAGGAATATCCTTCCATTTCCTAATATCCTCTTCAATATCCTTTTTCAGCGTATTATAATTTTCAGCATATAGATCTTTTCATTTTTAGTTAGGTTGATTCCTAAGTATTTCATTTTTTTAGATGTTACTGTAAAGGATGATATTTCCCTAATTTCTCTCTCAGTGAGTTTTTTGTTTATGTACAGGAATGATATTAATTTTTGAGTATTGACTTTGTATCCAGCTACACTGCTGAACTTGTTTATTACCTCTAGTAGTCTTTTAATGAAGTTTTTTGGGTCTTCTATATAGAGTATCGTGTCATCTGCAAATAGTGATAATTTATCTTCTTCCTTTCCTATTTTTATTCTTTTTATTTCTCTCTCTTGTCTGATTGCCTTGGCTAGTGTTTCCAGAACTATATTGAAAAGGAGTGGTGATAGTGGACATCCTTGTCTTGTTCCTGATTTTAAAGTGAAAGCTTTCAGATTTTGTCCACTTAGTATAATGTTGGCTGTTGGTTTGTCATAGATGACCTTTATAAGGTTGAGGTAGACACTGTGTATTCTAAGTTTCTGAAGGGTTTTTATCATGAACATGTATTGGACTTTGTCAAAAGCTTTTTCTGCATCTATTGAGATCACCATGTGGTTTTTGTTTTTGGCTCTGTTGATATGGTGTATTACATTTATTGATTTGTATATGTTAAACCATCCCTGCATTCCTGGAATGAACCCACTTGGTCATGATGTATATTCTTCTTGATGATTTGCTGTATTCTATTTGCCAGTATTTTATTGAGAATCTTTGCATCAATATTCATTAGGGAGTTTGGCCTATAGTGCTCCTTTTTGGTTGGGTCTTTCTCTGGTTTTGGTATCAGAGTAATACTTGCCTCCAGGAATGATTTAGGGAGGATTGCTTTCTTCTCAATTTCATTGAAGAGTTTAAGGAGTATTGGCATCAAATTTTCTCTAAATTTCTTCTAGAATTCAGCTGTGAATCCATCCAGACCCGGGCTTTTCTTTGTTGGTAAGTTTTTAATTATGTTTTCAATTTCAGTGGCTGATACTGGGTTGTTCAAAATTGCTATATCTTCTTGGTTGAGCTTTGGTAGTTCATATGTTTCTAGAAATCTGTCCATTTCCTCTGTGTTTTCTACTCTATGTGAGTAGAGATTTTCAAAGTAGGTATTCATGATCTTTTGAATTTCCATGGGATCTGTAGTAATTTCCCCCTTTTCAGTTCTCATTGCGTGAATTTGGTTTTTTTCTTTCTTTCTCTTGATAAGGTTAGCTAGGAGTTTGTCAATTTTGTTTATTCTCTCAAATTTTGTTTATTCTTTGTATTTTTGTTTTATTTTAATTGCATTGATTTCTGCTCTAATCTTTACAACTTCCTCTCTTCTATGAGCTTTGGATTTAGCTTGTTCTTCTTTTTCTAGAAGCTTGAGATGGACGATTAGGTTGTTTATCTGTGCTCATTCTGTTTTCTTGATATGACAGTTTATATATTTCCCTCTTAAGACCATTTGCATTGCATCCCACAGATTACAGTGTGTTGTTTCTGTATTTTGATTGGATTGTAGGTATTGCTTTAATTCTTCTTTAATTTGATCTATAGCCCACTGGTTGTTCAAAAGGTTATTTACTTTCCATGTTTTTATGCAGATTTTGCAATTTCTTTTGCCATTAATTTCCAACTTCAGTGCTCTATGGTAAGATATTATGCATGGGATGATTTCAATACCTTTGCATTTACTTAAGAATGTTTTATGGGATAATATATGGTCTATTTTGGAGAATGTCCCATGTACAGCTGAGAAGAATGTGTATTCTGATGTGGTTGAGTGGAACACTCTGTAAACATCTACTAAGTCCAATTGCTCACAGGTATGATTCAGTTCTGTTATTTCCTTGCTGACTTTTTTTCTAGTTGATCTATCTCTTTGTGACAATGGGCTGTTAAGATCCCCTGTTATAATTGTGTTCTTGTGTATTTGGTTTTTCATGTCCATTAGTATCTGTATTATATAGTTGGGTGCTCCTGTATTTGGTGCATAAATATTTGTAATTGTTAGTTCTTCCTCTTGAATTTTTCCACTACTGAGTATGTAGTGACCTTCTTTATCTCGTTTTAGGCTTGAAGTTCATGTTGTCTGCAATTAGAATAGTTACCCTGCTTTTTTCTGGGTTTCTGTTGCATGGAATACTGTTTTCTATCCTTTGACTTTTAATCTATGAGTTTCCTTTTGGGTCAGATGTGTTCCTTGTATACAGCATATTGTGGAATCATGTTTCTTGACCCATTCTCTCAGTCTATTTCTTTTTATAGGTGAATTGAGGCCATTTACATTTATGGATATCACTGATATGTACTGGCTCGACTTTGCCATGTTATGTGCCAGTTGTTTGCTTTCTGCTTTTCCCCTTGTTTAATTGCTTGTCCTACCTGGTGGTTTCTTTCTGTTGTTCTGGGGATTGTCATTTTTATCTCTGTCTAGTATGTCTGTCAGTACTCTTTCTAGGGCTGGTTTGGTGGACATGAATTTCTTCAGTTGTTCTTTGTCATGGAAATGTCTTGTTTCTCCATTAAATTTAAATGAAAGTTTTTCTGGGTACATAAGCCTGGGTGGAAAGTTGTTTTCTTTCAGGACTTGAAATATCTCACTCCAAGCTCTTCTTGACTTGGGGGTTTGTGCTGAAAAGTCTACTGTGATTCTCATGGTTTTTCCTTGATAGGTGAGTTGTGTCTTTTCTCTGACAGCTTTTAATATTCTGTTTTTATGCTGTATGTCTGAGATCTTAATTATTATGTGTCTGGATGTGGATTTATGCTGATTGTGACTGTTTGGTTTTCTATATGCCTCACTTCTCTGCATATCAGCTTTTTTCCCATGTTTGGGAAATTTTCTTCTATTACTTCTGTGAATATTTTGGCTATGTCATTTGTATTGACTCCTGCCTCTTCACTGATGCCTGTTAATCTTATATGTTTTTCTCTTGGCATCATCTTGAAGCTGTTGGATTTTCACTTCATGCTGCTTTGTTATTTTTAAAAGTTCTATCCTTTAATGATCACTAATTGCAATCCTGTCCTCAAGGTCCAAAATACTATCCTCAGCTTCATTTAAATGGTTTTGCATGATTTGAATAGAATTTTTTGTTCCTTTTAATGCCTACTGATCTTTTTTTTGGAACACCTATAATAATGGAATATAATGAAATGTGTTCTCTTCAAATTCTTGTTCCTGGAATTTTTCTAGGTAGTATCTATAAATTTCATGCAAAGATTCAAAAATTTTTGATCTCCAGCATAAACAGGTTAACACACTCTAGGCCACTGAGGGTGAGCCTTTTAGAGCTTTTGATAATACAGCCTGCTGTGGCACATGTGCTGTACGTTGGCCACCATTTCTCTAGGTCTTCACCCTAGAGTTCCTGATTTGGTTGAGGCCTGAGAATTTGCATTTCTCACAAGTTTCCAGGTATTACTGATGGCAGTCTGAGGACCACTGTCTGAGAGTCACCGACAAGGATCCAAGGAAGCTTCCTCAAAGAGAATATATGGACTGCCACTCACCCCATGAAACATGTTGGAAGTTCTCTGAGTTTTGCCATAGGAAAAAAATTTTCAGAATTTGTTTGAGAGATAGAAACATTTATTAGCCAAGGTTAAAGAAGTACACATTCAGAGAAGATAGAATGCTTTTTGTCAAGAGAGGTGCCTTATAGTGGACTTGGTGACACATGCCTGTAAATATCAGCACTTGGGTGGCTGAGGCAGGAGGATTTCTGTGAGTCTGAGGCCAGCCTGAGCTACTAAGTGAGCTCAAGACAGCCTGAATTGTATAGGAAGACTCTGTCTCAAAAAGACTAAAAAATAAAAAGAGGGGGGTGCTTTATGATCTGAGACCGAGGATATTTATATATTTTAGGGGGTGGAAATTTGTGGGATTTGTGAATGTATTGTGAAGGGAGAAAAGATTAAGGCTCAGTTTGCAAATGAAAGTCCCTTGAAAGTCCACAGGAAAATAACACAGGCCTAGACTGTTGTACATTTTAAGACTTAGCAAATTAGGAGTAGCCTGGAAGAGAAAGACTGTTGTGGCTTTGGGTAACTTTCATGGCATCATGAAGCTCAAGTTCGTTTTTAAAATGCAATTTTAAATTTACAATTTTTCTTGCCACCTTTCTACCTATCTTTATTTTTCTAGCATGACTCAACAGGAATCTGTAGTCTCAGATTTTGCTACTCCAAGTAGGGTCTGAAAGCTAGAAGCATCCCAATATGGGTCTGACCTGAGAGTCTGTTGGAAGTAGAGAACTTTGAGTCTCATCCCAGATGTACTGAGTCAGAATCTACATCAAGGTCAACAGTGGCAATATTTACAAGCACTGAAAATTGAGAACCACATTCCTAAACTGCTGGTTCTCAAACTTGCTTCACATTGGAATCACATCTGGATTCTACTCCCACAGACTGGATTAACTGGCACAGGATATGAAAATATATTATAGGCAATTCTAACGTGCAGAAAACTTTGAGATCCATTGGACTAAACCGAATGCATCCTAAGTAGGAGTGGGCTTCACAAGGAAAAAGCAAAATTCAAGGGAATTGGAAGTGTTCAAACTCAGTAGCAAAAGTACATGGTGAGTTACAGGGAAAAGGAGGCAAGGAGTTCTGAACACAGAGTTATAGTCAGAAGTGATCAGGTTGGAGGCTAGAGGTTAGATCACTGGTTCAAGACTCCAGGACCTACTCCTTTGGGGTTTCCTCTGATGCCTGAGCATGCAATTTTTTTTTTAATACTTAAAAGTTCATTGGCTGAAATAAGCTTGGGGATATACAAACACTGTGCATGGTGTTAAGACTGGGATTTCTTTGACTGTAAAGAAACACATATTATTTCTCTTACTGAAAATCATTCTTTCAAGGGGTCACTACTCTTTAAACATGAGAGTAAAAGGTTGAGATGGGACCAAAGACAAATACAGAGCTGAAGGATAGCAGAATGTTAACACCCAACATGTGCCACCTTGGCACAAGAGTATACTGAGATGGATTCAAGCGAAAAGCAGATATAACAGAAGCTCTCTGCCTAAACACAGAACAGAAATTTGTAAAAATGTGCTCCTTCCCTTCTCAACCAGAAAAAACAGAAGTTAATCAATGGAGACAACTCTAGACCCTTATCAGCTTAGAAACAGATGGCACCCGAGGGATCTGCATAATAAACCATGCTAAAAATAGTCCTTATCATCCTGCATTCCCCCATTTCTTTATTTTTGGCACAGTTTATTGCCCCTAGAAGCTCAAAGTCCCTTTCCTCTGTCTTGTCATTTCAAAAATGCATTGTTCTCTTGTTAAGATGCTATATAAGCCTAAAGTCTAAGCACCCCCTTGAGTTACTCATTATAGCATCCCTGAGGAAGTGTACAGTGCTCCTCTTACTAAGTTTCTGTTGTTTTTCTCCTGTGAATCCATCTTTTGTCTATCTGATTTACAGAGCCACAGCAGGTGATCCTAAGAAGGGTAGAAGGAAAAGATACTTTGCTCTCATCCAAAATCAATCGATCTGTAAGACTTCATTTTGGTACTTTGACTTCCATTGTTCAGTTTAACTAATATTTACTGAGTACAATGTCCTACACCCAGTGCTCTGGAGCAGAATTGAGTCCCCCGGTGCTCTCTTACCAAAGAGTCACAAAGTGGGGAGCTCAGACAAGCAAGTGATTTTTCCAAGGAGCATTAGTTTGAGCCTGGTTGAAGATTTGACAGTGCTGCTAAATGGGAGAATTCTGTGCCATCCAATGCCACTTAAGACTTCAGCCTACACCATCTAATGGTCCCATTCATGCTGCAGCTGCAGGATTCCTAAGGCCATGCCAGTGGACCCCAGGAATGCAAATGAGGGCTCAGTCTTGGCCTCTGACACCCTGTGGGCTTTGAAAAAGAATAAGTAGGCATTTGTTGGAGGAAGGACCACAAAGGCACCACAGGAGAGGGGACTGAATGCCCCATGGGATTCCAGGCAGAATGCAAAAAGGCTGGTGTAATCTCTGCCACCACAGCTTGTGTGACCTCACTTGCTCGCTGGCTATGGAGGCAGCTGATGGGGCAGCCAGTTGAAGTAGTCCCTAAACAGACTGGGTGTGGCAGCTCTTGAGGAATGGAGTTGGTCCTCTACAACTACAGGTGATGATGATTAGTCACAGCCAGGCAAAGAAAACAAAGGCTAGGCAAGAAGAAAATAAAAGCAGCCTTTGTTTTATCTGTTTGTTTTTGTTGGGGTTTGGGGGCCATTTTTCTCCATCTGTACTCAGAAGATAGGTAATCAAAAGTGAATAGTGGTTACAAGAAGAATTCCCTTAAAAAGCTTACAGAAATCAACAAATACCATACTTATTCTAGGTAATTTTTGTAAAAGTAAGTTCTGCCGGTAACTCATATATTGCTAATTTGCTCCTGAAATTTGATTCTGCTACTATAGGGCTACAGATAGGGTTGCTCATGTTGCACAAGGCTATGTATAGGTGTCACTTACCAATCCTACATTGCACTATGGATTTCAGTATATCATAACTACTACAGGTTGAATTAGACTGTATGTGCCAAAAATAATTACTTGACCTCAGCCTCACATTTTGGACCACTAAAATCTTTGCTGGGGGAGTGTCCTGTGCATTGTAGCATGAGTATGTATCCAGTCAGAGATACCAGTAACACCCTTCTCACTCGTGTCACTGAACATGACCTTGCCACTTCTTCTAATGGCAAAATAGTCCATAATTGATAAATACTAGTATAAAGTTGAAAGACAGTATTGATATGAAACCTCTAAAAATAACAAAGATGGATTGATAGTCTTTATTGCTTATAATCAACAGTTTCCATACAAGAAACAAATCTCCAATGACCATGGGCAGTATTGTTCAGCTTCAATATAAAATGAAAATTCTGTATCACACCAAAGTACCAAGCCACATGTGTAGCTAGTCAATTCAGTCAAATCACCCCAATAGTTTATTAAATCACATTCAATTGGCACTGTTTGTGGTTTTACTATGTGCTTTGTATAACTGTGGATATTCATGCAGCCCACATACTATCAGAATAATTTGATTGAACAATAATCCCAAAGGACTGCTTCTAGGAGATCTTTAGTGAAGGCAGACAGGAGACCTCATGGAGTTGTAGAACACAGAGATTATTTTCAGCAGAATTCTGAGGTGGAAATGACTGTTCTTGCACACAGAAGTTTCACAATGCTCATCTTGTCACAGGAAACAAAAGATGGATGATCACACAAAAAAGATACAACCACCTAAGTGAATCCTAAGGATTCTGGAAATGAGAGAGACAGAAAGACAGAATGAAAGAGTGAAATAGACAGCAAGCAGCCATCATGAAGAAAAGCAACCAGGCTGTGTTTTTAAAAATAGAAAACAAAATTCAAGAGAAGCAGGAAATGTAGAGTTGGTCTTTTGAACAATTTGAAAAATTATATAAGCAAAACATGGGATTATTTTCTTTAAAATGTAAATTCTATTTTTGTCTTCTCTTTTGTTTGCATGTCTTCCTAGTTCTATATCTCCAGTTCTAGAAAAATGCCTTGTTCTGGAAAGTGCTCAGTATTTATTAAATGAGTTCTCTGATTATTAACAAGGGACCTGAAAGTGGAAATAGAAACCCCAATGCTATCTAGACTCCATGGACTCCCAGAGAAAATGTAGCCTGTACAAAACCTAAGATATTCCCTCCCCAAATGCTTGAAGATGAGTATAAATATCCATATTCAAATAACTCAGGACATAACTTGAAGGGGCTTCCAATGATCAACTTTAAATAAATGCAAAAAATAAGAGATGAGATCATAGTAATGGAATGAAAATTACTCCATTAATCCATTAGTGATACTGGGGGAGGGAGGAAGCAAAGCGTGGAGATTTTTTTTTCCTTTATAGAAGAATGCCACAAAAGAAATGTCAAATAAATGTATGATTGAATTTGAAAAAATCTCTGCTTTTAAGCATTGAAGTAGTCATTACATGTACCTAGATAATATAGAAAACTGTCAGATTCTAACCTCATCAAATGAGAAAACTAAGCACTAATAGTAATGGAATATAATGTCTGTTTGTGTCATTCAATGGGAAACATATTATTTCTAGTAGTTCTTAAAACAATAGTTATCATGCATTATATCTCACAGTTTTTGTTGGTAAGGGATTCAGAAAAGAAAGGTTTTGGTTAGGAAGTTCTACCTGAGGTCTCTCTTGCAATTACAATCAGATGTTAGATGGGAAAATAATCTGAAGGGTCTGCTGGGAAAGGATTATCCACTTCCACAATGCTACATGACTGGCTATTTGATGTCAGAAAGTTGCTTCTTTCCAATTTGATCCACTACCAAGACTGAGTGTCTTTATGAAATAACAGTTAGTTTCCCCTAAAACTAGTTAACTAACACAATGCCCTTATAATTTGGGTTTAGAAAGAACATATCATTACACCTACAGTATTCTACTGGTCACATCAGTCAGTCCTGATTTAACATGTGAAGAAATTACACATGGCACAGCCACCAAAGATCATAAGGACACTTGAGAGGCTGACTTTCACAATCATCCACTTTCTACCACTGGTGCAATGATTTAAGTGCACCCTAATTGTGAAGAAATAACAAACTAGTCCAAGATGTGGGGAGAGTTTATAAAATAATATACTCATCATTTTAAAAATATAATAGAAAATGGCTTTTGAAAAGGATTGTTTTTAGTGAAAAGGATTCAAGAAGCAAGCGTAGCCACATGTAATGTGTGGTTCTTGATTTGGTTCTGGAATTGAAGAAAAAGAAAAGACACTTAGGGGTTAATTGGGATCATTTGAATATGAATTGTATACTAAGCAACACTATTGTACAAATACATTAAAAAATCTTTGTTCCCGGATGCTCAAAATAGCCAAAACTCAAGATGTCCCAGATAGGTGAAACACAAATGGAGCTATATGTAGTTAATATAATACTAATCAGCAACAAAAAGGAGTGAACTACTGATATGACCCATAACCTGGAAGAATCTAGAAGTATAAGAGAAAAATATCTAAACTGAAATGTACATACTGACTGCTTTTATATGAAATTCTAGTCTCTGGTGATAGAAATCAGATCAGAAGTTGTTTCTGAGAGTGAAAAGGACTGAGTAGGCAAGGGTATGTCTTCTAGGGTGATATGAATGTCCTTTGTTTTGATAGATACACAGATTACAAAATTATATGCATTTGTCAAAATTGGACTCTAAATTTACAATCTGAATATTTTACTATATAAAGTTTTGGGCTTTATAAATACAACCTGATTATTTACTTAAAAATTATATCACTCAAGTTTCCTGAATATAATAACATGGCGAGAGGATAATCCTCTTAAGAATTTAGGTGTATATTGAGCAAAGTATGATGTTTGTAACTTCTCAATGATTCTGGGGAAAAGAGTAGATTTAAAGAGAAGTAAAGGACATGAATCAATGTTTAACAATTGGTAAATCTAGGTGAGAGATAATAGTGTATTGCATCTTTCAAAATATTTTTGTAGATCTAAAAATTTTCAAAACAAAACGTTGAGAAAAATGATAAATTATTTCCTCAGCCATCATTTCAAAAAGAGAAATGGAAGACAGAAATCAACACCACTGCATAGTCTTCCTAGTTTGTTATCTATAAGAATATTTGATTCCTCTAGTTTTTATTATGAAACATATTTAGCTATTCATGTTTTTTAACCAGAAAAAAATTATAATGGCAAGAACACTAGTAAAAGGTAACGGGAGATATGGGATGCCCTGCAGCAACTTTTACTGGGTTGCTAGTTATATTTAATCACATCTCTCTCAAATTTATTGAGCAACCCAATGCTCCTATTTATCCAAAATTTTAATGATTCTCAATCTTTTCAATTGCATCAATGCTTATTTCCCAAGTCTTTTGCACAGACTGAATTGACAGCTCAAATGTTTGCCAAATATAGAGCTAAGCATAAACTGGATGTGGAAAGAAGTAAAGAGAGCTGTTGATGAGGCTCCTGCCGTAAATGTCACGGATAAGAAAGGGCAGATGTGTGCCTTTGCTTGGATGTCATACAATACAGAGAAAAAGCAGAAAAACTTTAATTGGCTGTGTCAACAGCATGCCAGGTTGTCAAAAGGGTAAGAAAGCAAAGGTGTGAATTTATAGAGTAAATGTGTGAAAAGAAAGGATATTCTAGATGCAGGACAGAAAATGAGTTCAGGACATTTGGCCACCACATTTTGATACTCTTGGCTCAAGAGGCCATAGAAAAAATGATCTTTTGTTATGCCGTGCATAAGGCAGGTAAATAAAAAGTAGGGATTTCAAGTGAAATTTCAAGAAATCTGCAAAGAAAATCAGTAAGACGACAGTAAAGTTCTGGGACACCAGACAAATAACTTCCGGAAAAGTATTATAAGAACAACCTTGTATGGTTTCCCAATAATGAGAAAAAAAAATTTGATTTCTTCTTAAACTACATCCTGCTTCTGGGTTGGTAACAGCCATAGGAAGAGGCTGCCTCTGTGATGAGTTAAAGATGGTGTAAAATTGTATTCTGGGAAGGTGGTGATTCTTCTAGTAAGAAAACCCAGAGGTAAAGCTGGTTCTCTACACAGGTTGCAGAGGGAGGTCACAGGGCACAGAATTTAAGAATATTTAAGAATTCTCTGTACACAGCCTTGGGTTCCACCACAGTGTCACTCTTAGGAGCTACTGACAAGACACTGAGTTTCCAAAGAGCTTTAAATTTATGAAGAATTTTCACATTTTTCCACATCTGAATCACACCACTCTGCAAGGGATAGAATAGGGATTTAAACCTGTTTTATAATGAGGGTCTTGAAACTGAAAACCCAAGGTCATATAGCCAAAACTCAAGTTCTGGCTTCCAACTTCTCTTTGCATTTTGCTGTCAGACATACTTGCAAGGTGTGATGCCCAATTAGGGACGGCTGGCTCCGGGAATGCTGTTTGTACCCCACCACCACCAGCAGCACCATGATTAGACAGGTTTAAAAGACTACATTGCTACAGTTTTAGTCCAGTTTGCTGGACTAAAAGACATCTGGCCTTTAAGGACAAAAGAAAAAGCTTAACTATTACCTAGGAAAACCGCTGTTCATTTTGCTCAAAAGATCAGATTGGTATGTAGAATGCCAGTAGGGTGTAGAAGTGTGTGTGTGCATGCGTGTGTGTGCACGTGTGTGTGTGTGTGTGCATGCGTGCATGCGTGTGTGTGTGTGTGTGTGTGTGTGTGTGTGTATGAAGCAGATAAACAAAGAGAACAGATTCCAGACTGAGAGCTATCTTAGAAAAAGGATTATATCCAAGAGGTCATACCAAAGACTCAGTGTCCATTTCATCTTCCAGCCAAGGTAATCTGAAGCTCATTCATTGGCTGTTTTTTCTCTGGGGAGTGAACTTTCCTGAAAGTATCCATTTCAGCTGGCTAGGCATTCCTCCACATGCAACTTCCTTGTTGTTTCTTTATTCACCTTGCTTCTCCTGCTCATTTTACTATATAGGCTAGAAGCAATTAGACCTCAAAGGTAGTCAGAAGTGGGTTCAAGCCATTGGCCCAGCAAAGTCCTGCAAAGTTCAACCTCTCTGAGTTTGGTTTACTTATCCAGAAGCTAAGGGAGCCTTCTTACAACATGTCTTTTATAGCTCTGCCAGCTTTAGTGTTTTTCTATTAGCCATGTTGGAACAAAATGTAGACAATGGCTCTTTCAGTCCCTCAAACATCCCTCTCCAAGTCATCCAACAGATACATGTGCCCCCCAGGGGCACCTGGATAAAGGCAGAGGAGATTCCATTGTCTCACTCACTGATCAATGTTCTCTTTGGTGAAGTGCTTCGATCTTCATTTCCATATTTTAAGAGCTGCCCAGTGCAGTTGCTTCTCCTTCCCCTTAGCATTCCAGTAGCAATGCAAGCTATGGAATTCACTATTCTTCAAAGAGTCAGAGAAACCATGTGGGCACCTTTCTGAAATCTTTCCTGGGACCCCATGATACTATGACCTGATTTCAATAGTACAGGCTATGGCATAGATTTTTTTTTCCTACTACTTTATGTGTTGGTGGCTAAGAGTTCACCTTTTGAGTATATACAATTTTGCCCTTGGAATAAAGGAGAAAGAGAATGTACTGAAATTTTACCTAACTTTGCAAGCCCAGGTTGGTTATGTATCATGCATGGAAAGGTTATCTCTCATGTTTCTTCCCCCAAATAGGCAATTTCTTAACTGATAGTAGCGTCCTTAGTTGTCTGTTCTTAGTTGTCTCCGTGACCATTTCAGGAAGGGAAAGTGTGAAGAGTGTTAGGGATGGGGCCACTAAAGGGTCAAGCTGACTCCAAGCACTGTTTTGGTTAAAATGGGCTCTGTTTGAAGCAATCGTTCCAATCTACTGACAGATCTTTATTTTTATCAACTCTAATTTGTTTTGCTGCCTTGAGGTGGAGCCATGGCTGAGATGACAAAATAAGTAGTTTCATGAATCCTATATGTGAGGATATAAAATATAATATAATTATATCTGAAACATAAATATTTATGAGTACTAATAAAACTGTCTAGAACTCTGGTCCCTGATTCTCCAAATAGATTCTCATTATATTTATGATAACCTACAGTTAGATGTATAGTTAAATTAAGGAAAGAAGTGGATAAAAATAAATGGCAGACCATTGTATTTTGCAAAACTGCAGCAAGGCCCTAGAAATAAAAGTTCTTGATTCTTTTCTTAGTCTTTCTACCCCCGCCCAGATGCTGTGTATTGCTACATGCTAAATGAAAAATTCCCAGTGGCCCTGACGCACCACCGATTTCTCACACACAGAACTGCATTATGTAAATGTTCTTAGCTCCCCATAAAGGCAGTGAGAGAGTCACTGACTCTGGATTTTGCATGCTTTAGAACAAATGTCTAGGTACACAATACTTGCTATTCCGTGCACTTAAAGCTGGAGAAGGAGCAGTGTGTGTGGACTGGTCGTGTGAGTTCACAGTACAACTTTGTCCACCCTTGCAGATTCTGTAAGATATACAGCAGAACACAGAGCCAATTTGCCTGTCTTCACCTTAAATCTTTAAAATATAATACCTGTCTTGATTTTATGGCCAAAAAATCCCCCCATGCTGGCATGTTACTTGTTCCCTCTATTCTAGAGGAACACTCTGGGAGCTAATTCACAGTGTCACTCGCTAAGCAGTCATGTTATTGACGAGTTGGGGCTTTTCAGGGAAAACTAAATGATGTGGTGTCAGGATGGTGAGGAGCTGGTAGGAAAGGGGCCAGGACAGAGCTCTCAAGACAAGCTCCATGCTTGTGTAACGAACAGTGCTGCAAATTCTTGCGCTGGAGGTAGCAACCCAGATGAATGGCACACAGGTGTATGATTACTGTCCAGAGGAATAAATCAAACGGTACACAGATACAAAAGAGGTTGAGGTGCCACCATGACCATCTACTTTCACACTGAGTAGTTGCCATCAAAGGGTACATTGATTTATTCCAGAAACACCATGAATGCTCCTGATGCAAACTAATCCAAAGTAGGATTGATTATCAGAGTTCAGTGCGGTTCTTTTCTGTTTTGATGAGGTTCAGGGCATAATATTCCCAAATGTAGCTCCTTGGCATGCTGCGTGCTTTGAACCGAAGGACTCTGGAAGGTCCTTAAGAACAGAATCTCTCTGACCTTTTCCTGCCCTCTTGTCTCCTTCCGCTCTTTCTCCCACAAAATGAGTTTTATAAACTCAAATTCCTCCTCTCCCAGGCAGGTCAGAAGCTTGAAACTGCTTCCTCAAAATAAGCCATAACACCTAGAAAAACTACTCTCTCCCTTCACCCTTGAAAACCCTTATTCTAGAAAAGGTCCCAGATGAAGAGGAAGCAATTTCGTCACACAGAGAGGCAAGAAAAATCTGAATAGAAAGGCTTCATTTGCTTCCCTCTCAGTCCTTTACCATTAAATCACACACCATCACCAAGCACACTTCAACCCAGCTGTTCATTTTTCATGGAAATTAAACACAGAAATAATTTCTGTGGGTCTTTCGGTTTTCCTTTCCAAAGGCTTCCCTGTCACATTAAACTTTGATTAAATAAATCTGTTATGCCTTTTTCTTGTTAACTTGTCTTTTGTTAAAAGAGCGTTGATTATGACCCTCCTGGTAGGTGAGGAAATGTACCACACCAGCTTCGCAGTCAAAATGAGCTTGCTCGCTCTTTTATTTTCAGACCAAGCTTTTTTACTCACCAAGATGTCAACCAACTCATCTGATAAAATCTCCCTTGTTAACAGCTTCATGGGGAGAAGCCAAAGTTCTGTGAGGAGAAAAAAATATCCCTCTTTTTGTGGCCTAAAGGGCACGTTGAGATCTCATCTCCTCCTCAGCTCACATCAGGCTCTGCCTGTCAGCACCACGGTCATTCTGGCTGCTTTTGGCTCACAGAATGTCCCTTGTCCTCTTTGGCCTATACAGATTCCCACGTGCTATTTCTTCTGTCTGTTAGTTTCCTGTTTGCTAAGAAAGCTCGCTTAATCTTACCCATCCAGTATTGCACCAGTTAAGTTATCCCCAACATGCCTTCATTCAGAGCCTGTGCTTACAGTCTAATATGTACTTCTCTGTAGACTGTCACCAAAACGACACCTTCTCATCCAAAACTTGACATGCCGGTGGAGCATGGGCTTCCTGAGTACAAGGACATTTTTAAAATCTCAATATCATTATCACTGAGCCCAGGAGTAAGTGTGATGTTTGACAAATAGTTTTGGGATAAATTAATCAATGTGTGAGTGAGGGAAGAAATAGATGGTTTGTTCCAGGGGGCATATTGCCTTGAAGCATGGTTCAGAAGAATGGTGTTGAGTCCCCAACCAGTTTAAAGAAAATAGAGAATCTTTACCTAGGAGTCTATTGAGCTGCTGCTTAAGGCAGTATACCTTAAATCACTACTACTGTGTACCAATCTGGGCAATCTTCATCCCCACTGGGACTACCAGTATCGCAGCTTGGTATCAGTTTCGACTGTAATGCGAGTTTGCCATCTACTGGTTCCAGGAAGTACTACAGTGAAAGCTACAACACATTTTTATTTTCTCTGGAATTTTCTGAATTGTTAAAGCTAGGAGGGATTTAGATTCCAATGCATCCAACTATTTCATTTTACCCAAGGGGAAATAATTTCTCATGGAGCATAAATGTTTACCCAAGGTCATACACTAATTGGTAGAATGGCCCAAACGCTAAGCCACCTGACAAAAACAAGCTCTTCTTTGGGTTCCTAATCATAATGTTGGATACTAACAGAAGAACATCTGGTCAGTAGTGCTGACCTTAACATTTTGCAAAAGGAAATGGAATAATTGAGACTCGTTCCAGTCAACAGTCCAGGAATGTCTTCTGTCTTATAAGTCTCCCCACAGATTCGCTTGCTCTCCAAGGGTTTCCTGGATCTCAAAACTGATATACAAGATCATGCAGGAAAGATTAAACTTGCAGAGCTTGGAATTGCACACCAGATAGTTAGGCAAAGATGTGGTACAGGGTGTGTAAGACTCAAAGGGATTTGAAACACAATAGATGTTTGTGTTCCAGAAAGCTAAGATCTTTCATGGAAAAAACTAACAACCCACACCAGAAAGAGCTAGGAACTGCCATGCTAATCAAAATAGACAGGGTCAGTAAAGCTTTCCAGAAAGATCTTCTCTGTGAACCTAGCAGAGCTGGCTAAAGAAGCATTGAGTTTTCCAGTAGGTACATATTTTATTTTTATCTACCTCATGGGACTGAATTTATCATAGTCATCTTTTTAACATGTGGTCTGCATGAAAACATGCTGATTATCATTCCTGATATCATTCCAGAATCAAAGCAAACCAAACAGTTAAGTACCTGCCAGGAAGAATCTGTCCCTAAGGATTCTCAGAACCAAGCACTTTAGAGACTGAAGTACTGGAAAAAAAAAAATTGTGACAGCCTAGAAGAGCTCACAGAGTATTTTAGAGCAATTTCCTAGGAACTCTGACTCTACAAGTCATTTTAAAAAATCCTTACTCAAAACCAGCCATGGTGGTGCATGCCTGTAATCCCAGCACACAGAGGCTGAGGCAGGAGAATCACCGCAAGTTTGAGGTCCGCCTAGGTTACATAGTGAGTTAAAGACCAGCCTGAATTACATAGTGAGACCTTATCTCAAAACACAACAACAACAGCAACAACAAATCTTCACTCAAAACAGTCTCACCAGCTACTGAGCAAGTGTAGACTGGTCATTGGTTCCCACAATTTGGAACACCCTGAGGACAATTGCTATTCAATCAGACATGGCAAGGAAAACAGTATAAAGTCCTGAGGGCTGGGGATCAACTGAGGTTCTGCTTTATTCCATTCAGTGTTAAAACAAAGAATTCCTCTTCAAAAACTAAGCAATAGCTAAAGCAAAGTTAATATTCATGCACTCTCGCCTCAGCATCATCTGACCTCTCATTTTAATTATTAAAGTGAAGAGTCCTGTTCACCCTCACTTCACCCTCATGAATGACGGGGAATGTTCTTGTTTTACATATGAATCCGTGTCCCCTTTCCATCCTGAGGGAGTGTCTACGGCCATGGATAACAGTGCTATCCAGATGGCAGAACTGCAGAAAGCTACATTGAGGTACCAGAGACTTTGGTTCCTCAAGGAAGGAAATAATGAGAATGTTCAGGTTTCCCCAAAATTTCACCATGGGCTGTAGGTGAGGACTGGGGGCCTGAGTGAAGCTCTCAAGGCTAACTGAAGTTTCTGGAGATTTAGCCGTTTCTAATGCTCCCGTTTTCCTCTTATAAAAGAACTCCAGTTGTGCTCCCAGTGTGACCCCCCAATGCTAGATGCACTGCTTAACACAAGGGACAATTCTCAGGATCTGAGAGGGCTGTAATGACATCTGGCCCCTCCACCTTCACTTCTTTCCATTTATATCAAAGAGATGCAGGTGTCTGGAACCCCAGTTTTCCATCACTGGCCCTCCCCACATTTCACATCTGCCAACCTACTTCCTTCTATTTCCGCCTACTCCGACTATTAGCTACATTTACTCCAGACTTATTTTTCGTCTTTTCTGACTCATATTATTATTTCATAGTCATCAATTAATATAAAACAAACCTGGTAATTGAATCTGATACACCAAATTCAATAAAGTTATTGACACCTTAATCTCTCTTCCTGATCCTACCAGTAAGACATGAAAGTAGTGGGATTTTCATGCTAAAAATAGCATCAATACTACTATACCTTTGAGGAGTCTCACATTGATCACAAAATTTTGTCTTTCTCAGAGTCTTACTCAATTAATGTTTAAATTATTTCAAAATAAATTCATACCTTGAGTTCATCCATATGAATAAACTGTTACAATTATTTTATAAACAAAACAAGCAAAAATGACAATTATTTTATAAACAAAATAAGCAAAAGTAACATATAAAACACTGTTTAAGAAATGAAGGTCTGATCTCTGACCTGTCTGGTCTCACCGTTGGCACTTTAGAGCTGAAAGACCTATATGAAGTAGTAAACATCTCTGAAACCTAACTTCTTTGCTTAAAATTGGAAATAATAATAGAACCTGCCCTTTCTGATTATTGAGATTTAAATGTGATAATTCAAAGATCTTAGAATAATATCTAGTATATTATATATTACATGGTTTTTAAATATATAAAATCTCCACTTTATATACAGCAGGTATTTCAATATTTTACATATTGAATTTTAACATTTTATATATGGCAGGCATTTCAATGCCACTGTCCCACTGAATCCTCATAACTCTACAGTATTGGTATTATTGCCCTCAATTTGTGGAATCCTGTTATCCTGAAGACTTGACTTATTACCCAGAATTCTTAAGCAGAATTGGCTCCATCCCATATCCCTCCCAAGTCTGGACACAGAGGGAAAGTCCTTGTTCCACAGCATGTCCAGGCTGCTCCTCCTGTACCCTGTCCCACTCAGATTCATACCTTTGGCTCTCCACTCCTCAGCTGCTCATGCTCTACCATGCCTTGGCCTTTATATCCAGTCCCTGACATCAGTATCCCATGCGATTTCACCATCTATTTTAGCACCCAGCTTCCCGGCTGCTTACTTCCTCCAACAGTTCACCATCTGCAGTGATTTTCTCCTCCACTCTGAACTTTGGTCTTTTGCATTCATTGCCATTCTGTGGACTTTTTTGTTGCCCACAGCATTTACTTTATCTTCCAAACCAAGAATTAAGTCACCCATAACTTTTATTCTTCTAGATGGCTGATTCAGCCATTGCCAGTAAACCAGCTCTTGGAGTTTATTTAATTACCCTTACAATTTCTCATTTGTCTCCCTGTCTCATAATATATGTCTTCCTTCCATCTCCTCTGCCTCTATCTCGCTTATATTCTTTATTCTCTAACTTTGCCCATTCATCAATTTCCTCAGTTGCTTTGCCCCATGATCCTTTTTCATTACTTCTACCTACCCTTGCTCAGTGAATACAGCTCTCAGCAAATGTTCCCAAGCATCACTGCAGCAAATGATGCAAAAGGAAGAGAGTTACCACTATTTGTTCATGGTCAGCATCATTAACAGGACACAAAACACTGCCAAGAAATTCTGCTAGTTTTTTGTTTGTTTGTTTGTTTGTTTGTTTTGCCCAAAGGATGTGGTGTTGGACAGAGGTAGAGAAGACAATGGCACACAAGAAATGACCCAAAGGATACCCTGTTTTGCAGAAGGCCCTTAGACTCCATGATGACCTTCAGATGGGTGCTATAACTGGCACTTAGGAGGATTCACTTTCTATCTCTACAATTACTAAAACAGATAAACATTTGGAAGTTAACATATGGTCATTAAGAATACCTGACAGGGCTGGGGATTTAGCTCAGGGGAGTAAGCACCTGCCTGGCAAGCATGAGATTATGAGTTTGATCCCCGTTACCAAAAAAAAAAACAAAAAACAAAACAAAAAAAACCCCAAAAAACAACCCTGACAATAAGGGATATCATTCCTCACATATTCTTAAAACAAAGTATGTTGTTTAAATGTATTTGCCAGCATGTCAGATCTTTCTTAAAAACATAAAATGTAAACAGCATCCTTCTAGTCACTACAGACCAGACTGTATCTTCATACTCTGGTGCTTCTTGGGTATTAGTCTTTAAAATATTTAGTGACTCTTGCCTTGTAATTCTTGATACAAATATATAGCCACATTGACCCCAGTTTATTGACTGAATTGAAAATATCAACTTTACTCAACCATGGTTTTCTAGTTCTCATCAGATTCTCATAAAAGTATGTGATCCAAAACAGTTCCCACTAAAGACAGCTTTATAGAGAGCTGATTTGTATTTAAAATCTGTATTAAAGTAGGAAGGTAAAAGAAATGTCATAGTCTCACTTTAACACCAGAGTCCAATATTTTCCTATTTTTCTTGCATTTTCTAATACTGACCCTAAAATTCTCCCATCTCTGAGAACCAAGATACAGCCTGCCTACAAAGGGTTGGCCATTTTGCTTTGTTTGTAGAAATCTAAGTGAGAGAATTGAATTTCAGGCAAAAAAAAGGAAGGCTGCTCTCAATAACAGAAGGGGGGTAGACCTGCTCAAGTCACATAGTCCTAAGAAGCCCTTGTTAAGGGTAAAATGACTCTGTCTTCAGCTCTATTCGCACCCACCATCCTGAGGAGCTGTGATTCACCCAGCCTTCCCCAAGCAGATAGAACAGTCACTAAAATAAGCTGTTGCAGCTCACTTCCTCTCGCCTCTCTGGCTAATTCTATCAACTATGGTTGAGAAGTATGTATCTCAGAGAAAAACCAAGATCTAAACATTGAAGTGAAGCTATCCCACTTTTCTCCTCTTTGCTTCACTTCTTCTCTAACCTTATACAGACAAGAGTTATAAGGCTGACATCAACACCATCATCAATACAGAGAAACAATGACCAATTCATGAACATATGTTATAATTCTTTTATGAGTCTTAGTGTGGACACCTGACAGTTAAGAGTTTTTAGGGTGGACATTTTCCCAGAATTCAGAGGAAAACCAAACAGAAAGCTCATCTGCTGAAAATTTAAGCAGATTTTACCCTTAAAGTTCTGTTTCTGGGAGAATGAGATCTTTGAGAATAACTTCTCCCTTGATGAGGTGATCAAAGTCAAATACGAGTGATGATGATGACAACTTGCAAACTCTACAATTCCCTTGATAATTTTTCAGCACTTGGGATGAGACAACAGCCCCACTCAGCACAAACCTTATTCATCTATGCATTTTGCCTGGAATCAAAAAGAAACAGCTCACAGCACTGAAGACTTCCTTTCTCTCTTTTCCTATGTAAAGCAATTTGCAGCCAGAGATTCAGATATAGACATATAAATCTGCAATGTCTTGACCTCAGTGATACTGGGTAAAAATTTTTACACAACATATCACTGAATCCTTTCCACTCAGGCTCCCGTCATCACTTGGATTTCTTCCCATCGTGAAACAAAACAAAAAGAGCCCATACAGCCCCCACTACCTTCTTCTCCAGAACATACCCTCTAGAGAAGCCAGCATTTACAATTTTGCACTTAACATGTGCTCTTCAAGGATCCTGCACATTTATATACATAGACATAACACAGTCAAAAGGATGGACTCTGTCCAAGGAGGTAGTTTTTTTCTTCTAGGAATGGATTACTTAGGGGAGAGGTCTATCTTTTAACATTGTGGCATACTCTCTCAGCTGTATATACAAATGTGCAGAATGACAGGACAG
The DNA here is from genome assembly GCA_004027455.1 of Hydrochoerus hydrochaeris. Classification (NCBI taxonomy): domain Eukaryota; kingdom Metazoa; phylum Chordata; class Mammalia; order Rodentia; family Hydrochaeridae; genus Hydrochoerus; species Hydrochoerus hydrochaeris. The sequence goes on along the minus strand of PVLA01000434.1, from coordinate 5,889 downwards.
GAATGGGGGAAGAAAAGGTCATTCTTTATGCTTTTCATAGGGATGAGAGTGTAGATGTATATATGGATGATAAGGTAACATGAGGGACCCACAAATGCATGATGACATCTGAGCCCCTGGCTTTCAGAGGAATATAAAGGGGGACCCCCAGTGCCTGATCACTGTTTCTTTATTATTTCCTCGTTATTTTGTAACTCAGTGTTCACCAGAATGTGTTTCAAGGAGTCACCAGTGCTGCGAGATGTTAAATAGGATGCTGAGATCAAATAAATTTAAGAAACTTTGCATTAAGAGAAACTAAATGGCTTCTCCAAAATTATCAGAGCCTTTAATATGCTGAGATGGTTTTTCTCTTTATACACATATACAGAGAGAATATAATTAGTTTGAAATTTAGTTTTGATACTAAAATATTTAACAATGGGCATGGCATAGACTCCAACTGATTAGAACTGACCTCAGCTATAACTACTAATGACATTGTACCCATGCAAATGGGCTCAGGCTGAATACCAGCCCACGTAATACACATTGTTTCACAAAAGTGAGCCCAAAAGACATTGTTTATACCACAGAACTGCTGAGTAATGCTCTTGCTAATGCTGGAAACTCATCTCTCTAGGGACAGGACCAGGGTTCACTATGGTGGTCATTGGGATACTAGGAGAGGGGCAGCTCTGACAATGACTACTGGTAACACCAGCTGATAAACTTGATCATAGCTGTAGCAGAAACATTTCAAAAGACAGACGTCCCTCTGTTCCAGCTGCGTTGGGGACTTTGTCACTGGTGGGTCAGCAGATGTCTGTCCAGGTGATGTTTGTGGCCACAGCTCTTCTCACAGCAAGGGCACTGGAAGGGCTTCTTCCCAGTGCAGGTCAGCCAGTGTCTCGCTGGGTGGTGCTCTACCCACACTCAGCACACACAGGGCACTATGGCTCTGGTGCTGCATGCTGCCGCTTCCTAACCCAGCCTTCTCTCCAATCTTTTGGCCCTTGCAGGACTTGCCTTCTGAATGTCCTCTCTGGTGGCTGGCCAAATGGGAGTTGCTATGGAAATTCTTTCCACGCTCTGAGCATCCACTGGGTTTGTCGTATAAGTGGGTTTTCTGGTGCTGGATTAGGTGGTATCTTTGCCCAAAACTTTTCTCACACTTGCAGCATCTATCAGGCTCTCTCCAGAGTATGTTTGTTGATGCCTGGCAAGGTAGAAGCCCCACACAAACTGCTTCCCACACTGTGGGTATGTATGAGGTCTTAATAGGAATTCATCCTTGTGCTACACAGGTTTGAGAAGCTATCTTCTTGAAGAAAGGTGGGCCTAGGAGCTCCTGAGTATGGAATTCCAGTTGCATCCTGCTCCAGGTTCCATAGAACAGTACCTTCAGGCACGTGGGATAACATTCTAGGAGGTTCTGCTTCTAGATCAGGAATGTCCCCTCTCGTTCTTTTTCATTCTGAGGGTATATATGACCCTCAGAATGTCTCCTCTAAGTTCTGGGGATCAGGGGCCCATTGTTCTCCTCCTTCTAGCTGAGAAAGCATGTCCAGATTGGGATCTGGAAATTTCAGAGACACCACTATCCCACAGTTCTCCTGCACAATATATTCTCCATCAGAGTCTGTCTGAGAGGGGTCCAGGCTTCCCCGCTCCTCCTGGGAGAAGCGTAGTGATACATCCTTCATGGTTACCAGGTCCCTGGCAGCCTGCCCCACAATCTGGTGCCTCCCTCAGTTTTTCTAGTTTTAATCAGCTCTGTTGCTTGTTCTCTACCAGGACGATTCCTTGTGCTGTCTCTATATCCTCAATCTTTGAACTTCATCACAGGCCTTGATACTCAGGGAAGATGGCATCAACTCCTACTTCGCAGAGAAAATGCAGATCCTCTGAGAGGGCCACCTCACAGATTTCTGCCTTTGCATTTATAAACCTGCACACATACGCAGCCATCTTCCACCTTTCCTCCTGCTACTATGGAAGACGGTCCTTTTTTGATAACAGAGGTTGTCCCTCTACCAGTGCTCTGAGATGCTTTAACAGGGAAGGATCCTGCTTTATCAGCTGTCCCTTCTCTCTTCTGTTTTCAATTTCTTGCACTTATTGGATCTTTTCCATAATCTTGGAGACATCTTAAGTCCTTTTGCATCATTTAAACCTGAAAAAAACTCTGAAAGTCATGTGTGCCTATTTCTATTTATTTTCACTTATTTCAAAGAGATTAAAAGAAAACAAAACAGTACAAATGATACAGGATTTCAAAACAAGCTGATGGGAAATTAGCAGTGGTCACTATACCACATATTGTTATCATCAAAATAGTTGCTCAAATTACAAGATACAGGCATGCAAACCAGATCAAACAACGTAAGCCATCATAATTTGTTTCTCTGAACTAATAGGATCAATAGTACAATTATCTTAACTGCTATATATATATATATATATATATATTCCTCCCTTCTTTCTTCTCTTTTGCCTATTCCATCTGTGCTTTCCTTTTGAGCAGTTTCAGTCCCTTTCACAATGTCTATGGTACCTTCTAGATCTTATTTACTCTTTACATTCCTTACACAAGGGAGACAATATGATGTTTACACATGTGAGTCTGATTTACTTCACTTATGAGTATGATCTTTAGTTGCATCCATTTACCTATAACAGCCTTTAGTTTATCCTTCTTGATAGCTGAATAGTACTCCTTTGTATAAAAATACCACATCTTTTTTATCCATTCCTCATTTGATAGGCATTTTGATTGTTTCCAAGATTTAGCTACAAATTATACCGCTAAAACATGGGACACTTCTCGGCTGGCTGGGGCTGCTGGGCGGGCCTTTTCTCTATTTCTACTTCACAGTTAGGAAAATTGAGGCCTAGGGAGATTTGGAAGGAAGGAGGATGGGTGTGAAGCCAAGACTCTGTGGTCGTACACAGCTCCTTTCACTAAGGAATCACAGTATGTTCTGTAGAAACTGGACCTAAATACTAACACACTCTCATCAGTAGGCTGAGAAAATCATTATTTTCAGTGTCTTCATTAGAGGTTTAGATTGATTTTTCAGCAAGACCATCTCCTGATCAATTCTCCAACATCATGACTTCCCCTAAGTTCCCAAATGATAAAAGGAAATAGTTGCATAGACTTAACCTGTTCTCTGGTTGCTCCATCAATAAAGTGTGACCAATAATATATCTTCTGCCCACATTCTAGTATCATTCTCCTCCCACTTTCCACCTCCATTTCCAATTAGCAATATAATAAAGATGCCAAGTCTCACTCCTACAGAAGGTTTTCACTGCCAAGGGAAGAGATGCCACATAAATGCTCAATATAGCCATCTCTTTCAGGTCCCTGACCGGGCTGACAGAAAACTGTGATGTGGGTAGAACTGAGTACATTTTCTGCAGAGTAGAAAAATAAATTGTTCCGAAGAGGAGAGAAATTAAGCATCTAGTGTGAAGATTCAGACAAGAAGCAAGTGCGAACATGGTCAAGCAACTAAATAAACATCCACTGCTGCAGCTTTTTGTGTCTGACCTCTGTTAGGATTAGACCTGGGAGGAAGGGCAGAAGCATGTGGTGTGGTATACTATTAAAGGAAAGAGAATGAGAGGCAGAGAGGAAGTGAGGGGAGTGTGAGCCTCACAAGAAAAATAAAAAGGGCCAGATTTTAAAAACGAAATATGAACCAGCAAAGACAGTCTGTGCTTCTCAGGAAAAAAATGATGTGGAGTGCAGAGCCTGTATATCAATGTTCAGTCCTCCAGTGTTACTTTTCTGGCAAAGATCCTAAGGCTTCTACAACACAGGGCTAAGCCAAATAACCCAAGAGACTGAAATTCAAAAATTATTTCCCTTTATACAAAAGAAGAATTAGGAGGCCTGAGAGATTTGAAACTAAGTTTCCATAAAATCTGAAGCTTAAAAGCATACAGGGAAGTGGTATTGGTGTCAAATCCTGGATTTTTGGCTAAGTAACTAAGCAGTTATGTGGGCTATTAAGTCACATGTCCCCGTGAGGGTCTCAGTTCTCTAATTCATAAAATTATGGAACTTGACTAGTTACTTGCAAGCTGTGGTTATGTTTCACCAAGAGTTGTATTTTAATGAGAGCTATTTCTAAGAAGATCAAATATGGAATAAAGTAGAAAGAGGGCAATAAGCTTGAGAAACATTGGACTTTCTCAATGATTTCTTCTTCAAGGCACAGAATAAGATAATTTGAACAGTTGGCTTGGGACAGTTTCATCTATATACATTCGTATGATCAGATCACTTTAATGTATTATATGTAAAATCAGCCATATTTTTGTTTTTATGTGTACTGAAATGTAAAAGAAGATGGACACAATAGACGGACAGATCACTGTTTGGTAGAATGTGTAGGAAGTCAAAGCCCCTTTTACGTTAGCATGTGCCTTTGGTAACTAGTGAGGAGAAGGCATATAGCTTTTAACTACATTACTGTTGAACAGGGATTAAACTGTGTGAGGTCACAGGTACCACCCAGAGGAGTGAAGAGCAAACAGTCCTCAATCTCCCTGCTCTCTCCCTCTCTCTTCCTCTCTCCTCTCCTCTCCTCTCCTCTCCTCTCCTCTCCTCTCCTCTCCTCTCCTCTCCTCTCCTCTCCTCCATCTCTGTCAGAGTGATAGGCACCAGCTCTCAAAAGCAAGAGCAGGCCTAGGAATTCAATCCAAACTAAATGAGAGAATTTAAAACCTTGCTTCTGAGCATGACAGAACACAAGTCCTCGCCTACTTCACCAAGGCAATAATCTTGTATTGGGGACACATGACTAAAATATGTCAGATAATAACTCCCCAAAGATGACCCAACCTAATCACAAGAACCAAGAGTATGCTACCTTACATGCCTTATACAGCATTTTCAAATGTGATTAAGGACAGAAACACAGAAATAGAAGATTACGTCAGATTATTCAGATAGGGCCAAACTAATCATACAGATCATTAAAAGTGGGGAACCTTTCACAGATCTAGCCAGAGAAAGAGATATGCAGCAGAAATAGGGTCACAGAGAAACTATGCTGCTAGCTTTGAAGACAGAAGTGAGCTGCTATTCAAGGAATGTGGGCATCCCCGGAAAGCTGGAAAACAAAGAAACAGATTCCCCCTCAGAGACTCCAGAAAAGTATGTAATCCTGCCACACCCTGATGTTTTAGTCCAGTGAGATCAGTGTCCAACTTTTGAGCCACTAAAACATAGGATAATAAATTTGTGGTGTTTAAGACCCTACCGGTATTTAGTTGTGCAAGAATTAGAAAACAAATGCACTGCCTGATCCTCAGTTCCATTCACATTCTGTGGTACAGCCTTATAGACAAGTGGGTTTCCTACTTCTGTGTTTTCATTCACATTACTTTCTCTACCCAGAATGTCTTCCTTAGTGTTTTCTGTTCACGCCTATTCCCCATGCAACATGAAACTACTCTACAAAGCCTAGCTCAAGCCTTCCTCTTGAGAGCCTTTCTAAATGCCCCAAATCTGTGTCTCTCTTTCCCAGAACTGGGTAGACTTTTGTCACCATCAAGCAAAATGCAGGTGTCTACTACAGCACTATACTGAAGGTATCTGTTTATGATCTGTCTTCACTTTTAGAATGTGTGAGTTTCAAAAAGCAGAATCCTTAGCTGGGCATGATGGCTCATATCTGTAATCCCAGGACTGAGGAACATGAGGCAGGAGGATCATTGTAAGTTTGAGATGAGCCTGGGCCACAAAATGAGCTTAAGGCCAGCTTGAACTGCATAGCAAGACCCTGTCTCAAAAAGAGAAGAAGAAGAAAAGAAGAAGAAGAAGAAGAAAAAGAAGAAGAAGAAGAAGAAGAAGAAGAAGAAGAAGAAGAAGAAGAAGAAGAAGAAGAAGAA